>JARFXV010000569.1:0-572625 GCA_031761425.1 Cosmopolites sordidus | reverse complement strand
ATATATATATATAAAATTTATTTTTAAAATAATTTTAGTGTATGTTACCTTTTTTTTGTCACATAGTATATTATATTATACCTTTCTTTTTTCCCGAGAACACTTAACAGGTACAAAAACGTGCAGATTGAAGGCTCGGGCGCTATTTATTTCTATTATTTACAGTCACCATTAACGGGTGTATCAGTTTTTGAAGTGGAGCTGTAAAGCGTTTGGTTTTCACCATGATGCTAAACGATTCGAGAGTTAATGTGGCAGGTTTTTGTCGTTTTGAACCCCGATAGGGTAACCGCCTTTAGCTTTATACGAGATAACTATTGACACTGTTTCGGTTTTTTTTTGTTTTGTTTTCACTAAAATAATTTTTGTAGTTTTTTTCTTGCGTAGTCTTTCTATTTCTTTATTTCTTTTATTAATTTCAATCATTATAATTGAAGCATAGTGTATGATATTTAAATACGAAAGACCATGTCTGCCAAAATGACCACCTCTTGCAGCTCCACAGACGTTCACTCTTACACCTCCTGACCATAATGCACACCAAACAGTGACTCGTTTAGGATGTAAAGGTTTCTGATGAATCAATCGATTTCCTCACCACAAATGCGGCAATTTTGTTTATTAACACAGCCACCAATTTCAAAATGTGCATCATCTGAAAAGATGATTTTTTTAGTAAAATCATTTGGATCGAGAAATCATTTGGATCAACGAGGATCATCATTCAGACGTGTATACGTTGAAACTCACCTGCCCACTTACAAACCATTGTTTTTGAAGGAGCAGACTCCCCTAATACATTTACCATTTCACTATGAATTTGCATTGCTTTTAAACCTTTTTTTACAAAGAATTTAATCACTGCTTGATTTTTAATATTTTCCAAAATATAACACTGATACGTTTACTTTAAGCTGCCGTTTTTGTACGAATGAATTGACAGATCGACTTGAAAACTTCACATATGTTCATAATGACGGATGAAACTTCAAAATGTAGTAAGATTATATAGTTCTTTTACCTATCTACGGTCCGCCAACATTTTTTAATTAATTTCTCAATCTCAATCTCAATCAATTTAAATTTCTTTTTGCCACCTCTACAATGAATTTTAATTTTTTGTTATAAATTATGTTAGTATATATTATCTTAGGAAAGTTAATTAATCTAACTACCATAAAGTTTAAGCTAGATGGTTTCGTTATGGAAACTATGATTTGAATCGTTAGGAATGTATCTCCAAGTGGAATATATCTCCAAAACAAACTTGATTTCTTTGCCAGTATGAAAACTTTTCGAACTACTTCCGTAGAAAAAAAAGCAGTTTTAGACGTTTTGATATATAGGATGATGTTTTAGTGCTTCGGACTTCAAAGGAAAGTTTAAAAAATAATACAAAAATCAAATAAAACAACAACTAAAAGTAGATGCCTTGATTTCTTTGCCAGTATGAAAACTTTCGAACTACTATAGTAGAAAACAAAAACAATTTTAGACGTTTTCATATATAGGATTATTTTTTAGCGCGTCGGACTTCCAAAAGAAAGTTAAAACAATAAGAAAAATTCAGCATAAAACGACAACTAAAGTAGTTGCCTTGATTTCTTTGCCAGTGTGAAAACTTGTCGAACTACTCCCGTAGAAAAAAAAAACAAGTTTAAACGTTTTTGATATATAGGATGATTTTCTAGTGCATCAGACTTTCAAAAGAAAGTTAAAAAAAATAAAAATTCAAATAAACAACTAAATAGATGCCATGATTTCTTTGCCAGTATGAAAACTTTTCGAACTACTCCCGTAAAAAACAAAAACAATTTTAGACGTTTTCATATATAGAATTATTTTTTAGCGCGTCGGACTTCCAAAAGAAAGTTAAAAAAAATTAGAAAGATTCAGATAAAACAACAACTAAAGTAGTTGCCTTGATTTATTTGCCGATATGAAAACTTGTCGAACTACTCCCGTAGAAAAATAAACAATTTTAAACGTTTTGATATATAGGATGATTTTTAGTGCATCGGACTTTCAAAAGAAAGTTAAAAAAAATAAAAATTCAAATAAAACAACTAAAATAGATGCCATGATTTCTTTGCCAGTATGAAAACTTTTCGAACGACTCCCGTAAAAAAGAAAAACAATTTTAGACGTTTTCATATATAGGATTATTTTTTAGCGCGTCGGACTTCCAAAAGAAAGTTCAAAAAATTAGAAAGATTCAGATAAAACAACAACTAAAGTAGTTGCCTTGATTTATTTGCCGGTATGAAAACTTGTCGAACTACTCCCGTAGAAAAATAAACAATTTTAAACGTTTTGATATATAGGATGATTTTTAGTGCATCGGACTTTCAAAACAAAGTTAAAAAAAATAAAAATTCAAATAAAACAACTAAAATAGATGCCATGATTTCTTTGCCAGTATGAAAACTTTTCGAACTACTTCCATTAAAAAACAAAAGCAATTTTAGACGTTTTGATATACAGGATGATTCTTTAGTGTGTCGGAGTTTCAAAAGAAAGTATAAAAAATATGAAAAATTCAAATAAAACAACTAAAGTAGATGCCATGATTTCTTTGCCAGTATGAAAACTTTTCGAACTACTCCCGTAAAAAACAAAAGCAATTTTAGACGTTTTGATATACAGGATGATTCTTTAGTGTGTCGGAGTTTCAAAAGAATGTATAAAAAATAAGAAAAATTCAAATAAAACAACTAAAATAGATGCCATGATTTCTTTGCCAGTATGAAAACTTTTCGAACTACTCCCGTAAAAAACAAAAGCAATTTTAGACGTTTTGATATACAGGATGATTCTTTAGTGTGTCGGAGTTTCAAAAGAAAGTATAAAAAATAAGAAAAATTCAAACAAAACAACTAAAGTAGATGCTTTGATTTCTTTGCCAGTATGAAAACTTTTCGAACTACTCCCGTAAAAAACAAAAGCAATTTTAGACGTTTTGATATACAGGATGATTCTTTAGTGTGTCGGAGTTTCAAAAGAAAGTATAAAAAATAAGAAAAATTCAAATAAAACAACTAAAGTAGATGCTTTGATTTCTTTGCCAGTATGAAAACTTTTCGAACTACTCCCGTAAAAAACAAAAGCAATTTTAGACGTTTTGATATACAGGATGATTCTTTAGTGTGTCGGAGTTTCAAAAGAAAGTATAAAAAATAAGAAAAATTCAAATAAAACAACTAAAGTAGATGCTTTGATTTCTTTGCCAGTATGAAAACTTTTCGAACTACTCCCGTAAAAAACAAAAGCAATTTTAGACGTTTTGATATACAGGATGATTCTTTAGTGTCTCGGAGTTTCAAAAGAAAGTATAAAAAATATGAAAAATTCAAATAAAACAACTAAAGTAGATGCTTTGATTTCTTTGCCAGTATGAAAACTTTTCGAACTACTCCCGTAAAAAACAAAAGCAATTTTAGACGTTTTGATATACAGGATGATTCTTTAGTGTGTCGGAGTTTCAAAAGAAAGTATAAAAAATAAGAAAAATTCAAATAAAACAACTAAAGTAGATGCTTTGATTTCTTTGCCAGTATGAAAACTTTTCGAACTACTCCCGTAAAAAACAAAAGCAATTTTAGACGTTTTGATATACAGGATGATTCTTTAGTGTGTCGGAGTTTCAAAAGAAAGAATAAAAAATAAGAAAAATTCAAATAAAACAACTAAAGTAGATGCTTTGATTTCTTTGCCAACTTTGAAAACTTTTCGAACTACTCCCGTAAAAAACAAAAGTAATTTTAGACGTTTTGATATACAGGATGATTCTTTAGTGTGTCGGAGTTTCAAAAGAAAGTATAAAAAATAAGAAAAATTCAAACAAAACAACTAAAGTAGATGCTTTGATTTCTTTGCCAGTATGAAAACTTTTCGAACTACTCCCGTAAAAAACAAAAGCAATTTTAGACGTTTTGATATACAGGATGATTCTTTAGTGTGTCGGAGTTTCAAAAGAAAGTATAAAAAATATGAAAAATTCAAATAAAACAACTAAAGTAGATGCTTTGATTTCTTTGCCAACTTTGAAAACTTTTCGAACTACTCCCGTAAAAAACAAAAGCAATTTTAGACGTTTTGATATACAGGATGATTCTTTAGTGTGTCGGAGTTTCAAAAGAAAGAATAAAAAATAAGAAAAATTCAAATAAAACAACTAAAGTAGATGCTTTGATTTCTTTGCCAACTTTGAAAACTTTTCGAACTACTCCCGTAAAAAACAAAAGCAATTTTAGACGTTTTGATATACAGGATGATTCTTTAGTGTGTCGGAGTTTCAAAAGAAAGTATAAAAAATAAGAAAAATTCAAACAAAACAACTAAAGTAGATGCTTTGATTTCTTTGCCAACTTTGAAAACTTTTCGAACTACTCCCGTAAAAAACAAAAGCAATTTTGGACGTTTTGATATACAGGATGATTCTTTAGTGTGTCGGAGTTTCAAAAGAAAGTATAAAAAATATGAAAAATTCAAATAAAACAACTAAAGTAGATGCTTTGATTTCTTTGCCAACTTTGAAAACTTTTCGAACTACTCCCGTAAAAAACAAAAGCAATTTTAGACGTTTTGATATACAGGATGATTCTTTAGTGTGTCGGAGTTTCAAAAGAAAGTATAAAAAATATGAAAAATTCAAATAAAACAACTAAAGTAGATGCTTTGATTTCTTTGCCAACTTTGAAAACTTTTCGAACTACTCCCGTAAAAAACAAAAGCAATTTTAGACGTTTTGATATACAGGATGATTCTTTAGTGTGTCGGAGTTTCAAAAGAAAGTATAAAAAATAAGAAAAATTCAAACAAAACAACTAAAGTAGATGCTTTGATTTCTTTGCCAACTTTGAAAACTTTTCGAACTACTCCCGTAAAAAACAAAAGCAATTTTGGACGTTTTGATATACAGGATGATTCTTTAGTGTGTCGGAGTTTCAAAAGAAAGTATAAAAAATATGAAAAATTCAAATAAAACAACTAAAGTAGATGCTTTGATTTCTTTGCCAACTTTGAAAACTTTTCGAACTACTCCCGTAAAAAACAAAAGCAATTTTAGACGTTTTGATATACAGGATGATTCTTTAGTGTGTCGGAGTTTCAAAAGAAAGTATAAAAAATATGAAAAATTCAAATAAAACAACTAAAGTAGATGCTTTGATTTCTTTGCCAACTTTGAAAACTTTTCGAACTACTCCCGTAAAAAACAAAAGCAATTTTAGACGTTTTGATATACAGGATGATTCTTTAGTGTGTCGGAATTTCAAAAGAAAGAATAAAAAATAAGAAAAATTCAAATAAAACAACTAAAGTAGATGCTTTGATTTCTTTGCCAGTATGAAAAATTTTCGAACTACTCCTGTAAAAAACAAAAGCTATTTTAGATGTTTTGATATATGGGATGATTCCTTAGTGCGTCGGACTTCAACGGAACTTGAAGAAGTTCGGAACTCAAAAGAAAGTTTAAAAAATAAGAAAAATTCAAACAACTAAAGTAGATGCCTATTTAAAGTAGAAACTATTTATTTTAACTGAAATAATATTCAATGGCATTAATGTTTGAAAACAAAGCGCATTCTGTCAATCCAATTTCCGATACATTTTTCAAGCAATTGGGCTCTTATATCCGCAATTATTCCAGTTATGTTGGTTTCCAAGGCGTCAATAGTTGCTTAGAAATAATTTTCTCACCGAATTGTTCCCTCAATAAATCTATTGTTGCGTTGGCTTTACGACATGTGGAGCCGTCCTGTTAGAAGCACATCTTCTCCAGATCAATACCATCATAATTTGGAATGAAATCATCATTAATCATCGCTGGGTAACTATCCCTATTAACGGCAACGTGCTTTCCAGCTTGATTTTTAAAGAAATACGGCCCAATGATGCCACCGGCGTACTATCTGTACCATACGGTGTATTTTTCTGGATACAACGGTAATTGTTGGATCATTTGCGGATTATTTTCACTCCAAAAGCGGCATTTAACTAAAAATGAGCCCCGTCGCTGAACAAAATTTTGCGGTAACATTCTGGGTCAATTTGCAACTGACTTTGAGCCCATTCCCCGAAAGTAAAACGCAAACGACGGTCTGGCGGCTTGAGTTCTTGCACAAGCTGGACCTTGTAAGACACCAGATTAAAATCTTTACCCGGAATTTCCCGCGTCGTCGAAAATAAAGCCCAACTTTCTGCGAACAGTGACGAATTGATAAATCTGGATCTTCATCATCACCGCCATCAGCAATGATTACCGTTACTTCAATTTTTGAATATTTTAGTAACCAAATTCAAAAACAACAATAATTTGTACAGCTGTATTTTACTGAGAAAAGAAATTATATGTTGAATAATAATGTTAATGTTATAGTTCCGAATGATCAGACACACCCTTCCCTCCATGTTTGTTTCCGAGAAATTTTTAACAGGTACTTGGACATATAGAACCACCCATTTCAGTTTGGTTACCATTTATTCCATTGTTTACCATTGAAATTAACACGTACGTTAGATTTTCAAGTGGGGTTGTAAAATGATAGCTTTTATGTTGGTGTTAAACGGTACTGTGGCCAATAAGGCAGGTTCTTGTCAATGGGCATTTTTCTTTTGGTGCGCCGATAGCCGAACCGTGATACCTTCAAGTCTACATCGGTATTTGTTATATAATATATATATATATATATATATATATATATATATATATATATATATATATATATATATATATATATATATATATATATATATATATATATATATATATATATATATTATATTCACGTATAGGCCCGGGTGGACCACGCGAAGTACAATTAGAGGCGTTTGTTGTTGTTAGCCTTCCTCTGCGCCCATACTAATTTCATTCTTTCGCTATGAGCTTTTTTTCTTTCGTCAGACCAAGTTGTTCCAGTCTCCTACATTTTTCTCTCTGGCCAACCTTCCAAACGTCAACCTTGTGTCTGAAACAGCCTCTATCCTGAATTTCACTTTGTGTAATATTTGCCGATCTTAGGTCCTCTTTAATTGCAGCAATCCATTTAATTATTTCTACTTTAGCTCTACTCCTATTTTCATAAAATTCGACTATTTGTCTAGTTAGCCTACTCAGATTCATCCGTTTGACGTGTCCGTACAACTTAAGTCTTCTTTTTCTCACATCGCTATGTATATCTGTGTATTGTTTGATTTCTTGGTTTTCTCGAAGTCGGTATATTGTTGTATTTATTTGTTTGGGGCCTAGGATTTTTCTTATGATTTTTCTTTTCAATGTCCTCGATGTCTCTCTTTCTATTCAAAATGAGCGTTTCTGCCCCATATAGATATTCTGGCTTAATAACTGTGTTGTAATGTCTCAGTTTTGTGTTTTTAGATAGGCATTTTTTGTTGTTAATATTTTGTGTAAGTCTCAATGCCGTTTCCATTTTTTGACATCTACCCTTATTGGCCGCTTTTTCCAATCCATTTTCCATGATTATTTCACCCAAATATTTGAATTGAGAGACTCGTCTGATGTTACCATATTTTGTTTTTAGAAATGGTGTTCTTAGTCTGTTGCAGGTCATGTATTGTGTCTTTTCAAAGGAAATTTGGAGTCCTGCCTTTTCTGCTGTTTCTTTTAGAATTTCAATCTGTTTCTATGCCGTTAATACATCTTGAGCCAAAATTGCTAGATCATCAGCAAACGCCAGACAATCAATTTTGATGTTGGTTCTCCCCAGTTTAATGGGCTGGTCAATATTCAGGGCCGACTTTTTTTTCACGCCACTCCTGTATTACTTTTTCTAGAACACAGGTAAATAAGAGTAGCGAGAGTCCATTCCCTTGTCTCACTCCAGTTTAAATTTCGAAGGGCTCTGAGATGTCACCCATGAATTTAACTTTTGACCTTGTGTTAGTTAATGTTGCTTTAATAATTGCCAGCGTTTTCAGATCTACTCCTTGTTCTTTCAAGATTCGGAATAAAGATTCGCGGTCTGTAGAATCATATGCTTTTTTGAAATCCACAAATGTACAGACGAGGTTTTTATTGTACAGTTTTTGATGTCTTAGGATTAACTTTAGATTCAGGATCTGTTCAGGGTAGGATCTGCCCGGTCGAAAACCTGCTTGATATTCACCAATTTTAGGTTCCAACTGTCCTTGTGCTCTGTCTAGTAGACATTGAAATAGAATCTTGTAACAAACTGGGAGAAGAGATATCCCTCTATAGTTGTTTACATCCGTTCTATCTCCTTTCTTGTGTAGAGGATGGATTAAAGCATCTTTCCAATCTTCCGGAATCCGTTCGGTTCGCCAAACTTTTTGTAGAATTTTGGTTATTTCCTTGATTGTACCTGGACCAGCGGATTTCAAAAGTTCAGCAGTGATTCCATCTTCATCAGAAGCTTTGTTATTTTTAAGCCGCTTGATTTGCCTAATTATTTCATCTTCATTCGGTGATAATGAATCTGGGTTTGTTTATTTAGGGTTTAGTGTTGGTAATTTGTTTAAAGGCTCAGGACAGTTTAGTATTTGTTCAAAATATTTCGCAAGTTCTTTGCAATTGTCTTGGTTATTTAGAGCTAATTGTCCGTTTTCCTTTTGGAAGCAAAGACTTTGAGGTTGATAGCCTGTTAATTTAGTTTTAAATGTTTTGTAAAAGTTTCGGGTGTTATTTTTTTGGGAATCTTTTTCTATTTCTTTAGTTTGTCTAATTAGCTTCGATGTTTCTTTTCTTACTTCTATATATATATATATATATATATATATATATATATATATATATATATATATATATATATATATATATATATATCATCATTATCAGCTCACATCGATCTACTGCAGGATGAGGGCCTCTTCAGCATGTTTCCAACTTTCACGGTCCTGGGCTTTCCTCTGTCACTCGGATCCAATATACTAAGGATGTCATCAGTCCATCGTGCCAGGATTGCCTTTTCATCTATCGTCCAATCGCCTCGCTATATGGCTGGCCCATCTCCATTTCAATTGCTTTGCTCTTCCAATGATGTCACAGACTTTCGTTTGTTCCCTGATCCATGCGCAGGGCTTTCTGTCTCGTCTTGTAATGCCAAGCATTCATCTTTCCATTCTCCTCTGTGCTACCCGAAGTTTGTGAATTTATTGCGATGTGAATGCCAAGGCTTCACTCCGTATGTCATAACGGGTAGCACGCACTGATCAATTGCCATTCGGGTCCAATATACTTGATGATGTCATCCGTCCATCGTGTTTTCGGCCTTCTTTGCGGGCGTTTATGATCAAGCGGTATCCATTCCAGAATTGCTTTGGTCCATCTGTCGTCCCATCGTCTCGCTATACGACCTGCCCACTTCCATTTCAATTTTTTCGCCTTTCCAATGATGTCACATACCCTCGTTTGCTCTCTGATCCATATGCAGGTCTTTCTGTCCCGTTTTGTAATGCCAAGGATACACCTTTCCATTCCCCTCTGTGCAAACCGAAGCTTTTGAACTGATTGTGATGTGAGTGTCCATGTTTCACTTCCATATGTCAAAACAGGCAGCACGTACTGATTAAAAACCTTTCTGCCAGTCATACTTAACCCGCCGTTCCACCTCCGGGTCGGTATCACCCTCCATTGAAATCCTTTGCCCAAGATATATGTAGTGGTCCACAACCTCTAAATCACTTCCTAAAATAGAAATTCTTCTGTTGACAGCAAATTTGTTAAAACATAACCTGACTCTTTTTTAGGTTTATTTTCAAACCAAATGGTTCTTTCGCCCTTTGCAGCTCTAGTATGTGTTCTTGTACCTCATCTGAGTCTTGTGAGAGGAAAACGATATCATCTGCGAATCTAAGATGGCTTAGGTATGCACCATTGATTTTTATTTCCTCCTTTTCCCAATCCAGATTATGGAATACCTCTTCAAGGCAGGCTGAGGAAAGCACAGGCGATATCGAGTCACCCTGCCGTACACCCCGTTCTACGTTGATTTTAGCTTCAAGGTCATCCATGTGCACATTAGCTGTAGCTTCTTCATACATGGATCCCAGTAGGTTCACATAGATTCTATCTATCCCCTGGTTAAGCAATGCATCCTGTATGGCTTACCTTGATATTGAATCAAATGCCTTTTCATAGTCAATAAAAGTCAAGCACAGTGGCATAATGTATCATTGTTGTTGGACAACCTGGATATGATCCATTATACTGAATCCACTTCTGAATCCTACCTGCTTTCTTGGTTGTGCGTCATTCAGTATTCTTAATATTCTTTTAGATATTACCTTGGTGAAAACTTTACATATTACTGATAGGAGGCTTATTGGGCGGTACTTCCTAAAATCTTCCTGTGCTCTTTTCTTAATCACTTCAGCAATTTTCCATAGACTGGGTATTTTTTGATCGACATTTTGAGTACAATTTAGTCAGTATTTTATGTAAAGTTCGAGCACCTGCTTTCTCAGGTGGTCGAAACATTCTCATTTATTTCAACCGTAACATTGTCCTTTCCTGGAGCCTTTCCATTCTGTATCGCTTTTATGGCATTTATCACTTGATCCAACAGGATATCTGGCATTTGCTGTTCCGTGGGCATTGCTGACTTTGACTGGTTTTGATTTTCGTATAACTAAAATCCTCTGATAATCTCTAACATTTCAGTACGCTCCCTACACACTCTGCAGTTCGACATCTCTCGGCTTCAGTTCGTGCGGCATCCAATTTCCTTATCTTTGAATGATTCCTAATGCTTTTAAACGTCTGGCAACTGTTATGTGATCAAATCAATGATTCTGCAAGTTCACTTTGCGTCTGACATGGAGTAATGGTTCCAATTCTTCGTTTTTAAACTTTTTCAGTGTGCCAAAGCAGTCTTTATCTTCAACATCAAAATCATTATTTAAAAACGTTCAAACCAATATCTGCATGTTGTTACCGACAGAGCATGGTCGCCGTAAGTCTCCACAACAATTCCATGTGTTTCTCTTTTCTTGGCACGAAATTCAACACGTTTAACGCTATGAATTTATACTGGTGTTATATGAATTTACACTGGTGTTATACATATAAAGGACGAAACTTCAAAATGTAGTAGATTAAATAGTTTTTTTACTGCTCTATAGGTGTCGCTCCGCGAACATTTCAATTAACCTGGTACTTATGGGTACACTTAATACTTCATTTGAACTATTTTTTCATTATATATTTTATAAATAATTTTTCAACTGAGACCTGGGCATTTTAGACATATATTTCGTTGCTGAAACCTTGAACATTTCTCAATAATCGCTTAGTTAACAATGAACAGTCGTAGTCGAAATGAGAACCATGTGTAATTTTTGGCATGGAGACGGTCGTGGCCTGAGGGCGATGTGCCGCCGAAATGAGCAGGAATGCACCTAACTATCTCGCAGGAACTACCTTGGATGGTCGGCGGATCTATTTATAATGCAGAAAATGCTCCAGTGATTGTCCAATTATCCCGACGATTTGCATTGATTTGTGCCGTAATTTTTGCTATTAAAAAATACCGAAACCGATGATTCATGTGGTAATGCGTGTGTGGGTCGTCCGTCAAAATAATATATACATACGAGTGTCATTCGAAATGTTATATGCAGTTACATTGCTGAAAATAGCTTATCAATAATATAAAATGTAATTGGAAAAAAAAACGGAATACTTTAGCCAGCCTTACGAATGTTGCGATATCAACTCAGTTTGTTTTGCATTATCCATCCGTTTTGTCAGCAGAGGAGTCCAAATATAATGGGTGGTACCGTGAGTTCTCGCCGTTTTTATAGTTCGTTTGTTTTTCCTCCATTTTTATTTTGTTTGACCAAGTGTCTTGAATTGTAGGGACCGAATTTTACCAGCGTATTCTACAGCTAAAAATAAGCTCCCCCCTTCCCAAATGGGGCATCGTGAAGACGGATTTTCTCAAATATTTCCGAAACCGTATACTAGGCTAATTGAAAAGGTCGTGGAGCGACACCTAGATAGCCGTAAAAGAACTATATAATCTACTACATTTTGAAGTTTCATCCGTCATATGAATATAGGTGAAGTTTCAAGTCGAGCTGTCAATTCATTCGTACAAAAACAGCAGCTTAAAGTAAACGTATCATATGTAAAAAAAAAATTAAATGAAATGAACATTCATAGTGAAATGGTAATTGTATTAGGGAAGTCTGATCCTTCAAAAACAATGGTTTGTAAGACCCAATCATTTAAGAGATATAAAGCCGCTGATCTATGAGCCATCCCTAGATACTTTCCCTGACAGAAGTTCCTCCGTAAAGTGGCATAGGCTTAAAATAGGCAGTTGTAGATAATTTCCATAGGCACATACCCAAAAAGACTGATCCGTCCACCTGCGATTCCTCACCGGGTAGTTGCCGTCCAATCTCGTTGACTGACCATCTGGGCAAGATCTTTGAAAGAATGGTAAATACTCGCCTTGCCTGGGACATAGAATCTCACAATCTATTAGATTCTTATCAATTGGGATTCAAACAATCGAGATCTACCCTTGATCATCGTAAAGTGGCATAGGCTTAAAATAGGCAGTTGTAGATAATTTCCATAGGCACATACCCAAAAAGACTGATCCGTCCACCTGCGATTCCTCACCGGGTAGTTGCCGTCCAATCTCGTTGACTGACCATCTGGGCAAGATCTTTGAAAGAATGGTAAATACTCGCCTTGCCTGGGACATAGAATCTCACAATCTATTAGATTCTTATCAATTGGGATTCAAACAATCGAGATCTACCCTTGATCATCGTAAAGTGGCATAGGCTTAAAATAGGCAGTTGTAGATAATTTCCATAGGCACATACCCAAAAAGACTGATCCGTCCACCTGCGATTCCTCACCGGGTAGTTGCCGTCCAATCTCGTTGACTGACCATCTGGACAAGATCTTTGAAAGAATGGTAAATACTCGCCTTGCCTGGGACATAGAATCTCACAATCTATTAGATTCTTATCAATTGGGATTCAAACAATCGAGATCTACCCTTGATCATCTTATGGGCTTCCATAATGATGTTTGAACTTCTTTCCAATAGAAAAACCATGTAGTTGCGCTTTCTTGCACTGCGCTAGGCTTTCCTAGACATTTCCAATGTTTTTGATATGGTATGGCGGCCCTTCATCCTGAACACTTTACACCAGTGGGGCTTCAGAGGCCTGTTATCTAAATTCATATCAAACTTCCTCTCTGATAGATTTTTTAATGTCAGCATTGATGGTGATCTATCTGATCCATTCCCCTTACTAAATGCGAGTCCCTCAGGGTTCAGTGCTGAGCCCCACCCTTTATAGCATAGCTGTGAACAACATTCAAAGATGTCATAGATTATACGCAGATGACATCTTACTGTATTACTCGTCTCCTAATCCAAGAGTCTGCGAAATAATCCCTCAATCTAACTTTCATTCTATTAAAATTCACTGAGAAAATGGACCAAAACCACAGGTCTCTCTCTTGGTCGTCCACAAAATCCTCTGTTGTGCAAATTGCAGAAGACAAAATTGTTCCCATCTACATTCAGTAACTTTACAAAACAAGAATTTACTTACAGTTCCATCTCACTCACATCATCTCATGGGAAGATCACATCCAATCTCAATCTGAAGGCTAAATGTACTCAGGATTTATGAATATTAAAGATGCTTTCAAACCACAACTGGAGTTCGGACTATCACGGCCATCATAAATTATACAAAGCAATTATTAGATCCAAACTGGACAATGGTAGCATAATTTTTGCTACGGCTCCCAAATCTTATAATACATCACTAAGACTCATAACTGGAGCTTTTATCACCAGCTCAATTCCCAGTTTACACAACATTATGAGTTTAGAGCCCTTATCCATCAGGAGGAAATATCTACTCTTAAAGTACGCTGCAGATCTCTGGCAGAGACCATTTATTCCTGTATATCAGTCATTTTTTTATCCTCCCCCAATACTTCCAATTGCGTCCACTCATAACCTGGCCCTAGACCTCAGACGCATCTTTCAGCAATTATCAGAAGAGTCCACCACCCAATTGCAAGTTCCTCTCCCAATTAGCCCTATTTCTACTCCTCCGTGGTCATTAGATCCCATCCAGGATGATTTTTCTTTATTAAAATACGATAACGAATCTACGTGCTCTTCTATCTACAAATCCAATATAAACATCATTATCCAGTCCCAATCTCCATGCCAAACAATCTATACAGATGGATCCAAGTCAGATCACAGAGTCGGTTGTGGCTTTGTTCACCACATATCCTCTTCAGGCTTTAAGTTGCCAGCCACAACAAGTGTACTTACTGCGGAGCCAGTGGTCATTGAAAGATCCCTCAGCTATATCAAGTTAAATACCACAAATTCCTGGATCATATTCTCTGATTCTAGGAATACCTTATCCATGATCCAAAATCGCCTCATTCCTCATCCAGTTATAGTATTAATTATGGATCTTAAACAAGATATCATAGCACAGGAATCTTCCCTTCTCTTTGTTTGGTGTCTCGGTCATAAGGCCATTAAAGGTAATGAGGAAGCAGATTTACACGCAAAATACTCCATTCAGCATGATCAACTTACGCGCTGCTTTTATCCGAAAGATAATATCTCATCGGTATAACCTTCTCGCAATCTTTAATGCAATCCTATTGGGATGATCCAGAGAGACCCAATAAATTGAGAGACATTAAACCATTATTGTCCCAACCTGCCCCAGAACATCTGGTAAGCAGAAAAACTACAGTAAAATGGATGAGACTCATGATTGGCCACTGCAGATTTACACATGAATTACACATTACGAATTTTGCAACGATCCCCTGTTCGTCAAGCATATTCTTACCGAATGCCCGGCATTATACCCTCTCAGATCCTTTTTTGACCTGAATCCGGAACTCTCTCGAAACCTTTGCTCAGACAACATGTTTAACACCCTTGCTTATTTGAAAGAAACTATTTCACTAAAATCTAGTCACTACTAGCGACAATTTTCTCCATTGCCAGCTATCCTAGTTTGGACAAGGTGTCCAAACTTGTCAGGACACCTATGATATCTTATCCTGCGATAAAACACATCTGTTAGAGAACATGTGATATTAGTAACCTTTTTTCTTACGTGAGTTCCAAACTCATAATTCAAAGTTTCCAAAAATTTAAATCCTCTATCTTGTATACATAACACTATGCATTTCAACCTTTATGAATGCAATCTCTGTCCCTCTATAACTATTCTTAACCTCTAACGGCATTTGCCTACATTAAAAAACAAACTTTCTTCGCAATTGGACTATTTATTCCCTCTTATTGTAGGAATAGTCCTTAATAACCAATCTACAATTTTATTCGTATATAATTTATATTCATTTCATTATTACATACTTATTTTTCATTTTATTTATTTGCCATTTATTACAAGTACTCATACAATAACTTGACATTATATTCTACTCTTTAATCGTTGTCTTATACCGGTTTTGTCTTATTATTGTGCATAACTTCATTTTTCATCGCTAAATCGTCTGCTCTCGATGTGACTTTAATTTTAAAATTATCTCTTCCATCAACCGGATAGGTCACGTCCACTGCAAGTCACAAGGCTTTATCTTCACCGACTATTTGGAGAAGGAAAAGACGACCACAGGAGAGTATTATGCTATTGGTCAAATTCCATGAAGTGTTGATAAAAAAGCCCTCCCCCCATTCCGCGTAGAAAAAGTGCAGTTTCTCTACGACATTGCACCTACGCATACGTCCACCGTTGCAATAGTGGAATTGGTTAATTTGGGCTACGAACTGATGCCGCATCCACCCTATTCACCGGACTTGACCTTCTCTGATTTAAAGTATCTGGAAACTACGTCGAAAAATAAATCGATTTTCCATAAAAAAAAACATGCACGCGCGCGTGTGTGTCTACATGATTTCAAGATTTTTCATTGTCACAATTTTACCTATAACTACAGAGAAGTGTTTTCAAAATCGTTTCAAGACGGCAGCGTACGTCGTCCACTTCTCTTCAGACGATGTCCCCTTCCTGCAGCTTCCGTTAATTGATTGTGAAAACTATCATCGAATCCATACATAACCATTAGCAAACACATGGACAAGTACTATTTATTTCACGCCGCACGTCCCTGTCCCCCCTTGTTCTTCGTCGCTGCAACCGCGAGGTGGAATTGTTTGAAGAGCGCGGGTGCTAAACCGTTGAAGACATAACAATAAAAAAAGATTGGTAGTACCCGGAATACAGACGCCATTTTGTGGGTACCGATTGTTTGGTTTTCGTGTTAGCGTAGGCGAGGTGGGCCGGTATATGTCCGTGTCCGTGCATAAGTCAACACAATTAGCGATGGATCCTTCAATTTGAAATGTTACGCTGTGCATATACATATCGAGAAAAGAAACTGTTTTGTTTGACTTTGACGATATATTACAGTGCATTGTTGACAGTGTTGGTGGCTGATAAAAATAAGTTATTCAAAGCTTATTGGATTTTCAAATAAACGATTTCAATATGCTTAAGACATTTTTCTTCTATCTGTACACTTCCAGTGCCGTTATAAGAAAAATACTTGTCTTTCAGCACGATGGCTTGTATTGTTCAGCAAGAATAGAACTTCCTTCCTATAATTATCTATGGTTGTTTCGGAAGTACATATATTTTTGTACCTGTTCTGTATTCCTGGATCTAGAAAGTTCTAGGGGACTCTATTAACGACACTGCATCATGCAAATCATAATTTTTCATATATGCAGTGGACAAAAAATATTTGAACAAGAAGATTTTTGTTAATAAATTATTTATTAATGGACGGAGATAGACCAATTAATTCTTCCCAGTCCCCGGTCTGACATACGGACACTTATGAAATTTCCTTAACAGTGATCCTAATTTCCAAACGTGGTTGTACAAGCACCGATTATGCTGAACGCTCTGGACGTCCAAATTAGGCGAAAATTCGGACAAAATTATTTCGCAAAACCGTAAAGTAAAGCTGCAGGAGATAGCTGATGTCATGAAGATATCGAAAGGAAGTATTTCGTATGAACATTTGGGAATGCGTAAATTGCTATCGAAATGGGTACCGCGTTTGCTCACAGCTGGCTAAAAACAATAACGTATTGATGATTCTGAGCAATATTTAGAGCTGTTTAAGCGAAATAAAAAGGATTGTTTCAGGCGGTATGTGACAATGGATGAAACGTGGATCCATCACTATACCCCGGAGTCAAATAGGCAGTCTGCTGAGTGGGCAGCGGCCATCGGCAGGCAAGGTTATGTCCTCTGTATTTTGGGATGCGCATGGCATATTGTTCATCGATTATCTCAAGGAAGGCAAAATTATCAATAGCGAATATTACATGGTGTTATCGGTGCGTTTAAAGAACGAGATCGCAAAAAAGGCCCCAAATGAACAAAAAAAGCTGCTGTTTCACCAAGACAATGAACCGTGTCACAAATCATTGGTAACGATATCTATATTGCATGAATTGCTTCCTCATCTATAGTATTCTCGAGATCTGACCCCCAGTGACTATTTAATGTTCTCAGTTCAATCACTACACAGTTCAATATGTCGGAAAAATAAGGTCAATTTTTCATAAAACACCCAATATACTACTATGACGGAAAAATAAGGTCAATTTTTAAATAAGACACCCAATATACTACTATGACAGAGAAATAAGGTCAATTTTTAAATAAAACACCCAATTTACTATTATGACGGAAAAATAAGGCCAATTTTTAAATAAAACACCCAATATACTACTATGACGGAAAAATAAGGTCAATTTTTAAATAAAACACCCAATATACTACTATGACAGAGAAATAAGGTCAATTTTTAAATAAAACACCCAATACACTACTATGACGGAAAAATAAGATCAATTTTTAAATAAAACACCCAATATACTACTATGACGGAAAAATAAGGTCAATTTTTAAATAAAACACCCAATATACTACTATGACAGAGAAATAAGGTCAATTTTTAAATAAAACACCCAATATACTACTACGACAGAGAAATAAGGTCAATTTTTAAATAAAACACCCAATATACTACTATGACAGAGAAATAAGGTCAATTTTTAAATAAAACACCCAATATACTACTATGATGGAAAAATAAGGTCAATTTTTGAATAAAACACCCAATATACTACTATGACGGAAAAATAAGGTCAATTTTTAAATAAAACACCCAATATACTACTATGATGGAAAAATAAGGTCAATTTTTAAATAAAACACCCAATATACTACTATGACAGAGAAATAAGGTCAATTTTTAAATAAAACACCCAATATACTACTATGATGGAAAAATAAGGTAAATTTTTGAATAAAACACCCAATATACTACTATGACGGAAAAATAAGGTCAATTTTTAAATAAAACACCCAATATACTACTATGACGGAAAAATAAGCTCAATTTTTAAATAAAACACCAATTATTTAGTTATTCATCCAAATTTACTTTTCCAGTCTTTGAAACATTTTTTATACTTCTGGTATTTCTTGTATTTCCGTCAACGCGGCTAGCGAATTCTCCAGATTGGCGTCCATGGCCCGTAAACACCGTCTACGAAGTGGTTTCTTCAAGCGAGGAAACAGAAAGCAATGACAAAAAAATGATTCTAGAAGCATTTTGTGCCTCAAGGCCAAACGGTAAACTAGCATTTTTACCTAGAAGTACTTAAATTCAAAAAAGGGTTGTTCGTGTGAGACCAAACATCAAGAACACCTGGGTGCTGCATCCCGACAATGCCCCTTGCCACAAGTCATTTCAATTAAGGAGTTTTCGCATAGCTCCGCATCCCCCTTACTTACCAGACTTGAGTCCTTGTGACTTTTTCGTTTTTGCAAAATTAAACGTTCACCTCAAAGGATATCATTTTGAGTCATTGGAGAGCATTGAATAGGCCGTAACCGACCAGCTGAAAGCGATTCCAGTGTTTGAGGTCCAGCACTGCTATGAAGTGTGGGCAAATCGTCTCAAGTCAAGGCAATTACTTCGGAGACAATGTAGGATTGTAATTTTAATTGAATAAAAAAATTATAAAAAATCAGTCTAATTACTTTATTCACACCTCGTATAGTTTATTTTTACGATTTTTTTCTCATTCTATCGTTGTTTAGTATAACAAAATGAGCAAAACTAACAAAAAAAAAACACTGTTTGCTATGTATTTGTACTTTAAAAGTATATTACATTTGAAAATACAAAATTAAATTGTTTAAAAGCTAACACTAATAATAAATAAGGAATATTGGAACAATAATTAATATTTGAGGCTTATCTTTAACTCAGTCTTCACCTGCCAATTCTGGAAACATTTCCAGCAAGACTATATCAATTAAATTATACGCCAACTAAAATTTAAAAAAAAACTTCTATTGGAACCTTCGGTGTGAAACACTAAACTCGAAGAGATTTACCACTAAACACCAAATCACTTTTTTAAACTTCTCGACCCATGTTTCGTTTCCTCCTTAATGTTCCTAACACGCTTAACGAAACGTTGGTCGAGAAGTTTAAGATACTTATTTTGGTTTTTATTAGTAAATCTCTTCGAGCTTAACTCTTATACATAATTTTTAAAAAATATTTCGTCTAACTTGTTTGTTGTAGTGAGGATTCTGGAGTATATCCAACAAAGTGGTTAAGCCCTCGTTAATTCCACAGCCCAGGATCTTGTCCAGATATCCAGGACAGAACTTGATGTCTCTGAAAGCTCTCGTTTTCCTTTCTTCATATTCTTTTTGAGTGTGGTGAACGTGCTGTTCAAATACGACTCCTAAATGATGAAAGATATTGGTGTGTAGTTTTTAGAACAGTATTTCGTTGATACCTTCAACTAATCCTATGAGATAGGCCAAGTTTGATTCGCTCAAACCTGACTTTAGTTTCTTTTCTATCAATATTTTGGCGAACAGGTCGACTAATTGTTGAGCTACACTACACAAAGCCACGTAAACCTTCAACAGTCCTAGTGGTATTCTAAATATATTTTTAACTAAAATTTAATGAAAATTATTAGAATTAAAATTAAAATTAGTTAAGTTAAAACCTACACAGATAAAAGAGACACTCTGAGAACAACACAGGACTGAAACTGTTACTGGAGCTATCCGAGCAATGCTTGTACGAAACTCCAAAGTTGTCTTTGAACACATCATTGTGGAATGTTTTCGGTGTTCGAGGCTGATTCCTGCTCAGTTCGATACCTTCTTCAGCCAAATCCACTTTCCTAAAGGCACAACAACAAAATAGCATAAAAATTATCATCATCATCATCATCATTAAGTTACTCTGGTTTCTGTTTTGCGACAGAGTTGAAGAAAGTGGTCATGAAACCGTCTAAATGTTGACCTTTTTCTTTTCTTAGCTTGTAGGCCACTGACTGGTATATGTTACCGATGTCTGAGTTTGCAGCTAAGTTGGATATCACTTAAAATAAAATATATTTATTATAGCATGACGGGGAACTGATAAACAAAACACTTCACTTTTAATTATAATCCTTCAGACATCACAATATTGATTAGAATCTTCTTTATCGTATGTACGTCCTTTCCAAGAATACTGTTTTCGAACGAGATTTTATTTAGTTGGACCTAAACCAGGAGAATATGGTGGAAGGTCGACATTTTTAAAACCAGTTGCACTGATCATTTGCAACCTAATACGAGACAATCAGATGGCGTATCATCTGAAGAGATATACAAGTATCCTGATTGTAAAAGGTGGAGCAGATCGGGAAGTATTCTTCTAACTCAAGCCTTGCTCTAAAGTCAGCGCGCTCATTACCCTCAATTTTAGAATGGCCTAGAATCCACCAAAAACGAATATTTGATCCTATGTATTAGGTCTCCTTCAAACAGGTGGAACTGGCAGCTGAATCCAAATCCAAAGTTCCTTCCAGAGATTTGAGGGCATCAAGATAATCTGTGCAGATGATCCAATCCGAAACGGGGGAAAGTCAGGATATAAAATCCATACGAATGTTTTTAGTTATAATAAAAAAATATACCTGAAGTAAAATCTGCATCACTAGTAAGGAATGTATACAACAGGTCGCTGCCTCTTAAACTCGGTTTCTGCAACAATTTCATGATAAAATCTTCGTATTTGCACAGACGAGACCCAACTGCTGTTCCTGCTCTGTAAAATGAAATATATTTCAGACTGTAATAATTTATATTAACACGGAAAAGGATTACTTCCTCGAAGGCAAAGGAGAATCGCAAATTTCTCCTTCACCATGAAACTCTACCAGTTTCGATTTTAAAGTGAAGAAATCCTGATCTTTCCTCCAGACTAACCAGTTGTTTATCTTATTTTGTGCCGTGACATCTACATGGAGAACGTTTAAACAAAAATACGTGACTTTGTTGGCTGGGAGAACCTGTAAGTAGAAAAAGAAAATATTTTAAAAAATAGTAAAGAAACCACAATACTCATTGTACTTTAAAAGTGGGTATAGTGACTTTCCAACAACTAAGATCCCTTATAAGAGTCTCCGAAAGTATCAGGTCTTCGCTGATACCATTTTCCATGCTGCAATTATCCAGCGGATCCAGGGAGCCTTCTATGGGAGTGGGCGTCTTTAAAACACCTTTGATTTTTCCTAGACCACTACTTATTTTGGAGACTGCACCATAATTTGATTGGTCATAGTATTTTTTACTTCTGAAAGTTAATTTATTGAGACTTGTATAACTGGCATGTTAATGGATATGTCAGAAAGTTGTAAGCGTTTTCAATAAAGCCTTGTAGCTTGACTTGTACAATTTCTTTAATCCGACGACCCGAACATCGAAATGTAGCGTCTTTTGCTATAGCTGAGAAAATCTTAGGAATACAATGGCAAGATTATCAGACAAATGGGAAGGTACTTGAAAGAACCAACAGTTTAAACACAGAATCCCAGATCATAAAACGTCAGCTGAGATGATTAGATCATTGGCAAATAATGCAGGGTAGCAGGATGTCGAACAAAACAAAATCTGGGAGGTCCAAAAAGAAGAAACAAAAAAGTAACAGAATTGTCTCTAAAGAACTCTATGTCACACGTGTCCGAATGTAAACAGATGGCAAACCAAACAGACCCAATTGTATCCGACATAATAAATAAAAACAAATAATTATCATTGAAAATGGTTTTATTGTATTTCAAAATATTCTCCGCGATGATCCTACACTTTTGCATAGGTTTCAATCAATTTTCATAGCACTTTTTCCATTTCGATTGAGGTATCTCCAAAACATGGATTTATAACGCATCAACCGCTCCTTCTGGCGTCGAAAATCATTGATCATGTAGTTTATTCTTCACGGACGGGAACAAAGAGATATAATTGGGTGCTAAATCAGGACTGTACGGCGGAAAATTCGTCAATTCCATGATTTGACCTGTCAAAGACTGAATTGTTCATAAAAACAGGCGACCATTTGTTTCAAAGTGCCTCTTGCACGAACGACTTTTTGGGTTTGGGTCATTGTGACAGGCCCATACAGTCGACTGCTGTTTACTTTCGGCCTCATACGTATTCACGACTAAATGTTCATGTAAAATCTGGTTTGTGCTTGTCATACTAATGCCCAGGGATGTCTCAATCTCACGGCATATCGCGGGGCGATCTTGCTTTATCGATTGCAGTATCGAAGTTTTCTGGCACAATAACCGATTTTAGACGACCTTCTCTGCTTTTAGATGGCGCTTCTTCGCCACTTGTTCGACGCGCTGTTGTTGAAATAATCCATATCGAAAGTCGTAGTAAATCGTCGCACGAAAATTCTTACGAGTTAATTTCATTTTCTGACCGAGATGAAATGTTCAACTTACGAAACGATACAACTAGCGTCCGTGTGACAAACATTCTGAGTACGTATAGAGTCAATGATGTCAAACTTTACGATGTATATGTCAGATGGTGCATAGCAACATCATTGTTGCCAATTCCCGAAATATAAATAACAACACTTGTACAAAACTGTGTAGCTGTTAATCTGTTTCCTTGCTGACTTTGTTATTTTAGTTCTAGAGTACTATCAAAGAAATATTGTGTTAAAATTTGTTTTTGTTGTATCTCATGCTACATGACTATCATGTGTAAAAAATTTAAGAATTTACATTCGGACTCTTTCTTCACCAAATAGCCTAGATCAGGGGTCTCCAAACTTTCCAGCCTTAGGACCATACTGATTACTCCAGTAAGTTCCAAAGACCAAAACCGTTTTAATTTTGCTGGCATGTATAATTTCTAAACTAGTCGCCGAGTACGCGCCCTAAACGAGCATACGCTTGCAAAATTCGCTAGTTCAATTACTATTGTGTATTGTTATGACCGTGACACTTGACGAAATCTGGTGGTCAAAAGCGGAAATAGGCAGTGATGGTACCCTCTATCGCTAACAGATGGCGCTAGTAGTACTTTCGAAAGCGCAGTAACAATTAAACATTTGTGCAGTCTGCCTAGGGAAGGTGAAAGAAGCGAAACTGTCTATTGTGGAATAAAGTAGTGCGTAACCCAGTTTAAAAAACATCTTTGAACCAACCAACGCCCATAGTAACAGTATTTTGATTTGACTTGTTTTTGTGTATGATTGACTAGTATGGAAAAGAAGCGAAAAATCTTCAGTGAATGCAGAACATTCAAAGATCAATGGAACTTTCGATATTTCGTGTTTGAGTCCAGTGATAAGGCGCTATGTTTGATTTGCAGTGAAACCATAGGCGTTCTTAAAGAATATAACATTATACGAAAACAAACGAAACATTTTCAAAATTACTCAAAATATGCAGGAAGTTTTCGGACAGAAAGATTTGAAGCTTTGAAGCACGGATCGAAATCGCAGCAATCTTTGTTTTCGAATGACAATACTGAACAAGAGGCTGCAACTCGTGCCAGCGTTCGTGTGGCTCTTGAAATCGCAAAACATTCACCGGTATATATATATATATATACATATATATATATATATATATATATATATATATATATATATATATATATATATATATATATATATATATATATACCAGGTGTCCCATTAAGGATGGATCGCGGCCGTATCTTGAAAACTATTTATCCCACAGCTTTGGGGAAAAAAAAATTGTACTAAAAATGATCATGAGGAATTCACCAAAAATATTTTTAAGCTTCTAAAACGACCGCAAGAGGACGTGACGAGCTAAACATTTTTAAAAATATTTTTTCTTGTGTATTTTCAAGTGTTAACCGAGTAAGAAAAATTCTCAGTTATAATTAGCAAACTGTCTCCTACAACTTTGTTTTATGACATTTTGTCGTAATTTCACGAATAGAGGGGTGGGGGGGAGTTTTACATATTGAGATAAAAAGTTATCTAATGTCCGTTTGCCTTAACCGATTTTCCTCAATTTGGATTCATTTAAAAGGCAATTGCTGGGACAATCAGATAATCTGGGAGATAAATTATTTAGTTTATAAATGAAACCGCGAGGTGGCGTTACATTCAACAATAGTTTTTTTGAAGTTTTGTTCAGTTTTTTCAAATGGAATAGTACAGCTTTTACTACATGGCAAGACAGGTAATTTAAAGAGGAATCATGCAGTGAAAACCCGAAATCCATATCTCTGACATGTCAAGAGATTCGATTTTTCTGAAAAAATCAATTATTTACGTTTCGGAGGTATTTTTGATATTTTCTGAGTTTTAGATAGTGGCGAAAAACCCAAATAAAGGGGAATATATATATATATATATATATATATATATATATATATATATATATATATATATATATATATATATATATATTTAATTTAGCTTTTCCGTTCCTGAGGGATTTTCAGGATAAAAATCATATGCGTGATTTAGAATATATACATTCCAAACATCGACATACATACATATACGATACTCTTTACCCCAACATAACTTCCGAGGGTGAAACCACGGGATATTCACTAGTTTATAATTTAGTGGAATTCGTTTCAATTATTTGTTAGTTATTATTATTAAGTTAAATTTTCTGCGTATTATACTTGTCATTAAGGTTTACCAAAGAAGAAAAAAAAACCGAATTATTATTATTCTGTGGTTATTTATCCAACCTATCACAGCAACAATAACAACAATAAGCCATTAACTGTCGCGGGCCGTAGTTTGGAACCCTTCGGCCTAGATAGCTGCTATTTAACGAATAACCATGAGGAATGGGGCGATTTTCTCATATCAAAACTGTTTTATTTAAACCAAATAAAACAATTTATTACTACAAATCTATCACTTTTATTTTTAAACAAAATGTGTGTGACTATAGTTTCGTAAAACGATTTTACATTCTCAAACACTACTTTAAAACTAAGGTATTAAAGATGTTTTATCTTATGTACCCAATTTTATTGGGGTTACTTTTTTGTTTTACAATATTTTAAATAGTGGGGAATTTCGGAGATCTCTCTGATCGTTTAATAGCTGTCTAGACGGGTCTTTATTATATTTATAAATTTCAATCCCTTCTAAAATGTTTAATTTTGTCTTTTGGAGCTGTATGTAACATTTTTACATCTGTAATCTCCGGAAATATTACAGTTTTGTTTCTTAAATATGTACGTAGATGTGTGTTCTTTGAATCTGGTCTGAAACTTTCGACCCGTTTGTCCAGCATAGCAGCTACTGCACTCGTTGCAACTTAACATATAAACTCAAAATTTTTTATTTTGTGATGTTTTATATTTGGCATTAAAAAATTATGTTTCCTCAAAGAACGAGCTATTTACTCTGAAATTGGACTGAAATACGTAATTTTGCAGTATTTGTTTTACTTCTGGGTATACTTGATCAATTAATAATTGTGACTGTTTTTTATTTAATATTATTATTTTGTGCTATTTGTTTTATTTTTTTGCAGTTTTATTTTTCTATTATTTTCGGATAATGGAATTGTGTAAACAGCTGTAATATCTTGGTTTTCAAGTAGTGTTTGAGAATGTAACATCGTTTTACGAAAATATAGTCACACAAAAATTGTTTTATTCGGTTTAAAAAATGAGCTATCACAAAGTAACGGACAAATCAATCAATAATTTGTTTTATTTAAATTTCTATGCTTAAAACGCTCAAAACTTTCCGAAGGTAATTATGTATCTGATGTAACCACTCACCTGTCTTTAATAGGAGACCCAAAACCCATCATTTTTGTTCTTTGTTAGTAATAAAACAATGTGTTGTTAGTAAGAAATAAATATAATAAAAATAAATAAACAAAAGTCATAATGGTTTTGAGTATTGATGACACTACACCAATATATATATATATATATATATATATATATATATATATATATATATATATATATATATATATATATATATATATATATATATATACCAGGAGTCCATACTGAACAAGAGGCTGCAACTCGTGCCAGCGTTTGTGTGGCTCTTGAAATCGCAAAACATTCACCGGTATATATATATATATATATATATATATATATATATATATATATATATATATATATATATATACCAGGTGTTCCATTAAGGATGGATCGCGGCCGTATCTTGAAAACTATTTATCCCACAGCTTTGGGGAAAAAAATTGTACTAAAAATGATCATGAGAAATTCACCAAAAATATTTTTAAGCTTCTAAAACGACCGCAAGAGGGCGTGACGAGCTAAACATTTTTAAAAATAATTTTTTGTGTATTTTCAAGTGTTAATCGAGTAAGAAAAATTCTCAGTTATAATTAGCAAACTGTCTCCTACAACTTTGTTTCATGACATTTTGTCGTAACTTCGCGAATAAAGAAGTAGGGGGGAGTTTTACCTATTTAGATAAAAAGTCGTCTAATGTCCGTTTTCCTAAACCGATTTTCCTCAATTTGGATTCATTTAAAAGGCAATTGCTGGGACAATCAGATAATCTGGGAGATAAATTATTTAGTTTATAAATGAAACCGCGAGGTGGCGTTACATTCAACAATAGTTTTTTTGAAGTTTTGTTCAGTTTTTTCAAATGGAATCGTACAGCTTTTATTACATGGCTAGAAAGGCAATTTAAAGAGGAATCATCCAGTGAAAACGATGATTTTTTCGATTTTTCTGAAAAAATCCGTTATTATTTCACTACTACCTGCATTAAGTTATAAAAATATTAACCTAATGTTTGTCTTCCTTCACACATTACCCAGGCTTAGGACTGGTCCAAATTCTTCGTGCCATATTAATTTGGAGCCTGTTTAAAGGCCAACAGGCCAACAACGAAGATAATAATAATAACAACAGCCAAATAAAATTAACAGCACAACAGTCTAATAATTAACAGAATCTGAACTTTAACGCCTTTCTAAATGTTCAAAATGCCTTCCATCCTTAGAAATGCAAAGATTTATTTTTCGACGAGTACTAAAAACGGCAGCTTCAATTTCCGCTCTTAAAATGCTGGTTATTGAATTTTGAATTCTTTCAATCATATTTTCTCGTGTGGTAGGACGAGTTTAAAAAACAAGGTCTTTTAGTCTTCCCACAAGTAAAAACCGAGGACTGTCAAATCCGGTGAGCGCGCCGGCCACGAAAATAAACTACCCCGTCCTATCCAACGATTTGGAAACGAAGCATCCAAGAAGTTTCGAACCACCTGCGAGAAGTGGGCAGGGGATCCATCATGCTGGTACCACATTTGTCTTCTTGTTTCCAACGAAACATCTTCCATTAGTTCTGGCAGTCCATTTTGTAAAAAATTTAAATATGTTTCACTATTCAAATGTCCATTAAAAATAAAGGGACCAATAATTTTGTCTCCCAAAACATCACACCATACGTTCACACTCCATCTATTTTGGTGGCTGATTTCTAACATCCAGTGTGGATTAGCAACTGCCCAGTAGTGCATATTATGTAAGTTAACGCCTCCATCACTGCTAAAAGTAGCTTCATCAGTCCATAGTATGCGTTTTAAGAATTGTTTATTTCCACTACACATATTTTTTAACCAGTGACAATAGTCTAACCGTCTCTCGAAATCGTTATCCAAAAGGGCTTGGTGTAAGACAACATGATAGGGGTGCAGCTTTTTTAACTTAATATTAGGGTAAAAATTAAAACTAACTGATTTTTTTCAGAAAAATCGACAAATCTCTTGACATGTCAGAGATATCGATTTCGGGTTTTCACTGGACGATTCCTATTTAAATTACCTTTCTTGCCATGTAGTAAAAGCTGTACCATTCCATTTGAAAAAACTGAACAAAACTTCAAAAAAACTATTGTTGAATGTAAATAATTTATCTCCCAGATTATCTGATTGTCCCAGCAATTGTCTTTTAAATGAATCCAAATTGAGGAAAATCGGTTAAGGCAAACGGACAGGTATAACTCCCCCCCACCCCTCTATTCGTGAAATTACGACAAAATGTCATAAAACAAAGTTGTAGTGTGGCTGTGGATAGGGTCTCCCTATTCTTGATGGGGGAGCATGCACATGGGGGACATGATGGGGGAGCACCCTATCCACAGCCAATAACCATGTGTAGGTACCCTGAAGAGTCTAAACATGAAGAGACGAAACATATGCCCTCCAGTTGAAGGGATGGGTGGGGCTCGTCTCCAGTCATCAACCAACAAAAATGCTCATTAAGGCGGAGACGCAGGTTGTTGTGTGTTCCACATGAGATTGTGGAACCCAACGGTTGGGTGTATGATGACACTCAATTACTGTTGTCTCATTGGACGCAGTTCCAAGAAATCTGACATTGCATATATATATATATATATATATATATATATATATATATATATATATATATATATATATATATATATATATATATATATATAGCAAAAAAATATTATTACTTTCGATAATATGGTGTTCTAAAGGACTACTTAGGGTAAGAACGAAAAGCAATAGAAAACCACTATGATAATAAAAAGAATTCTTCATCGGGAAATGAAGAAGAAAATAGGCCTTAAACCTATTTATTTTATAGGATGGGGCAAGTTTCACGCTACCATTTTAATTATCTACGACTTTTAAAAGAAACAAGACAGAATATTCTATATATTCTATAATTCTATAAAACTAAACTTAAAGAGATTAAACACTGAATCACTTTTTTAAAGTTATCGACGTACGTTTCGTTAACCGTGTTAGCCTCATCAGAAGACGATTTAATCTTAGATTAATATTAATATCTTCTGACGATGCTGAACATGGTTAGCGAAACGTGCGTTGAGAACTTTAAAAAATTCGGTGTTTAGTGGTAAATCTCTTTGAGTTTAACATATCTGGTGTTACTGCAACGATTTCAGCACGGATATCGTTGAGTTGCTGTATGGTGAGTTGCTGAATTCTTAAACTTGCTTGAAGGAACGATAAATTGTCATTTTATTATGTGCCGGATGATTTTCGAGTCGCAATAATTCAATTGTTAAATTTTAATGTAAACAACAAGAGTTTCAGTAGCGCGTAATTATCGTTAATAAAACCTGCACGTCTGCACTTCACTTTACAATATCCAAACCCAAACTGTCATAAATATCGCAGGAAAAAATTGGCGCCAAAACAAAATGGTAGCGTGATACTTGCCTCCACCCAGTATAAAAGTACCAAATTCATTTATTGTATAGACTTAATAATTGAAAAATATCACGTATATTAAAACACTTACTTTGCAGAAGCTTTCTGATATGCTGCAGTCACTTTGGATCCACATATATACTTATAAAACTACAAACAAATAATTATAACTATTACATGTCAACAATAAAGAACTATCTTCACCTCGTTACTATGGAAAAACTGCGGCAACCACATGGTCTCCAAATAATTCAGATTGTACTCGTAAGCCTGATACAGTGGTTTTGACGTTCTCAGTTCTGCTACAGTATAAATATCTTTTATCAAAGCGTTATATTCATCAGAAATTTCTTTAGAGCAACCGATAAAGTTGTACGATTCCTCGTGAATGTATTCCTTGTACAACGTCATGGCTTGGGAGTGAAGCTCTTCGAGTTGTTTCTTGGACAGATCGGGCGTGAGTAATTTCGTATTAAAATCATCTAAAACGGATTAGATATAATTATCTTCTTATTAGAGATTATTAGAGAAGATAATTCTTTAAAAGCCTCGAACTATATGTTCTTAATAATGTACGGTGGGCATTTCTATTGGAATCAGCACTTGGATTCCTATTGAAACTCTTGGAGAGAAACACTAAACTCAAAGAGATTGACCAATAAACACCAAGTCACTTGTTTCTAACTGCTCGACACGTGTTTCGTTAACCATGCCAGGTTAACCATCAGGAGATTGATTTGATCTGAATCAATTTGATTTTAAGATGGCTTTATTAAAGGAGAGATCGAGTTTGGAGCTCCAACTTATTATCCAGGATTCACAGTTTATCTATTGAAGTCAATAGTTAACATTCTGCAATGATAAGACATTTTTAACTGCAAGATCGAAGGAAAACTTGATTGAGAGAAACCTGAACAGAACTTACTGCAGAATAGTCACGAGATTGTGAAGAACTAGTTTCTGTGAGAACGTTAAAAAAAAGCTCAATGAAGCAGGCTTCTGCTTTCTGCAGGCAACAAGAATCTGTACAAGATTGATAAATTAATTTTCAGCTAGCGTTATAGTCATAATAGCAGGACTCGAGCTGAACATAAGGAAAACGTCTGAAATGAGCGGTCAGGATCAGGCCATATTGATGGCGGATTATAATCTCTTGGCATTAAAATATAAAAAAACAAAAAATCTAAAGGTAACAAATTCATAAAATGTACCAAAGCCAAAAATGTGTCAACTCAAAACGCACTAAACTTTTTTTTGTAATTTTAAATAAATAATTGTAAATTCTACTTAAGTTTTTTATATTTCAGAAAAAATGATGTTTGTAGGTTTGGTGTTTGCTATAAGGAGTTAATGAATTTATTAACGAGAATATCTCCATAAATATGAATTTTATGAAGAAAATGGAGAGGACCTTTTTGGTAGAGAATTTAATTTCTTACAAAATTGCTTCTACATCTTTTTCTTAAATCCGTATACTTTAAGAGATACGCACAAAAAAATGAATTTAGATCGTCTTGAGGCACGAGTTTTTTTATTTTTGTTAAAAAATTCCCCCGTATTTTTCATCTTCAAAGGAAGACTTTTTGGGGCGTTTTAATTATAAGTTAAGTTAAATTTAATTTTTAACGACCACCTTAATATATATATATATATATATATATATATATATATATATATATATATATATATATATATATATATATATATATATATATATATATATATATATATATATATATATATATATATATATATATATATATATATATATATATATATATATATATATATATATATATATATATATATATATATATATATATATATATATATATATATATATATATATATATATATATATATATATATATATATATATATATATATATATATATATATATATATATATATATATATATATATATATATATATATATATATATATATATATATATATATATATATATATATATATATATATATATAATTATTATTATTAACGTGTGGGCCCTGGTGGACCACGCGAAGTACAATTAGAGGCGTTTGTTGCTGTTAGCCTTCCTTTGCGCCCATACTAATTTCATTCTTTCGCTATGAGCTTTTTTCCTTTCGTCAGACCAAGTTGTTCCAGTCTTCCTACATTTTTCTCTCTGGCCAACCTTCCAAACGTTAACCTTGTGTCTGAAATGGCCTCTATCCTGAATTTCACTTTGTGTAATATTTGCTAATCTTAGGTCCTCTTTAATTGCAGCAATCCATTTAATTATTTCTACTTTAGCTCTACTCCTATTTTCATAAAATTCGACTATTTGTCTACTCGGATTCATTCGTTTTATGTGTCCGTAAAACGTAAGTCTTCTTTTTGTTTGATTTCTTGGTTTTTTCGAAGTCGGTATATTATGCTATTTATTTGTTTGGGTCCTAGGATTTTTCTTTCCTTCTTGCAATGTCCTCGATGTCTCTCTTTCTATTCAAAATGAGCGTTTCTACCCCATATAGACATTCTGGCTTAATAATTGTGTTGTAATGTCTCAGTTTTGTGTTTTTAGATAGGCATTTTTTGTTGTAAATATTTTATGTAAGTCTCAATGCCGTTTACATTTTTTGACATCCTACCCTTATTGGCCGCTTTTTCCAACCCATTTTCCATGATTATTTCACTCAAATATTTGAATTGGGAGACTCGTCTGATGTTACCATATTTTGTTTTTAGAATTGGTGTTCTTAGTCTGTTACAGATCATGTATTGTGTCTTTTCAAAAGAAATTTGGGGTCCTACCTTTTCTGCTGCTTTTTTTAGTATTTCAATCTGTTTCTGTGCCGTTAACAGATCTTGAGCCAAAATTGTTAGATCATCAGCAAACGCCAGACAATCAATTTTGATGTTGGTTCTCCGCAGTTTAATGGGCTGGTCAATATTCAGGGCCAACTTTTTTTTCACGCCACTCCTGTATTACTTTTTCTAGAACACAGTTAAAGAAGAGTGGCGAGAGTCCATCCCCTTGTCCGTGTTCTTTCAAGATTCGGAATAAAGATTGGCGGTCAATAGAATCATATGTTTTTCTGAAATCCATAAATGTACAGACGAGATTTTTATTATACAGGTTTTGATGTCTTAGGATCAACTTTAGATTCAGGATCTGTTCAGAGCAGGATCTGCCCGGTCGAAAACCTGCTTGATAGTCACCAATTTTAGGTTCTAACTGTCCCTGTGCTCTGTCTAGTAGACATTGAGATAGAATCTTCTCCCAGTTTGTTACACTGGGAGAAGAGATATCCCTCAGCAGTTGTTTACATTCCTTCTATCTCCTTTCTAGTGTAGTGGATGGATTAGATAATCTTTCCAATCTTCCGGAATCCGTTCAAACCCAAACCAAACCCTTGTAGAATTTTGGTTATTTCCTTGATTGTACCTGGACCAGCGGATTTCAAAAGTTCAGCAGTGATTCCATCTTCACCAGAAGCTTTGTTATTTTTAAGCCGCTTGATTTGCCTAATTATTTCATCTTCATTCGGTGGTAATGAATCTGGGTTTGTTTGTTTAGGTTTTAGTGTTGCTAATTTGTTTAAGGGCTCAGGACAGTTTAGTATTTGTTCAAAATATTTCGCAAGTTCTTTGCAATTGTCTTGGTTATTGAGAGCTAATTTTCCGTTTTCGTTTTGGAAGCAAAGACTTTGCGGTTGATAGCCTGTTAATTTAGTTTTATAGATTTTGTAAAAGTTTCGAGTGTTATTTTTTTGGAAATCTTTTTCTATTTCATCAAGTTGATTGTTTTCATATTTTCTTTTAGTTTGTCTAATTAGCTTCGATGTTTCTTTTCTTACTTCCAAACATATGTTATAGATTAATGCAGTTTTTTGACTGTTCCAATCTTTGAATGCTTTACTTCGGCTTAATACTGCTTGCTCGCAAACTTCATCCCACCATGGATGTTTTCTACGTTTTTGTAAAGGAACCAACTTTAAGGCTGTTTTAATAAATTTTTGTGTCAATTCTTGCCAGTTCTGTGCTGGTTGTTTATCAAGCTCTTCTGTTAGGGCTGGTTTTATTTTCGTTGCGTCGAACTTCGGTATTACCAGTTTCTTTTGAATAAGTTTTCGAGCTAAGTTTGATTCTAATCAAGTAGTGATCCGTGTCTATATTAGCTCCTTTCCTGACTTGAACATTCAAAATCTCTTTATAATTGGGGTACGAAATGGCAACATGGTCAATTTGAAATTCACCCATGTACGTGTTTAGGCACCTCTCTAGGTCTTTTGTTTTGTTATTTTCTTCTTAAAATGGGTTGATGATTGCTATCTCACAGTGAGCAATAGGGGGTATATTCAGACTGAATATTGGGGAAAGGAGCTCTTGTCAAAACGAAGAGTCAAATGAAAAGACAGAAAACAACCTAGGATGATTAGCAAATAAAGAGGATAGGAAATCTGCTGGTTCAAGGTCCAGATTATACAGCAAATGTGTGTGAAAATATAGAGTTGAGCTTCAATTGAACTATTTTGCCCAATCCACCTTACTCACATGACATCGGACCCTTGGACTGTTGGATCTATTCCGCTTCCTCCAAAATTATTTAAATGTCAAATCGTTTTAAAGCCGAAGACGTGAATTTTGTTTCAAAAAAGGCATTATGGACCTACCATTACATTGGCAAAAAGTTGTAAATATTAATGACAATTACATAAGAGACTAAATGAATGTTTACATGAACTATTTGCGTTTATATTCCTTTTAAAAATATCCCTACGACGTTTCTAGACAACCCGTGTTCTACGTGAAGAACATTCACCATTTTGCCAAGAAAAAAAATCTAAAAAATGAAAATCTTACCGACATCCAGGCAAAATTGCAACATGTGGACTTGCTCTTCTTTTTTCAAAAACTGCATGAACGCATAAAATAATTCTACATTATTTTTAATCTTATTAATACTCATCGAGAAGGAAGAACTGCTGTTGTCTTCAATGGTAATGAAATCTTTCAGAAATTCCACAGGTTTAACAGGGGGATGATGTACTTTAGATGATTTGGTTGATTTATAGTTAACTGCTATGATAACCAGGGAGTTTATGATGTTTGGGTCAGAGATAACGTCCATTAGAGGCAGTAAAACCCAGCCCGCTAGGATCTCTCTTAACAAAATTGTGTGGTTACTAAAATATATAATTAAAACTTTTTTTGAAGATTTTAATAGAAAACCAACCTACCGGCATTGTATATATTGTTGCGGTAAGAGTTCTTTAATTAGCTCACTGCTGAGATGCTGCAAATATTCAAATTCGTTTTTCCTGTTGGTTGTGGCAGGATGTAGTTTTTTCCCTAAATACTCCACTACTACGTCGTTAAATTTAACATTTTTTAGCTTGGCGATTTGTTGCATATACAGGTAGTCGTCTATATGTTTAATAGCCTGTCACAAACACACGTTATTTTGGTTTACTAATCTACGGCGGAGTATTGAAAAGTAGTTGGCTAAATATTTTAAAAAAGACCGAAATAAATCGCGAAACTGTGTCTGTCCAAAGATGTCTCTTTGAGGATAATGTGCTCGTTCATAAAACTTCTTGTCCCGCGGGGGAATTATTGATCACTTATTATATTGAATATTATCACTTTGCGAAATCAAAAAAATCTGTGAAATGATGAATATTTCTGAGAAACAAATTGGTAATTCAGGGTGGCCGCAAAGAAATGATTTAAAAATACCCTGATAATACTTCTCCCTGATGTAGAAATGTTATTTGATTCATTAAGTTAAAATATTTAATGAGAAATTTCATCAATTCTTGTACTGCAACCTTCGGTGTGAAACACTAAACTCGAAGAGATTTACCACTAAACACCAAATCACTTTTTTTAAACTTCTCGACGCACGTTTCGTTTACAATGATAGCATCATCAGGAGATGATTTAATCTAGATTAAATAGATAGTAGATTAAATCATCTTAGTAGTAGTATAGTAGATTAAATCTAGATTAAATAGATAGTAGCAGTAGTATAGCAGATTAGATCCTCTCCTGATGATGCTAACATGGTTAGCGAAACGTGAGTCGAGAAGTTTAAAAAAGTGATTTGGTGTTTAGTGGTAAATCTCTTTGAGTTTAGAGAAGTTTCATGATTAAAATAAATTGAAGATATTAAAAAATTCTTTGTCGTAATTAAATTCCCTGATGCTTTTTGAAATTCCCTGATATTTCCCGGGTGCATTGACTTTCCTGATAATTCCCGATGTAAATGATTATTGGATGGATGGACAATTCCCAAATCTGGAATAGGTTTATGGTCACCCTATAATTGATGACTTGGAGTCATAGATGGCAGAACCGGATAGCACTTTTTCTTTCGCAACGATAATAATTTTTTGAGCGATTCTTCATATTAGAAAACCTAAGTGGTGAATCTATTGATTGAAACAGTTATATTTTGTATTTTTTCTGGTCTAGACCAACTATTTATCAAAACCGCCTCGGATAAGGCATATCAGATAACTAAAAAGTTCCTGGGCTTTCCGTACGAAGTTTATTTTAAAATCTATGATGACTTGTTGGGAATTTCCAATTATTATATTCTATAGGTGACGCAAGTATGATTAAATTACTATGAAAGTTGTCATGTGTGATTCGTTAGATGGCGTGATGCGAAGTTTCAGAAAGATGCGTTCAATTGTTTATTTGTGGCGATCGAGAAAAGCAGACAAGTTTTGAGGTTGCCTAAAAATTTGGTAACATTAAAGTTTGAAAGTTTTCGCTTTGCTTTGGGAACACGATGCTCAATGCGTTTGTTAACAGTCGACCACAAACGCATCTCGACAGTGTTTTGATTAATTTCATTGGGATTCTTCAGAGTTTCTTCGACACTACACACCAAAGATGAAGCAAGCAGTAGTTGGGAGCAGGAAAGATGCGGCAAAAAAGCGAAAACCGTTCCATACGCAAAACAAGTCATTTTGTCTGGGATTCTTGTGGTGTGAAGCTCATAAACTACAATGTAAAAGGCAGGACTATCATCACGCTTCGCTAATGAACCAACTGAAGGGTTTTACTTAGGTTAACGGTTTATATCGACCGAAAAGAAAGACCTTTTTCACCAGGATAACGCGTCTGCATAAATGTTTCGAGTTGTCAATGTAAAACTCCATGATCTATGCTTCGAAGGGCTTCTACATACGTCTTATTCATCGGATTTGGTTCCCAGCGATTTCCGTCTCTTTCCCAACTTGATGAAATGGCTCGCTGACCGGAGATTCACTTACTTGAAATAATGAGGTCCAAGCTTAGATGACTGCATATTTTGTAGAGTGGGACAAATCGCAGTTTACTGAGGGTATAAAGAAGTTAAAAGGAATGTCGTTGATCCTTTTATGACCCTTGATGTTTTCCGTTCCGTTGAATGATAGTTGATATAATGATATAGAAATCCTTTTAAACGTCCCTTGTATAGACGAGTAGTTGAAAAACGGGGCGAAAAAGTAAAAAAAAATGGTTATCCTATGAATCATTGAAATTGTAAAATAAGAGAGAACAATAGATAATCCTTTGCCGCCATTGTTAAGCATGCCATGAAATAAATGTTAATAGCATTTACGTGTGGAATAGGGAATAATTACATATTACTGCTTTTAAATGTTCTAGTAATTAGTTAGGTTATATTTTAGTAGCAGAGCTGCAGCAATTTAGGTTAGGTAGGTTTTGTACAAACATTTTTATCAAGGCAAATAATCGAAAAACCATGGGAAATCCATCAAACCAAATCAGTTTTTACGTTTTATTGATGTTGACAAAGTTTTTGATTGGAAGAACTACATTGATTGGATCTTCTGGATTAGAGTCTTCTTTTAATTCCGAAACCTACGTGAGCTATAAACGTGGACAGTCAACACAAGTTGATAATGATTAAAACTAGTGACGAGGGGACCTGTGTGGCGTGACCTATGACCCGCCACCTGGTAAGCACCATTCACGGAACAGGTGCGTTAGATGAATTATGGAAGTCAATGAGTTAGCAGCCATAACCTAACTTCACCTTGTGAAACGGATAGATATTAAAAAAGAGACATAACAGGATCTTGTTGAACTTCAAAAATAAACATTTCCACATTTCATTCTGCTGTCCATTTCCTGGGAGAACGTGTGACAGGCTCATTAGAAAACCCTAGCCGACTAGGTGGCAGCCTCCTGCTGGGTCGCAGTACAGTCGTCGGCCAGGCCACGTAATTTGTTGGGTGGCGCCACCCCATTTAAACGCTATATTCATCAAGCAAACATAATATGAAGTAATGGTGATTAACATTCAAAATAATTTGTATTTATAAAAGCACCTGAACTTTATAGTTAACACGACATTTATAGATCCTACCTGTGGTACCAGTTTATTTGTTATAAGATTTATATAATCAGTGTGAAAAAAACGGTTGTATAATGTAGCACTGGCATATTTCAAGCAAAATCTCAACTCATTCATAAAGTCCTTATTGTCAGAGAACTGGCTATACCATGAGGAAACAAAGGTGTTCAGAATTTTGTTGTAAAACTAAAAACTATTATTATAAACAAGTCACAATGTATTTATTAAAACTAACATGTTCTATGGCTTCATTTAGTTCAGTACTGATCTTAATACCCTTCCAGGGTATTACATTTATAGTATTTTGATGTCTTTGACATGTGAAATCATCACATACGCTACATGACATCTTCAATTTTTGTTTGGCTGAATATCGTAATGTATACAAGTTTACCAGTTTTTCCAAGTAACATTCTGCATAGGCCTGATAATTAATCAAAAACACTGCAATTGCATATCCGAATATGTAACAAAATAACACGACAAGTCCAGAAACATAGCTGAAACATGTCATGTTGTTTTTCTTCAAGCCAAAATATTATATTATATTTACCTTAAAAGCAGGAACAAGGTACTTGATAATAAAATAACTAAAATCACTGATAACCTGATATACTTATCTTTTGAAATTAAACTTAAAACTTCTAAAAAATCACAATATTTCATATTTTTCAGTAAAGAAGACGTTTGTTTACATATTATGAATGGATTGTCACAAACAACTGTTTTTGACAGTTGTTGATGTTTTCTTTTTTTAGTGGCGTGAATTAAAACAGTATAAGAAATGTGGTTGGGTAAAGGTACACGGAACTAAATGTCGATAGCTTATATTACCTCTCCAAAATCCTTAATTCATATTATTGATAATTGCTTATCGTTGTTATAGGTTCATACTGCTTAGTCACTGTTTTTAGAATAATTTTCAATGTTTGTTAAATAAGATACACTAAAAATTGAAGAATCATTCCCTAATTACATTTAATATTTCATAAGTTATTACGTGCACAGTTCAGTCGCCGAATTGTCAGTAAAGAGTTGTTTAATTATGGCAGATAAATACAAAAATATGGTGTTGAAGAAACATTTTCTTCACAGCAGCATATTTAATCAAACTTTACGCGACTGGCAAACTTTAAACACTCAAATTACATCGAACAATTTGATGTATCCTGTATTTATTATGTAAGTATTGTAAATTTATGCATCTTTAATGTGCATTATGTCAGAATTTGTCTGCATAACTTAATTTTCCATCAAGGTCAATATATTGTTAAGGTTTGAATCAGGATATCCTTGATTATTTTGACAAGATATCTAGCTAGAAAGGTCACTAGAATATTTTTTTTTTGTTGGGTTATGTTTGCAGCTGTATTTAACCAATGAGAATATTGACATTGTTATTTTAAGAGAAAATGATGATGAAGTTCAAACTATATCCAGTATGCCTGGAATATGCCGATATGGTATCAATAAGCTCCGGGACCACTTGAAAGCCATTGCCCAAAAAGGTTTAACGTCGATTTTAGTTTTTGGCGTCATAGAATCATTACCCAAGGTAGAACAAGTTATATCTATATATTTTTATGATTGAAAATCGTCAATGTAGGATGAATATGGCACTAATGCCGACAGTTTCCAAAATCCGGTGGTGAAAGCCTTGCCTAAATTACGTGCCTGGTTTCCTAATCTGACTATAGCTTGTGATGTTTGTCTGTGTCCTTACACGAGTCACGGACACTGCGGCATTTTAAATGAAAATGGAACAATTGATAATCCTAAAAGTATTAAAAGACTAGCTGAAATAGCTTTGGCCTATGCAAAAGCAGGTAAGATAACTATTGGTACTTAAGTTGTTTAAAAAATATCAACATTTTGCTTTTAATGTCCTTGTAATATGTGAAGATTTCAACTGAAGAGAAATATATATTATAGGGGCTCATATTGTTGCTCCTTCTGACATGATGGATGGTAGAATAGGAGCTATAAAATCTCTTCTCATTGAGCACAACTTACAGAACACTGTTTCTCTACTGTCCTACACTTGTAAATTTGCTTCAAACTTCTACGGGCCATTTAGAGACGCTGCTAGATCAAAACCCTCATTTGGAGATAGAAAATGTTATCAACTACCTACTGCAAGTGAAGGGGTGGCATTACGAGCGGCAGCAAGAGATGTTGAAGAAGGTGAATCCTGTTTACTGTGCCAGTACAAAGACAACCAAATGTTTTTTGATTTTTCAGGTGCTGATATGTTAATGGTCAAACCCATTATGGCATATATGGATGTACTGAAGCAGGTGAAAGATAAATACCCAGAATATCCCATGTTTGTTTACCAAGTGTCAGGAGAGTACTCCATGATTTATAATGCAGCGGAGAAAGGTATATTTGATCTAAAAGCAGCTTTGATGGAGATATTGCTGTCTTACCGGAGGGCTGGTGAGTAAAACTTAACATTCAAGGATGGATGTATACTTAAAGTCAAATTTTCAGGTGCTGATGTCATAATAACATACTACACACCTTTAATATTGGATTGGCTACAACTTAAACACAAGCTTTAAAGAGAATAATTTTTTTTATGATGGGGGACAAAAGACAAAAACTTTACACAATAAATAGGCATTTATTAAAAAATATATATCGTTAACAAAATAATTATGTGTATATATTAACTACATATAAAAAAAATCAAATCTGACAAATATCACAATACATATTTTCACAAAAGAAAAAAATACCAAATCAATAACAAAGAGCCCACTATTTAGATTATCTATAATTAAAAAAAAAGTATATTTGTTCAGACCTTGTATAATATCGCGAATTCAAAAATTAATCAACTTAACTATCCTCTCTTCTATACACAACAGTAGTTCAATTGAACAAACCAAATCAAAGGCGGATGGTGTGATTTTTAATTTTGACAGATGTCGCTAATACAGCGATTCCCCCCACGTCTTTTCTTCTCAGATAGCTATTTATGATTTTTATTATACTTTCAAAAAATATTGTTTTTCTATATCTGAATTTTGAACATTATTAATTAGTTAAATATTTTTAATAAAATATACAGTAGTTCAATTGAACAATCCAAATCAAAGATAAAGTGGCCGACCGCGGTGGTCTGGTGGGTTGATAGCTCGCCTGGCAATCCAATGGTCCCGGGTTCGAATCCTGGTGGAGACATGGATGTTTAGTGGTGTAGGGTGTCTTTGTCTGCCCATTTGGTGCATTGCATAATTTATAAAGATTAATGTTCGGGGGCTTAGGCATGGTTTAGAACCAGACAGTTCGGCATTCCCTCTAATGAGCTGGCAAATTGCCTAACAGCAGAGCCATAAACCGAAAAGAAAGAAAAAAAAAAAAGATAATGTGATTCTTAGGTGTAACATAGGGCGTTAAAGAAGTGAATTCCTCCCATATGCCTTTTCCCACACAAGCCACCCATGATTTTTGTTATACCTTCAAAAAAATATATTATTCGTCTATTTCTGCGGTTTGAAAATCGAGAATAAATGAGATTCAAGGCTGGTTAGGACGAAGATACAGTAATAAAGAATATCCAATACATAAAGTATTTACAGCTTCAATTCACTAGTTCAGCATATCTAAAAGCACCAGAGATTATTTTTTGTTTACCTACACAAGCTTAAGAATGACACCTTTAAATAAGGATGAAACTAGGTGAAATAATGGAAAAATACCATTTTTTTAGTTACTACATGGTGTTTGTTGAATCCTGGTATAATTTTGGTTAATGGAAGAGAAAAAATGACATTACCCTTTCTTTTTTTTTCGTCCTTTCTACTATACAATTTGCCTTAAATATTTTGTTTACTGTACTTTACACTTAATATTGGACTCGTTACTTCCTTAAATACACATTTTAAAGATAAATTTTATGATGGGAGAGGTAGTCCATGACAAAAACTTTATACAATAAATAGGCGTTTATTAAAAAATATATCCTTAACAAAATAATTATCTGTATACATTAACCGGATATAAAAGAAAATCAAATCTGACAAATATCACAATATACATTTTCAAAAAAAAAACCAAATCAATAACAGAGTCAACTATTTAGATTATCTATAGTTAAAAAAAACTATTTGTTCAGACCTTGTATAATATCGCGAATTCAAAAATCAACCAATTTAACTATCCCTTCTATAAAGCCTGCGTTAGCTTGAATATATTTAATGAAACAATAAGTAGTTCAATTGAAATAACAAAATCAAAGACGGATTGTGGGATTTTTAATTTTGACAGATGTCGCTAATACAGCGATCCCCCCCACATCTATTTTTCTCAGATAGCTACCTATGATTTTTGTTATATTTTCAAAAAAATATTTGGGTATTTCTGAGTTTTGAGAATTGTTAAATAGTTAAATATTGTAAAGAAATAAACAGTAGTTCAATTGAACAAATCAAAGACCGGTAGTGCGATTTTTATTGTGACAGAGGGCGCTAATATAGTGAATTTCTTCCATGTCTTTTACCACATCAAGCCATCTGATTTTCTTTGTTATACCTTCAAAAAAAATCGTTATTTGTCTTTCTGTGGTTTGAAAATTGAGTATGACATCTAAATGAGATTCAAGACTGGTTAGGACGGAGATACAGTGATAAAGAAAAAATAATGTAATGCATATAAAGTATTTACAGCTTCAATTGATCATTTCAGCGAATCTAAAAGCACCAGAGATTATTTTTGTTTACCTACACAAGCTTAAAAAGAACACCTTAAATAAGGAAGAAGCTAGGGGAAAAGTAAAATTTTTTTAGTGACTACAGGGTGTTGCTCGAGTCCTTCAAGAATTCTGGTTAATGGAACAAAAATAAATGATTACATTTCCCTTTTAGCTAAAAATATGGGAGTTTTGGTTTTCTCTTCTATACAGCTTGCATTTAGTTAAATAGTTTTTTATGAAATAAACAATAGTTCCATAGAATTAATCAAATTAAAAACGGATTATGTGATTTCTTACTGTAACAGATGGTGCTCATACAGCAAACTTCCTCTCCATATACAAGCCACCTATGATTTTTGTTATACTTTCAAAAAATATTGTTTGTCTGTTTCTGACTTTTGAAGATTGTTAAATACTTCTAATGACATAAACGGTAGTACAATTGAACAAACCTAATCAAAGACAGATAGCGAGATTCTTAGAACCACAGAGCTAGCTATGATTTTTACAAAAAAAAACTTGTTTATTTCTGCGGCTCGTAAATTGAGTATGTCGTCTAAATGAGATTCAAGACTGGTCAGGACAGAAATGCCACAAATAAGAAATACGAATGCACTGGGTATAAAGTATTTACAGCTTCAATTGATCGTTTCAGCATATCTAAAAGCACCATTATTTTTGTTTATCTACATCTTAACTAAGGAAGAAACCAGGGGAAATGATGAAAGAATATGAATTTTTAGAGACCACATACTGTTGAGCCCTTCAATATCTCTGGTTAATGGAAGAATAAAAATAATGATGAAATTCATGGTTGCAGAGATGGTATTTTCTTACCGAACGTGACTCCTCTTATTTACTAAAACATACAGGGTGTTATTTTACTTTATTATATTACCACTTGGAATAAATATCCTTCCAGATCTCCCTTTAACTATAAGTAGTAAATCAGACAATTACTGAAAAAATATCACAACCGTTGTTCGTAGAACCTTCATATAAAAAATAAAAAAACAAGACTATCTTATGGAATGTCTCGACCTACGAGTGCGTACACAAAAGTAGGTCTTTTGTTCGCGACAAAAACTTATAACTATCTGTACATATCAGTCTGAGATGTGCATTTGTCCACGATTTGAGCAAATGATAATTTGCCTATGCTGGTGGACACGCTCTGTATGCTTTTAAACAGTTGGTCAGAAGACATATCTTCCGGAAGCTTGGTGAGAAACTGGGCGCCATGTAGGAAGTCCATCGTTAATAACGTAGACTGGTACAAATACAGAATACCTACCACAATTCAAAAATTAAACAGGGTAACACATACACTTTCTTTACCTACCTAGGGCAGTTCGAAAAATAAATTCATATCCGTCACGTAGAAACAGGTCCCACACTCTGCACGCAACATCCAAAGGCATGGCTTTGGCGAAGACCGTGTAAATCCAATCAAGGAGGTATAAATCTGGCGTCAACCCGGCGTTCTCAAAGTGCGCGTACAACCGAGGTAGATTGTTGCTGAAAACTTGATTGTACGCAGCATAATAGGCGTTCATTTGTGTCTGGTTGAGAGTAAACGCCGACAGATGAAGCGGCTGGTTCAGTAAGTTAGCGAAACAAACGAACGCGTCACACGCTTCCATGTTAAGGATGAGAATGGCTGCTATATAGGACATTCCTTGGACATAACCGACATCAGGCCTGAAATATCATTAATATCATGGCGATAATGATTGGTATTTGATATATGGAGTAAATTTACCTGAAACAAACATACGCTGCCAAAAGGGAGTGCAATACTTCGGAATACGGACCACCTTGTTGGAAAATACACAGGTTAGGAAAAGTTCTTGAGATATCCAGTTCAATAACATCCATGCTGCTTTCCTGTAGAATTACAATTTGATATAATCGATTTGTAGTCACTCAACACCATGAATCAAGTAATCAATTAAGATACAAGAAGCATTACCAGTACATTCTGTGTAAAAAGTACCCAGAAATTGTTAAATGAAATTCAAAAAAACGTATTCTTCAAAATTTATTTTGTTGCCTTCAAAATCGGTCCCATCGAGTACAATACAGCTACGCCACTGGTTGTATACATTGTTTGTAGACTGATTGAAGTATGGTCTGCTGCTCCTTCTGCGAATTTTCTTTTATGACCTCAACTGACTCAAAATGCCTTCTTCAAAGCGATAATTTTAGCTTTGGGAACAGGAGTCAGATGAGGCCATATCAGGCGAGTACTGTGCTTGGACAATAACGTTTGTTGAGTTTTTGCACAATGATGGATTTGTGCAATGGTGCAAGATCCATGGATTGTCTTTCCACAAATCTGGGCGTTTTCGGCAGATATTCCCGCGTAAACGCCTCATGACGTCTAAATTATGGTGCATTTCATGAAGGTGGGAAAGTCCTTAGAAGCTGTGGAAATCATGTTTTCAGAACCCTGCTTTTGATGCTATTTTTAGAAAAAATTAAGCTCTTGCGGAACCAGTCGTGCAGTGACGCATATCACGCCCAAAATATCAGACATAATGATACGAATGGATTTAAAAGATATGTTCCCCTCTTGAACCTACTCATTTTGTTGATGTTTTCGTCGTTCGTAGATGTTGAAGGTTGACCAGAACAAGACGAATCAATTACCACTTCTCGACGCTTTTTGACTGTTTTATACCATTCATATGTCTTTTTGTGATATGCACGATTCACCGTAGATTTTCTGCAATATTTTCAGAGATTCGGCTCACCAACTTTCATTGACACATAAAATTTAATGAACACATATTTTTATTCATAGTTAAATCAGGCGATGAGTATAATGTAAGTACTGAACCAAAAAGGGTTAATGGGGGGAATAATAGAAATGATATTGGGGTCATGGAATGCACAGGGGATTTACAAAGAGGGAACACTTGTACATTTGGAAGAAGCATTCTATACTAATACAGAAATAACATACCAACTAAGCCAGTCATACCAACTTAAAAAACAAATGATTGTGTTAATACATAATGCGCGCGAATTTTTAAAACAAAAGACATTTTGATCAGAATAGTGTACAAAAGAAAATCAACATACTTGATCATTTTCATAATCACAAGGAGGTGGTTCTGGACTGTTCAACCTATTCTGGGCTCTTGTCAAACATATCTCATAAAGTTGAGGTGTGATATTTAAATCATTTCCAATGGCCAGTTTCCAGACTTTTCCACGCACACTTGATGGTAATCCTTGCCACCACATTTCTTGAGTTTTCTTGTTTTTCTCCCTAAAGAAATATCAATGTTATCTAAAAAAAATTAGGCTGTACCCCCATTACATTTGGCCCCAGTTTGGTAAGACATTCTGTATAAAATGTTTGGTTGACAAAGCTTGCTGTTCTTCTTGTTGCAACTGTAGTTTTTTCTGCTTCTCCTTTGCTGCTGTGCTTTTAGCTTCTTTTTTCTTCGCTGCAGCCAAGATTTCATTGTATTCTTGAGCGTGCCTTTGTTCCTCTTCAAAGGTTTTTGCAGGTAATGTAGAAGGCCTAAATAACCAATATTAATCAGCCAAAAAAATAAAATCACATTCTCTCTGACCTTTTCAACTGGATTAAAGCTGATGAACTGGCCACTGTGTGAAGAGGAGAATTATTTGATTGACTTGAAGCTTTTCCAAATAATTTCCAGACACTATTTCCATTACCACCACCTTCACATCCACTTGAAGATTTCCAAGAAAATACACTTCTAAAATACATAATCACAACTATCAAAAAAAGCATTAGTAAAAAGTCTTTGACTAACTTGGTAAAAAAATGTGTAAGACTTTTCCTTCTGGTTTTGCTTTCTGAGTTATTCTCCACATCAAAATTTGACAATGATCTATCTTCACTATCTATTAAACTTCCTGATGTTGAAGGTTCACTGAGAGTTGATATAGTACTGGAATAAGATCCTTCTTGAATTCTTCTGTGTCCCAATTTTTTCAGTGAACTACATACATTTGGAGATTCCTATAAACCATAACTTGTGAGAACAATAAGCAACAAACAATGATATATTTACCTGATTTACACATTTTTCAATAGGACTAATTTCTATACACAAAAAATTATTGTCATATTCATCAGGTTTCTTTTCAAGAGTATTATCTGTGTTCTTTAAAGAATCATTATTCTCTACAAGATGTAACTGCTTTGTTAGGGGACTATAAGCTAATGATATGTTCTTAAGTGCTTCATTAAGAGTCAATTTATTACATATAGAGTTCTCTTCATGAGTATTAAGTGTTTTAATTTGACCTTTGGTATGTTCAGGACTTGATTCTACGCTTTTAAGCTTATCATAACGTTCTGGCCATGTTTTAAACCAAGTATCACTTGTTGGACTCCCATTTGAACTAGATTTCTTTATAGGACTATCCTTTGATACATTAACTGATATATCATTATCTGTAATCAATTTTTGGCAATGCAAATCCTCAATACTCTTTGAAAGTATATTCTGGTATCCATTTTTACGGTTTAAGGCTTTCTTAAAGCCGTTCTTTATCAGATTGCTTTTAGATTTTTGAGAACTTGTTTCCTTGGCAATTAAATGATCTTTGGGAGCGTCCAAGCAAGCACTTTCCAGGTCGTTCATGACACAAATAGGAACAGAAATCTTTTTGGTACGACGTTATGCAATTATTAGAAAACGAAACATTAGGACTTATATTTATTTTGAGTTAAAGAAACTAAGTTAATAAAAACAGGACGTCACAAAACAAAGAATGACATTGTGACTGATCAGTAAACGTCTATGAACTGTCAAATTTCTTTCATTTTTTAAAATTAATTAATCATTTACACAGACATTCAAATAAAATACAAGAATAAATATAAAACAGATATATTGTCATAAAGTAATACTTCAAATATTGATTGAATCAGTTATATGCATGGAGAGTTTTACAATATTTAATCTTCGCCTTTTAATATTTCGACAATATCAACTAGATTTTTTTCTGGCCAATCAGATTCTCAGAGCTCATATTTTGTATTTTTCATCACATAATTGAATAGCGTTTAAATATCCTTAAAAGGTTTATAAATTGTGTATTTTTTAATTATTCTGAATTGTTTAGTAATTAGAGTGTTCATTTTCTAATAATTAGGGTACTCATAATTTAAAATTGTCATTGGCCAGCAATTACGCGTCCTGTTAGCAACAAAAAATACTTCCGAAAATATTCGTAAATTACTATGAACGAAGAAACTTATCAAACATCTCAAGCAGAAAACTTAGAATTCGAACTAATCCAAGAAGACGAAACAAATGAGTAAGTCTCATTATTATTTTGTTCTGTTCATTTTTTAAAACAAAAACATTTTATAAAGGCATTTGACGTTTCTCATTTACTTTAGCTGTCTTTTCAAATTTACTTAGATACCGGTAGTTACAGGTTGTTTTTAAAAGACTTCTAATTTCTCATTTGAGTTTGAGGTATATTTAAACATTTTTTAGAGGCGTAAAGGAAGAGCAGATAAAAGATCAAGATATACTGTTTTTTTCACAGTACGGCCATCTGGAGGAAACCGTGGAAGATACAAATTTTGAATTGTTGAATGGAATTAATGAAAATCTAAGTAAGTTCGATATATATATATATATATATATATATATATATATATATATATATATATATATATATATATATATATATATATATATATATATATATATATATATATATATATTCACAATTATTTAAATTTCGACTAATACATCAATATGAGTGTAATACATAGTAATAATATATTAAGTACAGTGTTAGACGACATACGCAGCTTATTGGTCTAAAGGCCTACCGTTTTTATGTTGCTTTTTTTTTAATCATATTCCAATGCTATTTTTGTTTTGATTTTAGATCCAATGGGATGCGAGTTAATGTCTTTGTCGTCATCGAAAAATTTGAATAGCGAGGGGCTTGTTAAGAACGAACAAATGGAATGTTACTGGCGTACGAAAACGAAGGATATAGATGGAAAAAATGTGAAAACATTTGAATGCGGCATTTGTAAGTTTATTTTTTTATTTAAACTAAGTTTTAGATTCTATAGTTATGTGCAAGGTAGTAATAGCTGTATGATAAGCGTTGGTGTGGAAGTTTAATTTTATAATTTTCTCAAATCGAATTTCCCTAACTATGTTTGAATCATCAAGTTGGCCAAGTCTAAATAGTTTATTATTGAGAGTGATTTTATTCGTTCCGACATGTTTCTTTAAGAGTCTGCGCGTCGTGAGCCTCGTGAGTTTGCAAATGAGGGTTTTGGTGTTTAGTGAAATATTTAATTGAATTATATTGATGTTTTATCTATTTTGGATTGTTAGTGTAATGATTTATCTCTGATTTGTTTCTAACTTCTTAAGGCGATGATTTTAAAAAGTAAGTATTTTTATTAAAGTTATATCCAGAGACGTTTTGAGTGGGATGAATTGAGATATTGATGTTTTTTTTTTATCGAAAAAGTTTTGTTAAATACATCTTATTGACAGCGTTTTTGGAGAATACCTTTCATAACAGTTTTATGGTTTTGACGAAATAAACTTATTAATGTTCGTTTTGATAGTGCACCCTTTTGAATGGTGGTCTGATGGCATAAGGTCAGGTGACTATGCAAGATGGTGGAATACTGTGTCACAGCCATAGTTAATATTGTGATGTGAATGTTATCAAGGTATATAGGTTTTGAATCATGGTTGGTCTAAATATACGGAGGTGGCAGGGAATTACCCATTCAAAACCACAAATTTCCGATTTAAAAACACCATATTTTCTTGATTTAATTACAGGTGGCAAAGAGTTTGGTCACCAGTACACTCTCATGAGACATCTTCCTACCCACACAGACGAACGCAAATACCATTGTCCTACCTGCGGAAAATGTATGTAAACACCGAGTGTACATCGTCCGGTTTTGTTCACTCGATTAATAAATTTTCAGCTTTCCGTCAGATGTCGACACTGTCCCAGCATAAGGCTATTCATTCGTCAGAACGACCCTACATATGTGAAGTTTGCAACAAGAACTTCAACCGAGTCTCGACCCTCATATCGCACAGGAAGACGCACAGCAACGTCAAGCCTCACTGTTGCCACATCTGCGAAAAATCGTTTCATCAGAAAGGTGAGGAAAATTCGTTTTTATCTCTTTGTTTTTTTGTGTCAAATTGCCAGGCTTAGCACTTTAGTTATTTCGATATGTTTGAGGGTTTGAAACAATTATTACAAGGAACTCGCGGGATTTCAGCATAGGTAAATGAAGGAAAGGTAACCGTAGTGTCTCTAATCATGGAAAGTGCTCATCAACGGTGTATAGATAGGAAAAAGGAGACCCGTAGTTCTCGGACTTGGCCTCCTTAGATATTTTTCTCTTTTCAAACACGAAGAAATAGCTGGTTGGAAGGAAACTCACATCAAACGAAGAAACATCTTTGACGAAGCGTATTGAGCTAAAAGGAGACTGCGATCAAATAAATCGACTTTCGATCAATAAAATGATCAGACTTTTCACTCGACCCTCGTAAATCTTGTACGCAAAAACTTATCTACTTTTTTGCCTGTTTACCTTTAAATTCTTTTATGCGAAATAGATGAATAACTAAATGGTTTAAAAAATTGTATTTATCATGTCAGATATATTTCATAAAGTTAGTAAACTGAACAGTATTCTTGTGATTGTGTGCTGGGTGGGTCGTGTACTCGATATTAGGTTTTCTTTGCCTCAAATGTAAGTGGAATTTCTTGATTTTTTTATATTTACAGAATGTGGTAGTGTTGTACACAAAATTAACGAATTCAAACTTACTTTCCGACTTATTAAATGATGTGGTAGATAGTGCTTTGCCCCGCCTAAGGCTCAAGGTAGTTTCATCAACCAACAGGGCATACGTAGATCATTTCTTCCATTGGAATCTTCAGTGTGAAACACTAAACTCGAAGAGATTTACCACTGAACACCAATTATCTTTGATATATTTCTTGACGCGTGTTTCGCTAACCATGTTAGCATCATCAGGAGATGATTCAGTCTAATTCTAAGACTAAACTATGTTTTATTTATATGATAACCGTACCTAATGAAGCGTATGAAAATTATGAACCGTGAAGTCAACTATACGTTACATTGGTTTTTACCTGTTCATGGTTTTCTTACATTTTTCTATTTGAAAGTACGCAAATTTATCTCACAGCTTTGGGGAAAAAAAATTGTACTAAAAATGATCATGAGAAATTCACCAAAAATATTTTTAAGCTTCTAAAACGACCGCAAGAGGGCGTGACGAGCTAAACATTTTTAAAAATCTTTTTTTTGTGTATTTTCAAGTGTTAACCGAGTAAGAAAAATTCTCAGTTATAATTAGCAAACTGTCTCCTACAACTTTGTTTTATGACATTTTGTCATAACTTCACGAATAGAGGGGCGGGGGGAGTTTTACCTATTGAGATAAAAAGTCGTCTAATGTCCGTTTGCCTTAACCGATTTTCCTCAATTTGCATTCGTTTAAAAGGTAATTGCTGGGACAATCAGATAATCTGGGAGATAAATTATTTAGTTTATAAATGAAACCGCGAGGTGGCGTTACATTCAACAATAGTTTTTTTTGAAGTTTTGTTCAGTTTTTTCAAATGGAATGGTACAGCTTTTACTGCATGGCAAGAAAGGTAATTTAAAGAGGAATCGTCCAGTGAAAACACGAAATCGATATCTCTGACATGTCAAGAGATACTTCGATTTTTCTGAAAAAATCAGTTATTATTTCACTACTACCTACTAGTCCAAATTCTTCGTGTCATATTAACTTGGAGCGTGTTTAAAGGCCAACGGGCCAACAACGAAGATAATAATAATAACAACAGTCAAATAAAATTAACAGCACAACAGTCTAATAATTAACAGAATCTGAAGTTTAACGCCTTTCTAAATGTTCAAAATGCCTTCCATCCTTAGAAATGCAAAGATTTATTTTTCGACGAGTACTTCAAGATACGGTATATATATATATATATATATATATATATATATATATATATCATATATATATTTTATTACATATATTTTCGTGACCGTTTCGTATTATTATTATCTTTTTATTTATTTGGATTTTCGGTCAGTGTAAATAAGTTTTAATTTTTTATTGTTTTATTTACGTTTCGATTCGTGTCATTAATCGATTAATGTCATTTAAAAAATTTATAAAAAATTGACACATATTACTTAAAAAAATCAAAAAATTAATTGTTTAATTGATATTGGTAGGTTTTTAAATAAGTATTCTCATGATGGTTCGTTGTAGAATCGAAACGTAAATAAAACAATAAAAAATTAAAACTTATTTACACTGACCGAAAATCCCAATAAATAAAAAAATAATAATAATATATATATATATATATATATATATATATATATATATATATATATATATATATATATATATATATATATATATATTATTTTTTACAATTTTTACATTTTTTACAATTTTATTACATATATTTTCGTGACCGTTTAATATTTTTATTATTTTTTTTATTTATTGGGACTTTTGGTCAGTAATTAAGTTTTAATTTTTTATGGTTTTATTAACGTTTCGGTTCAACAACGAACCATCCTTAGAATACTTCTACAATAAACATTACTTTAATAAAAAACACAAACTTACATTTAAAAACCTACCAATATCAAATTAAACTATTAATTTTTGTGACAATTATGACGCTAATATGTGACAATTTTTTTTTTATAAAATATATATAAATATATATATATATATATATATATATATATATATATATATATATATATATATATATATATATATATATATATATATATTTAACAGTAAATTTATATATATTGGTGATTACAGACTTGTTCAAAATGAAAATAATAAAAAGGCTTTGCGTACTTTCAAATAGAAAAATGTAAAAACTTTAACTTTAGGGCAGCTAGGCGTCTGGTTTGAGGGGGTTCAATGTTGCTCAGAATGGGCAGCCAGCCATTGAAGGGGGGTGGCTCATATGGTTCCAGATATAGTTCGCATGGCCCGGTTCAGCTGCGTGTCAATGAGTCTGGTGGGGCAGCTAAACGTCCAGACAGGTGCAAAGTATTCTGCTGTGGAGTGTACTAGAGCCAATGTGCTAGTTCTAATGGTCTCAGCATTAGCTCCCCAGTGTCAAAACGCTTTTGGATTTGGTTAGTTCTAGTTTTAACCTTTACAGATAATCAATCTAGATTCTCTAGGCGTTTCTTAAAGGTAAATGTCCGATTCGAGATGACAACCAGGTACTTGGAGCGGGTGGGTCCACCATCTTGCCTAGCCCTCATGTTAATGGGGTGTCAAATATTTGAAAAGTTGAACATTCAATAATTGTCCCAACATTTTTTTTTAATTAATCTTTCTAGAGTATTTTTATTATAACCATCTACTTCGGACACCTCTCTGACTAATTTTGATTCTTTGTTATAATTATCCTTGTGTACAAGAACATTTATTAGTCTATGTACCATAAAATTTACACTAGCCATCTTATTATGGAAGCTATGATTCGAATCGTTAGAAGTGTATCTCGAAGTGGTGGTGTTTTTCCTAAAAATATCAAAACCTAACCTAGCTTTACTGTTCCTAATCAATATAACATCCAAAAATGGTAATCTAACATTGTCCTTGAGTTAAGTTCTTAGCAAAAACTTCTGTGTTCTTATTTTTTAAATTGAAAACTGCAAAAACATCTTCCTCATATCTTAGCTACCCCATCGGAAAGTAACTGAATTCATTGTTGACCTTGGTGTCAAATTTGTTCCTGAATAAATTCGCTAAGATCGGTGACGCAGGATTGCCCATTACCGTTCTATCTTGTTCGTAAAACTTATTAAACTGAAAACATTTTTGTTTCATACATAATCTTGGTAGGGAGATGTGCTCTGAAACAATGTTTTTATTGAAACCGTTTAATTAGAGTGACTCTCTCAGGTATTTCAAGGTATGAATGTTGTTGGGTTTGTGATTTGTGTTTGGTTTATTAACGAACATAAAGGTAGATCAATTCTTCTATTGGAACCTTTGGTGTGATGCACTAACCTTGAAGAGATTTACCACTACACACCAAAACACTTTTTTGAACTGCTCGACGAACGTTTCGCTAACCATGTTAGCATCATCAGATGATTTAACCCCCATCTTCTCTCAGATCTCAATCTCTCCGAAGTTTAGTGCTACTATAACGTTATGATTATTTATGTAAATTATTATTGACATTAAAGATAAAATCATCTCCTGATGATGCTAACATGGTTAGCGAAACGTGCGTCGAGCAGTTCAAAAAAGTGTTTTGGTGTTTAGTGGTAAATCTCTTCAAGGTTAGAACAGAAAGATAGTTGGTTTGGTAGATTTTTAAATTCCGTTACTAATGTTGACAAGTTGTATGTTGGGGAATTAATGGCTGATACAGTTGGTCTCATTGATTTTCCTGGCTTATGAAATTTTGCTACGGGATATAATCGTGGTATTTTTGGATTTGAAATGTGCAGATTGTTTTACAGAGAATTATGAATAAGACTGTTACAAGATTTCAATGTACTCTCACTTCACACCGTCAAAATAATCAGATTTCTTCATTATTACAACTTTGTTTCCCTTATTTGCTTTTGAATAAAAACAATCCTCTCGCAGATGCTTGTCGATCTTGGAAAATATTTTTTGCAATTTTGCCTTTACTTGATTTTCAGTCGAAAGCTCCGGAAAACTCTGGTAAGTGCTTTATACCAGTTTCAATACTGACAACCATATTCTCCAAAGGGTTACGGGATGCCGGCAATGCAAAATTGAGGTTTTTATTTAAGAGACCTAGTGCTGGATTGTCGAACGTCTGCGTCGAAAGATTTTCTACTATGTTGATGCTGTTTTAGGGAACATGTTCTTTGAACTGCTTAATGTGGAGCTTTTTGACTTTTTCATTTAAAGATTATATTTTTGAATAAATTTTATATTTCCTGCTATGAACATAGCCCCCCTTGATAAAATTATCAAGATTCGTGTCCTACCAATCTCCAAAATGTTAATGTATATAGATATTAGTAATTTAAGACTTTAAGGACTATGTGACGTATGAAAGCATTCAAATAGAAACATGTCAGAAAACCTTGAATCGGGATAAAGGACCTGTTCTATACAGTCAACTTTTTTACTGATTAATGTAACGCTTTGTTAACTTTACGGTTCATGATGTTTACACGCTTCATTCAGGCTCGGTGGTCATATAAATAGAACTTAGTTTATTAGAATCAGATCGAAGTATCTCCTGATGATGCTAACACGGTTAGCGAAACGCGCCTTGAGAAATAAAAAATAGTGATTTGGTGTTGGGTGGCAAATGTCTTGGAGTTTAGGACATACGTAATTTATAAAATAAAATATATTTTTGATTAGCCCTGATAGAACTGTACTTCTGATCTTGTCCATACAATCACCAAGTCCAGGATCTCTCTTCTGTTTTCCTCTCAATTAATTCGCTTTTGGAATGTATCTAGGTAATTTGAGAAATCACATATTTACCCACACGAACGAGAGACCATACAAGTGCGACGTTTGCGATAAAGGCTTTAACCAGATGTCCAACCTGATGTGCCATAAACTTAAGGTACCACGAGGATTTCGGAAAGGGGTTCTTTTATGAAAAATACGTGATGTATTGATGGGGGTTTGTGTTGTTTTCAGGCGCACCAGCAAGGAGAATGGACTCCTCGATACGCCTGCCGTATTTGTGGTTACCATTATAACAAAAGAGCCAGTTTGCGTCAGCACGAACACTACCAGCATGGAGTCGTTCCCAGAACAAAGGCTTCTAACCAGTTAGAGTGAGTACATTGCTTATTGGTTTTCTTGGTGATTGGTAAAATCTGGAGTGTTCTTGTGATAAGTATTATACAGGTTGTCTCAAAACATTCTGAATATTAGGAACTCCTTCAATACCAGTGCAATATTTCGAAAAAGTATGATCATTTTGCTCCTATTTAATTCTGGTAAAGTTAAATCTGACGAATAACGTGAAGGGTTAAGAATACCTTAAAAAATATTGTGCTATAATATTTATTTCAGTGGTGGCGTAGGCCTTTGTCTCAAATCAAATCTCTTTAGGTTCAGCAGGCTTCCTGATTAGTTATTTTCTCAATTGCCTCAATACCAACTGGGGCACCTTAATATTATTAATTTTTAATTTACTAAATGAATTAATTAATTATTATTTTTAATTATTAATTTAATTTACGGATTTTTGAAAAATGTATTAATGAAAATTTATAGGAAATTGAATCAACTACAAAAAAGGCCTAAAGGCCTTCTCGATAAAGTTGATAGTTTCGTCGAAAAATTGAAAAAATGTAAAAAATTATTATGCAGTCAACTTTAGCCTCGAATAACTTTTGAAAAAGTGAATTTATCGAAAATTTATATGAGACCTTTTTTGAAGAATTTTAAATTTCCTACAAAGATTTGTAATAGTCTTTTCACAGGAATGTCCCGCTAAAGAGCTATGCAATTCCAAAGTTAAAAAAATTCCTATGTTATTTAAATGGGAAAATGAAATTTGCCATGCCATGCCTTTGCCTCTTTTCACGGTATTTTTTTGTCGTCATTTCTAACAGTATTTTCGATACCTTTAAGAAAAAAAATTTCGATTATTTGAGACTATATATATTTTTGAAAAACCCCTCTGTTTCGAACATACAGGGTGAACAAAATTTACCACATTAACAATATTCTTCTACATTACACAACATATATATATATATATATATATATATATATATATATATATATATATATATATATATATAATATATATATAATATATATATTTTATTACATATATTTTCGTGACCGTTTAGTATTATTATTATTTTTTTATTTATTTGGATTTTCGGTCAGTGTAAATAAGTTTTAATTTTTTATTGTTTTATTTACGTTTCGATTCGTGTCATTAATCGATTAATGTCATTTAAAAAATTTATAAAAAATTGACACATATTATTTAAAAAATTCAAAAAATTAATTGTTTAATTGATATTGGTAGGTTTTTAAATAAGTATTCTGATGATGGTTCGTTGTAGAATCGAAACGTAAATAAAACAATAAAAAATTAAAACTTATTTACACTGACCGAAAATCCCAATAAATAAAAAAATAATAATATATATATATATATATATATATATATATATATATATATATATATATATTATTTTTATAATAATATATATATATATATATATATATATATATATATATATATATATATATATATATATATATATATATGCATTATACCAAAGCACCATATATATTTTTTTATTGGGCGTTGCCGGCCACTAAGTATCGGTTTACTGGGTTGCCTATATTGCGGTAATCCTTCCATATCGACCATCAATCAATACATCTGGATTAATATTTATAATTTTTGCTATATTGTATATTTTTATATTTTTACATTTTATATTATTATTATTATTTAATATTAATATAAATGAATATTTTAGGAATACTATTAACATTTTTTATAATTCAAATAACAAATGAAATATTGACGAAACGTCGTGACTCTCATATATATATATATATATATATATATATATATATATATATATATATATATATATATATATATATATATATATATATATATATATATGTATATATATATATATATATATATATATATATATATATATATATATATATATGTATATATATATATATATATATATATATATATATATATATATATATATATATATATATATATATGTATATATATATATATATATATATATATATATATATATATATATATATATATATATATATATATATATATATATATATATATATATATATATATATATATATATATATATATATATATATATATATATACATACATAGACAGTTTGCTAATTTTAACTGAGAATTTTTTTTACTCGGTTAACACTTGAAAATACACAAAAAAAAAGATTTTTAAAAATGTTTAACTCCTCACGCCCTCTTGCGGTCGTTTTAGAAGCTTAAAAATATTTTTGGTGAATTTCTCATGATCATTTTTAGTACAATTTTTTTTCCCCAAAGCTGTGGGATAAATAGTTTTTTCAAGATACGGCCGCGATCCATTCTTAATGGGACACCTGGTATATATATATATATATATATATATATATATATATATATATATATATATATATATATATATATATATATATATATTTATATATTAAAAACTCTTAATTGGTTCTTAAAAAAATACGTTTAATTTGGGAGAAAAGGATGTATTCAAAGTATACGTCATCGTTAGCTGCACATTTTTCCCATCTCTGTGGCAATTTGTAGATGCCCTACCAGAAAAACCGTTGAAAAATCTTTTGAGGTGGTCCAGTTATCAAGCCATTTTTCGACAAGCCATCTCCGTAATTGTTGAAGTGCTTCAAGTTGTCTCGTGAGACGTAGATGAAAACAAGTGGTAGTCGGAAGGGGTCTAGTCTGGTGACTACGGCGGGTGGGGCAAGAGTTCCCAATGGTGTCTCTGACCGCTTTCGCTGTGTGCGATGGGCCGTTGTCCTGCTACAAAATCACCTTTTCCAAATCCAAAAACGTTGGATTGAGTTGGCGTTCATACTGGCATTCCAGTATGTCTGTTGTTACACTGTTTGTTGATTTTATAATTCTACAATATCTGATTCATGAGGTTGAAATACCACTGTCAGATATTCTGTGAATAATTTTGACTAAACAAGCCTTTATAATAGATAAGTCATTTGTTCTTCGAGTCCTTTCGTATTTCTGGGTTCCTTCTTTAAACGACCTTCTCTTTTTTTCCTACAGTCATCTGAATGCGGTGATCGTAAACCCAATTCGCACCAAAGCAATGCAAGATGTGATCGAATCTGGTGCTACTCCTTTTGCTTTATTGCGCCCTCTATCCGGTATCCCTGTACTAGTTCGAGTTGAGGTAGCTGGAGACAGACACATGTTGGTACCTGCTACAGCTGACGATCTGAAAAAGGCAGGTCACATTTCCATCAAGCCCAAAATAGTTGAGGACACTGACGCTGCAACTGTCGACAAGGAAAATAGAAGTTTGGGCGAGTTTCGTTTTTGGAGACTTGAAATAACAACTATTTTTTTTGATTAGGCTTGTCCAAGACTACCGGTTCAGTAGTCCAGATTAGTGTCCCTGTAGTGGCCACAATCATCCAGAAAAGCCTTGGTCGTAATGGTACTTTTCATATGAAGGTCGTGAGTCCGGGACATGGAGAGTGTTCCATGGAAGAGGGTGGTCCTGCTACAGGGAACGTAGTGTATTCTTCCACCTTAGTTCAGGACTTGAGTGTCCCCGAGGGACAGGGTAGACTAAAATATTAAATCATCATTCTTGTAACTAATTTTATATTAAATGTAGGTGTGCAGTCACTGTCGTTTAATGACAACTTATTGGCCCATTCCTCTAATATGGACGTAGAGCCAACAAGACCAGATATCTCAAACCATTTGGAAGAAAATATTAATTGTGAGTAAGGAGATGTTTTTAAAATTTTATTAGGTTTATTAAGAATTAATGTCTTTTAACCAACATTAATTTCCCATTCTAATTCTCCAGCATTGGGAGATTTTTTACATTTTCATTTCATTTCTGATTGTGTTTACATTTTCAACTGTTTTTCCATTAAATTTAACCTATTTCAATCACTTTCTTCAGTTTGATTTATTGTAGACATATGTTTTAGGCCAAAGAACTGTATGCTTTGGTTGATGATCCTTTTTTCTTCTTAGCTTCTTCCTTTTAGCTTTTTATAACTTTCAGTTCTTCATATTTCTGTACCATAGAAATGGTGGTTTACACTCAGTGTCAGAATGTTGGAAACACTTCTACTATTATTTTTTTAAGGCTTCAAAATAACATGACAACCCCAGTAAAATGAATTTTTATTTATCTTAAGTCGAACTGAAGACATTTCTCAAAATATTTATCAAGAAAAAAAACTGTATATTTTTAATTGATTTTTGATGTGTCAAAATGTTAGACACACCTTCAGTTTTGAAGGAAATAGGAAAGTTAATAAGAGGAAAACATAAAGAAACAACCTTTCCCACCATCTTTTATTACATCAAACATTATTTTTGGTAATGAATCATACAACTATTTTCTGGTTTCTTGTGGAATTTCTTTCCATGAGCCTGAATAGCACTTTTCAAATCTTCCATGTTTGTAAATTGTCTTGTTTCAGTCCAGTCCAATTTTTTTGCTGGAACTAATCTGTTTAAGTTTTGCCTAATGAATGGGGGCGTTATCTTGTGTAACTTTTGTTGTTCTAATACATTTGTATATCTTTGACAGTTACCTGGACGAGAATTAAATACTAACCTACTTTTTTTTGGAACCAATTCTCGCCCAAACCATAATACTTCCTCGTCCCATTTACCAGCTTGATATTTCTTTCTTTTCATCAGGCTCATCCAAATAGATTTTTTTTTCATCAAAAATTTTTTTTTCTTCCGCTGCTCAACCCATGACTTGACCTTGACAGCGAAGGTTATTCGGGCTTATTTATTGGTGAATATTTAATGCTGGTTTCGTTTTCAATTTTTTTTCTTACAATATTTCCAGACTTTATTAATTTTTGGATACTCCAAACTCTCGCTTTCTTCAGTTTGGTTTAACGTAGACAGTGCTTCTTCATCAACCTGCGCTCATCCATATTTAGACATATGTTTTAGTCTAAGGAACTGTATGCTGTGCTTGATGATTCTTTCTTCTTCTTAACCTCTTCCTTTTAGCTTTTCATAACTTTCAGTTCCTCACATTTCTGTACCATAGAAATGGTGGTTTACACTCAGTATCAAAGTGTTGGAACCACTTGAACGATTACTTTTTAAGACTTCAAAATAACATATTTAATATGACAAGTCCAGTGAAATTAATTTTTATTCACGAATGAATTTATTTTCGACAAAAAAAAAAATATGTCCTCTCACTGCTCAGTCCATGACTTGACCTTGTCAGCGAAGATTGTTCGTGCTTATTTATGCGGAATATTTAATGATTCCTTTTCAATTTTTTTCTTACAATATTGTAAGACTTCCATTAATTTTTGGATATTCCAAACTCGTGTTTGCACTTTAGCTTCTTCAGCAAAAGCTTCTTGCACTTTAGCTTGTCCTTGCAGTCTTACAGGAATTCGATGGGGTTCTCAAAATGAGGTTTTTTTCTCTTCTTAACAGAGCGGGTGGCTCTATGTTGTTGTGGGTTGCCAACTTGGCAACCTATGAAAAAATTCGTTGTAATCGGTTTCCTATTTCTCTACAACTGTTCCCGTCTGCCTTTAACGAAAAAATTAATCTTCTAGAAACATTTGGTTTTCCTATAAGGAAATAATTTTTTTTCCTGTACAAATCCACAAGATTAAACTGATGAATAACTGAATTAAACTGATAAATTGTGCTCAAGTCTCAAAGTATTAAGAAACTTTAAATACATATAATTAAGCGTGTCTAACATTTTGACCCCCTAAAGAAAGTAAATAAATCCGTTTTCCAATGTTTTATCTTTTATCTATTTGAAACAAGGAATAATTAAACTTAATGATATTTAAATTTCTTGAAATTTCAATTTTTTTTCCACGAATAAAATGATACCGAGATCTGAAAATATGGTAATTTGATGGTGCTATATCAGGGGAATACGGTGGGTGAGGAAGTACTTCCCAGATGAGCTCTTTGATTTTTTTTTTGGCTAATTTTGGCACTATGAGACCTTCATTTTGATTAATCAGTTTTGGACGTTTTTGGATCAAAGCCACGTTTAGTTTTATTTGGATTCAGAACTTTATAGTGAATACTTCCTGTAAAACACTACCATAATCTCACTAACAGTTATTCAGGATGAAGACCTGGTTTCGGAGTGGGCTAAACTGGTGGTCCATTGTTTTTTCTCATGTAGATTGGTATATAGAAACCGCTTTTCATCTGCAGTAAGAATTTGTCGAAGAAAATGATCTCTGCATCTCAATGCACCGCAGATGGTTATACTTTTATTTCATTTTCAACTGAAAGTTGATGTGGTATCTATGTTTGTTCTCTTTGAAGTTTGTTGGGCTATTCTAAACACCATTGTATTGTGGACTGTGAAGTTTTAAGCTTTGTGGCTAATTCTTGGATGGTTTGTTTGGGATCAGCTTCAGTTTCACCCAACAATAGATCATTATTAAATTCGACAGGTGTTCCAGATTTTATACCATCTAAAAAATTGAAATCATCTGGTTATTTTTTTTTAAACCATGGCTAACATGTTCTGCCATCCAAGACACCAGGAGGATAAATAGAATTTTTATGCTTTCGAATCTCATAAAGCATCCAGTGTCTAATAAGGAACTTATCCATACTTTGCTCTTCCAGTCTTGTGGGCTTTATCTATTTTTTTTTCTAAATTTAATGATAAGCACATATACTACGTGACATAGAAATCCGAACACCCAGTAAAAATGATTTAATTTTCTTAACATTTTGTGTACATGTTTACCATGGCAAAAACAAGGGCAGTAGGTTAAATTTGTAGATGCAGTAAATAACCAATTTTTGCAGAGTTCGTTCCTAAACGTTGTTTTCAATTGTTTACGTTGCCTCGTATGCAAAGAAATGCAAACTTTCGTCAACTTACCCACGTCTACGAAAGGCTGGACTATGTTTTTGGGAAATTTTTCACAGAGATCAAAAATCTAAACACTGTGTTAAGATGTTGTCGAGCATGGCTTCAGGAAGACTGTACACATCGAGTCAGGGGTACAAGACCAGTGGCGTAACTATAGGGTGGCAGGGCTGGCAAAATGCCATGGGTCCCCCGACCCGACGGGGGGCCCCCGTTCCAAGAGGCCGTGAACTCAGAAATAACCATTTTTAACAACATTACTTAAGTACTTAAAATCAATTGAAGTTATACACAACTAAAGACCATATACAAATTCAAATAAAATATTAAGATTTAAACGCATTCATAAGAAAAGGATGTCGATCAGTTTTAGAAGACATCCATCCGTTGTTTCATTTTTAGTCGCGATACTATGGTGGCGCTGGCGATCTAGTGATGCCCGGGAATTCCCCTATTTTGTTAACTAAGAAAGTACTTTTTTTCGTGGCGCTAGCGGGCTGGCGACGCGCGATGTTAGGGGAATCCCGGATTTTTATTTTTTAAGTACGGAGAGCTCTACTACGCATTCTTCGTTGGATTGTTATGACTATTGGTCATCTGTATCTTTGATTTTTTGTAGTTTTTGTATTCTTGAATCTGCAAATAGACGCAAAGTAAAGTTAATTGTGAAAGTTAGATATCAACACGTCTAGTTCTAGAAAATATATAAGTGGGAGCGAAAAACGAAAGAGAAATAGGGAGTCTGAAGAAAAAAATAAAAAGTTACCTAAAATTAATCAGTACCTTAAGAATGATGACTTTATTGATGAAAAAGCGAGTGAACAGTGCTCCAATAGTGAAGAATTGGACGTAACTGAAAGTAACGAAGCCAATGTACCAGGTGTCCCATTAAGGATGGATCGCGGCCGTATATTGAAAACTATTTATCCCACAGCTTTGGGTAAAAAAATTGTACTAAAAATGATCATGAGAAATTCACCAAAAATATTTTTAAGCTTCTAAAACGACCGCAAGAGGGCGTGACGAACTAAACATTTTTAAAAATCTTTTTTTTTGTGTATTTTCAAGTGTTAACCGAGTGAGAAAAATTCTCAGTTATAATTAGCAAACTGTGTCCTGCAACTTTGTTTTATGACATTTTGTCGTAATTTCACGAATAGAGGGGTGGGGGGGAGTTTTACCTATTGAGATAAAAAGTCGTCTAATGTCCGTTTGCCTTAACCGATTTTCCTCAATTTGGATTCATTTAAAAGGCAATTGCTGGGACAATCAGATAATCTGGGAGATAAATTATTTAGTTTATAAATGAAACCGCGAGGTGGCGTTACATTCAACAATAGTTTTTTGGAGTTTTGTTCAGTTTTTTTACATGGAATGGTACAGCTTTTACTGCATGGCAAGAAAGGTAATTTAAAGAGGAATCGTCCAGTGAAAACCCGAAATCGATATCTCTGACATGTCAAGAGATATTTCGATTTTTGTGAAAAAATCAGTTATTTCACTACTACCTGCATTAAGTCAAAAAAATATTAACCTAATGTTTGCCTTCCCTCACACTTTACCCAGGCTTAGGACTGTTCCAAATTCTTCGTGCAGATTTCGACAGACGGTTAGACTATTGTCACTGGTTAAAAAATATGTGTAGTGGAAAGAAACAATTCTTAAAACGCATACTATGGACTGATGAAGCTACTTTTAGCAGTGATGGAGGCGTTAACTTACATAATATGCACTACTGGGCAGTTGCTAATCCACACTGGATGTTAGAAATCAACCACCAAAATAGATGGAGTGTGAACGTATGGTGTGGTGTTTTGGGAGACAAAATTATTGGTCCCTTTATTTTTAATGGACATTTGAATAGTGAAACATATTTAAATTTTTTACAAAATGGACTGCCAGAACTAATGGAAGATGTTTCGTTGGAAACAAGAAGACAAATGTGGTACCAGCATGATGGATGCCCTGCCCACTTCTCGCAGGTGGTTCGAAACTTCTTGGATGCTTCGTTTCCAAATCGTTGGATAGGACGGGGTAGTTTATTTTCGTGGCCGGCGCGCTCACCGGATTTGACAGTCCTCGATTATTACTTGTGGGGAAGACTAAAAGACCTTGTTTTTCAAACTCGTCCTACCACACGAGAAAACATGATTGAAAGAATTCAAAATTCAATAACCAGCATTTCAAGAGTGGAAATTGAAGCTGCCGTTTTTAGTACTCGTCGAAAAATAAATCTTTGCATTTCTAAGGATGGAAGGCATTTTGAACATTTAGAAAGGCGTTAAACTTCAGATTCTGTTAATTATTAGACTGTTGTGCTGTTAATTTTATTTGACTGTTGTTATTATTATTATCTTCGTTGTTGGCCGGTTGGCCTTTAAACAGGCTCCAAATTAATATGGCACGAAGAATTTGAACCAATCCTAAGCCTGGGTAAAGTGTGAAGGAAGGCAAACATTAGGTTAATATTTTTTTAACTTAATGCAGGTAGTAGTGAAATAATAACTGATTTTTTCAGAAAAATTGAAAGATCTCTTGACATGTCAGATATATCGATTTCGGGTTTTCACTGGATGATTCCTCTTTAAGTTACCTTTCTAGCCATGTAATAAAAGCTGTACCATTCCATGTGAAAAAACTGAACAAAACTTCAAAAAAACTATTGTTGAATGTAACGCCACCTCGCGGTTTCATTTATAAACTAAATAATTTATCTCCCAGATTATCTGATTGTCCCAGTCATTGCCTTTTAAATGAATCCAAATTGAGGAAAATCGGTTAAGGCAAACGGACATTAGGCGACTTTTTATCTCAATAGGTAAAACTCCCCTCACCCCTCTATTCGTGAAATTACGACAAAATGTCATAAAACAAAGTTGTAGGGGACAGTTTGCTAATTATAACTGAGAATTTTTCTTACTCGGTTAACACTTGAAAATACACAAAAAAAAAGATTTTTAAAAATTTTTTTTTCCCCAAAGCTGTGGGATAAATAGTTTTCAAGATACGACCGCGATCCATCCTTAATGGGGCACCTGGTATATCCAGATCCAGAACAACCACAACAAGATACAAGCAAAAATCAAAGTGAATCGTATGTTAGTATGAACAAGGTTGCACCTTCACCATATACTACTCATAAGGGTAATTTTAAAGAACTAAATGATCAAGTGAAACGGTTCGTGATCGAAAATGGACATTGTAAACCCAAGGGTCCTTTCTTAAAAGGCAGTGACAATGGTTATCCTATTCCTTAATACTTCAGAAGGCGAATTGTGAACCATGTTGGTTATTCGCAAATCGGGCATCAAAAAAAAAATACAAAATGTTTGAAATGGAAGGCTATGACGACTGGAAATATATGGTAGAAGCCATAGAAAGATACGAGCCATCGAAAATTCACTTGGATTCTTGTCTTACGTATCAACAATGGCGGCTACATGGAACACTAGATGAAGAGCAAGACTCCATGATCAAAAAAGAAAAATCTTTTAGGCGCCAAGTCTCTCTAGACTCCTTGATGTTACTCTGATACTTTCAACGTGTAATTCAGCCTTTCGTGGCCACTTTACTTAGCATATACGATCTGATTTTACAAGAATTGTTAAATAAACCAAAGGGGCCAGATAAAATACTTAAGTTCAAAAATACAAAATGAGCTCATTTCTGTCCTGGTTCTAAAAATAGAAAATGCACTGAAATTAAATAAATACCGCACCATTTTACTCTATCATATTCGATACGACTCAAGATATTTCAAAAACAGATCAAATGTGTGAACTTTACCGTTATTGTACGATCGAAAAAGACGAAAATGGAATCCCAAAGGCGCTCGTCATTAAAGAGTCATTTTTAGGATTTTATGAAGTTAAGCCTTAGCAATGTCCAACCACATTAATAAAACCATAAATGACAAAAATATACCTATAAATAAGTGTCGAGGACAAGGATATGATGGTGCTAACACAATGAAAGGCACTTATGATGGAGTTCAAAAAGTCATAAAAGATATCGAGCCAAATGCGATATATGTTCACTGTGCTCCTCATAACTTTAACCTGGTACTTAACGATAAAGTAAGAGAGGACATAATATCAAAAGATGGAATATCTTATCATGTTCTATATATGATAAAGAAAAGGAGTCTTCAACTTCGATAACATTAAAAACATTGAACCCTACTAGATGGGCAGGACGTTATGATGCTATTTTTGCTTTAAAAGTTCGATTTGTTGAAGTCCAAAAAACGCAAACAATTCTGTTAAATTGCAAATCAGATGAAAGAAATAAAGTTATTTCATTCAAGAAGATCGAGAACTACGATTTCATTATGTTATTGGTTTTCCATTGCAAAATTCTACAAACTATCGATGCAGCCTCTAAAGCACTTCAGTCTAAAACCACCGATCTTTCAAATGCCTTAAAACGTTTGAACATTTGTCTGGAAGAATTGAAAAGGTTTAAACATGAATTTAAAAATGGAAGCAAATAGTGCAGCAGAAAAATGTCCACAATATTAGTAATAACTGTTGGGTAACTAATCACGTGATTTATTAAAATTAAATTACAACGTGACGATTTTTACTGGGAGGGCCCCATCCAATGAATTTGCCACGGGCCTCAGATGATATAGTTACGCCACTGTACAGGACCACGCAGAAGAACAACAGAACGCCAAGATGACCGCCTGAGGCTGTTGGCTTTAAGAGACCGCTTATCTACCACTAGAACAATTGCAAATCAATAGTTTGCAGAACACCGAAGACCCATAGGACGGAGTGTATATCGTCGTATTAGAGGTTTTGGAATTTTTTTATATCGTCCGCTATCTCTAACTCCAGAGCATCGGCGCAATCGACTTGAGTGGTGTAGAGAACCGCTGTTGTGGAACCACGAATCGAACCCAATAGTATTTAGTGGCCAGCCTCGATCACGAGCGAGAAGATGATGTGGTGAACGACGAGGTTCACAGTTTTTGTTGAACGGCGTGTTCATCACGCTGTTGGGATTATGGTATGGTGTAGGTCACCTCTAGTGTTCATCAGAGGAAACATGACCTCACTTCGTTACGTTCAAGAAATTATGGACCAATACCAATTCCACGCTTCCAATACCAATTTTTCAACAAGATAATACCCGACCACATTTAGCAAGAGTCATACTAGATTACTTCGGCCATGCTCAAATTAATGCATTGCCATGGCCTCCAACATCTCCCGATTTAAGTCCAATTGAACATGTATGGGACATAATCGATAGGTAGTCTACTAAATTTACAACCACCACCTCAAACTCTGGCGACACTTGACATATGAGGCAGAGGTCGCTTGGAATGAGGTACACGGGAGGATATTAATCACCTCATCAGATCAATGCCCCGGCAAATTAATGAGTGTGTTATGCGGTTAAAGTTTAGACTGTAATTTTAATCATTTGCTACTACGACCAATTCTTCTATTGGAATCTTTGGTGTGAAACACTAAACTTGAAGAGATTTACCACTAAACACCAAATCACTTTTTTTGAACTGCTCGATGCACGTTTCGCTAACCATGTTAGCATCATCAGGAGATGATTTAACCTCCATCTTCTCTCAGAAGTTTAGTGCTACTATGACGTTATGATTATTTATGTAAGTTATTATTGACATTAAATCATTTTTACTGGGTGTTCGGATTTCTATGTTACGTAGTGTATTTAACGACATTACTTATGGATACATCTACAGAGCCTTCTTTAATCCGGAAATCCATGTGACCTATAACAACTTGCCGACAACCAACACGACAAGCTGGTAATAATTAACACGAAAGTAATAATTTTACGACATACGTTTGTTGTTTTTTCAGTTTTTATAAATAATCTTTTTTTTTTTTAATTATATACATAATTTAGTATTAATAACGAACATAAAGAACAAAAATTATTTCCGTTTTATAAACAAGTGTGTTTAAAGATGCTTTAAAAATATTTTTTGTTGTTCAGGACGCATACATAAATTAAGGATTCCCACCGGCACCACCATTAGCAGTAGAGTTCGCAAAGTTTTCAGTCTTCATCACTAATCACGCCTTTCACTTGAGCGGAATTGTTTTCGGAAGCCATTTTTCGAATAATAGTGTGGACCTCTAACCTCAAAATTTTAACTTTCACTTTTCATAATAAAACGCGAACGGTTTTTCCCCCGTTAAGTCCTAAATGAATCTTTAATCCCACTTCTGAAGTTGTAAGGATGGCTTCGTAAATTAAAAAAGAACGGCTGATTTAGAAAAAAAAACATTTTATTCTTAAAACGTGTACAACTATTAAACGCTTAACCTTCTTCTTCTTTTTCGTAACCTGCCAACATTAACTGGCGTTTGCTACAAGCGCAAAATACGAAATAACACTATACATTCTTACAACTCGGCCATTTCTAACTCCAAGAGCGCCTTCGCTCAACATAGTCTAAATAAAAAAAAAGTATAGACTCTTAACCACACGTAACATAAATACCAACTTAAACAAATTGTGTTTACAGCATAAAGTCGTAATTTCTTACATAAAATAAGTTCACATAAAGGCGTACCTAACACCTCTCATAAATCTAGTAACTAGAAATCAGACATGATTAATAACATAAACAGTAGTCATAATAGGTGCATAAGTAATAACATAAGACAATAGTTTTTTAACAAAGAGACATCATAAATGATACAATAATTTCTTAATTGAAGGTCACAGTAAAAAAAAATTGTCGAAGCTGAGCATCTGTGAATTTTGTTGCAACAGCGTGCTTACTAAATTCATAAATTAAGGATTCCCACCGGCAGCACCATTAGAGGTAGAGTTCGCAAAGTTTTCAGTCTTCATCACTAATCACGCCTTTCGTTTGAGCGGAACTGTTTTCGGAAGCCATTTTTCGAATAATAGTGTGGACCTCTAACCTCAAAATTTTAACTCTCACTTTTCATAATAAAACGCGAACGGTTTTTCCCCCGTTAACTCCTAAATTAATCCTTAATCCTACTTCTGAAGTTGTAAGGATGGCTTCATAAATTAAAAAAGAACGGTTGATTTAGAAACAAAAACAATTTTATTCTTAAAACGTGTACAACTAATAAACACTTAACCTTCTTCTTCTTTTTCGTAACCTGCCAACATTAACTGGCGTTTGCTACAAGCGCAAAATACGAAATAACATTATAAACTACACTCTAAATAATTCAACATAAAAAAAGTTCCTGAGTTTAAATAAATCACTTCACACGATTTAATGAAGGCTCTCTATTATATACAGAGAAAGGTAGTAATTTTGACTCTCTCTCGTAAGTTAAAATCTAACAGAAAACGACATTAATTATTAGTAGACCCCGACTGACATATTAAACACACTTTTAAAAAATAACACATTTTTCATGAATATTCTTTGCAGTTAATAATAATATGGGGATACTTCCTAAAACAGTTGAAATATCTGCGCTGATGCCAGGTTCGTGTGAAATTTTTTTGCCCATTTCTCATATTACTAAAAAAAAAACTTTCTTTTTAGGCCATCTACAGAAGTAATCGTTGAAAAAAATGTGATTAAAATTTTTGTTTCCCATTCATATTAAATCATTTTTTAGAAGAAAAAAACAATGTTATGTACTAACTAAATAAATATTTTTTCAATTAATTTGTTGAACGCGTTTAAAAAATGAATTTTTTCTTGGGTGCTTTCACGAAAAGGAAAGTTGCGCTTCCTGATAACAGGAGCGCAGAAATGGACAAAGATCGTTTTTTTGTCGCCGAGTTTTATTTATTTTCACCTGTATCCGCTGTACGTATCGATTTCTGTTCACCTGATAAAAAAACGGTGGAATTCTAATTTTCTCCGATCATTGATGAGCGAGAAAGATTTGGTCAGTTTCGAAAGAATGATTTTTTACGTATTTGTTGGTATTAAAGTTATTTTGGTCGATAAAAATTGATTATTTTTCAAAAATTAATTTAGGAACTATTTCATTTCGAGTTCGGAAAGACTTTGGCTTAGAGGAAAAAGGCGTGTGGTGTTGGATTAATATGCCTTCACCATTTTGTCAACTATTTTATTTCTAAAGGGTGTCCCAACAGGTTGATCCAAAGGATTGTTAACTTTTTGAAATGAAATTAAAGTTGATGGAGGAGCGGTTGCGGTACACTTGACTTTTAAGGTATCCCCATAAAAAACATCACAAGGAGTCAGGTTCGGGCTTCGGGGGGGTCACTGAATGTATCCTCTTCGAGAAATCAATTTTCGCGGAAAAATCGCCTGAACGACACGGGCAAAGAGAGACTGGAAGTGTGGTAGGTGGCTCCGTCGTGCTGGAATCAACTGTCTTGGGTGATAGACTTTGACCTTGAAGAAAACCCACAGGAAAAGTCGACGGGGGTTAGATCAGGATGATCCTGCAGGCCACTGAAAACCACCATTCTGAAAAATGATACACCTCAAATCTATCACTGCCATTATTTCATTGCGGCTTGTCAATTTTGCATTACGATCACGGCTATATTGCATTTCCTCACGTTTACGAGAAATATACAAATTGGTACAATAAATTATTTGATCAGAGTTGATAATCCGAAGAAAGCAATCAATTTCACTTGTCGTATTTTTTGCATCACCCTTTGGCCCAGGCAATATTTTTACAACATTTTTCGAACTGGCCCAGAAAGTAGTTTTGCAAAAGTTGGTGGTGGACCACATCATCCCATCTTTTCCAAAAAAATCTGTTTGTATCATCATCTTCGATCTCATGATCTGGTTCACCTTTTTGCTCACTATTACTATTATGTTCTTCGTCTGAATCATTTATCACTTCATTTTGATAATGAGAAAAGGAAAAATCAAAATTATCTTCTAATGTGATATTTTCTTTTTCCTCATCTGACAACTCATGAAATAAACTCAAAATTTCTTCATCATTCGTATAACGAGTCGTATAATAAAACATTTAAATATTAAAAAACAAATGAAAATTGCAACCACAAATTGATCCAAAAAAATTAAAAATATGTGGAACTTACATTGTCCGAGCGCGTGCTTGATTTTGTCAACTAGCGTTTTTTAACTGTTGTTATTACATACTTTAATTATACATTTGTTGGTTGGACTATTGCAAATACACCAATGAATCAACATTTAGAAATAGGAGATAAGGTACTGAAGTAGATATCTGGACAAGATTTGACCTGTACAAATAATGTGGTTGACAGCGCCCCCGGTCCAGGGTTAAGCTACGACTTACGTTTATTGTTTATAATCGACTTTTTCTTTGAATTATATACAGTTTAGTACTAATAACGAAAATAAACATAACATTTGACAAGTCTACATTATCTTGAACCGAAAGTAAAAAAAAAGTTGTTAAAACCATATATATTGCTAATATCTGTAGGTCACGGTATAATAAATACTAAGGTAAGATATTACGCATGGTGGGCGGAGCTTTGTTGGCGGGAATACGTCATCCATTGAGTATAATTCGAACAACATCATATTTTTGACATATAACAAATTTACTAGAAGTTTATGTCTGGCGTTTATTTATTTATTTATTTAAATAATAGGGTTATCCAACAGACAGGTGACCTGTTACAGGATAACACAATTTAACAAAGCTTAACATAACCTACAGAACATAGCAAGTACTAATCTTTTAAATCTAAAAACTAAACCATTTAATTCCTAAATAATTGCAAGATACAGTATGCAGTGAACATACTTTGAGAGCATCACGGGCGTAACCAGGATTTAGTTGGGGGGGGGGGGGTAGTTTGAAGTAAATAAAACAAGCAAAGTTTTCATACGATACGAAATAGTTCGACTACTCGACAAGAGATGGCGTTACTGTGCGCAACGCCCACTAGTTCGGATATATATTCAATTCAAATGTAATAATTTAACTCTCTTCACTCCTGGTATTTTTTCGGTATAATATTAGGTAATATTTGGCTTATTTCGGGGTGGGGGGTTTACCCCCCCCCTGGCTACACCCGAGGAGAGCACAGAAAAAAAAGAGAAGAACAACACAATCATCACTCGCTAAGTATCGCGCAATATCGCCTTAACCCTTCTCTTAGAACTAAGTAAACTGTCAGAAAAAAACATCCAATTCTGGATCAGACAAGCTCAAATTGTTACAAGTTCGGACACATCTAATTAAAGGAGAGTTACTATAATATTTTGATATATAATGGGGAACTCCAAATATTAACCTATTGCACAATGAATAAGGGGAAGAATTGAGGAGAGTGAATTAGATTGTTCATTATTTTGTAAATAAAAACAACATCGTACCGTCTTCGATCTTCCAACGACTCCATGCTGTAAAATTTTAAGTTTTGGTTATACCTGAAATAATGTCTATTTTTATTACATCTATAGTTAATGCAATTCAGGAACTTCCTTTGAATGCCATCTATCTCCATGGAATATTTATCATACAAGGGATTCCAAACAGTACATGAATACTCGAGAATCGGTCTGATCAAACTATTGTATAGGAGGATCAGAGACATATTTGAGAAGTCCCTGGTAGTGCGCGTTAGGAAAACCCAAAGACCTTTTGGCACGATTGGTTATCGAAGCTATATGGGGTGCAAAAGATAGCTTGGAGTCGAGGATCACACCCAGATCTTTGATCGTATCCACCCTTCCCAACACCGTCCCATCCCCTTGCAATATTACATTGAAATTGAAAGGCCATGTACTCCTTGAAAAAATAATTGAAATAGAAATTAAACCCAAAAACATCGAATCATGTTTATAAATTTGTTGCTTTAAAAAGTATGGTGTTTTATTTATTTCTTCTTGAATAGATGTTGGGATGGTGGTAGAAATAGTAATGATGGTGATGGTAGTAATATTTCTAATATTCCAAGTTTATACCCCAGATTTGCCAATAAGTGGTTCAATGATCAAGGAATTCGACTCCAAATATTATCCACTTATGTTGTACAGTGCTCATGAAGGAGATATTGACGAGGATCTTCATGAACTTGAATATGACGGGCTCAAACATTTAGCTGGATATATATGTTTCAAGTTAAACTGATTCCAGTTTAGAAAGACCCAGTACGTCCAAATATACCTCGACTGATCATTTAAGTGAAGGAGGTTTACACAAACCTTCTGAAGATTTTCTTTCACAAACGAAACAGCTTGAACAAATTTTTAAGTCTGCTAATGGAGAATCCTTGACCAAAAATTATTTGAATAATTTGATACTTAGAAGTATCCCCATTGAATGCCCAGAAAAAGCAAAAAAAAAAACTATTTTTTTGATCGCGAATGTAAGTATAAAATTAGGTAAAAGAAAGATGATTAAAACTTACATAATTACACTTATAGCTAATTCACAATGGACATAAGCTTAAGAAATATGATAAAAATATAAAATATGGCTAGATGTGTGTTGAATAATTAATATTTTATTTGTGACAAAAAGTATCGAATTTAGCTGGATATTACATTTAAAAACCAATATTTATAAAACTTTCAATTTGCATATTGCAATTTTATATAACCAATGTATATTATTTTTTATATACATTTTTTAACTGAGAAACAAAATGATTTGTTTATATGCATTTCAAATACTCGTAATAAATAATATTAATTTATAAAACGAAATGTTTTTGTCGATAAATAAAAACTATTCGAACTATCGAAGTTGTTTTGTTCTGTAAATAATGTCTTAAATTGAAATAAAATTGTGTACGTGTCTGTTATATACAATTTCGTAGTCTGTTGCCCACACTGATAAAGTATTTGTCCTCAATATAAAGCATTAATTCCAATAACAATGCATTTAAATTGTATTTCAAAGTTTAGCAACGTAGATATTTGAATTATACTCAACGAGTGACGTCATGCGCAAACCGGACGCATTTTGGTATACGTCATTATCAGGCCCTGTCTGTAGGTGGAAGTGTCACGGAGTAAGTGAGACAGCAAATGTCTGCTTCTATGTCTTTTTCTACTACTTGGCCCGTTGTGCGCAAATGTCGCGATAAATAAACGTGACACAAAAACATAAAAATATGCAAACTGACGCACATCTATAAGCATACCTTTGAAAATAAAACTACAGGAAGGAGCATATGATCCTGTAAGTTGGACCGGAATGGTAGCTGTATATGACCGACTACTGTTTCCGGTTTGACAGTGGCGTAGGGCAGTATGAACAAAAACTGATAAGAGTTTACAGTTGATTAAAACAATAAGTTATTGTATAATTATCGTTACTGTAAACATTTAAATTAATTAAAAAAAAGTCTATTTTTCCAAAGAGTAAAGTGTCTTTTATGAGACCAATACGACAAAAAGCTGCCATTGGAATCTTCTGTCATAAAATCTTATCATTTTCAAAAATTGCTTAGGTAATCAGTTGCATCTAACACCGAGTTGATGTTTATATTTAAATTAGGTATATATATATATATATATATATATATATATATATATATATATATATATATATATATATATATATATATATATATATATATATATCATCATCATCATCATCATCATCATCATCAGCCTGTATCGATCCACTGCAGGATGAAGGCCTCTTCAGCATGCTCCCAACTTTCACGGTCCTGGGCTTTCCTCTGCCACTCGAGTCCAATATACTTAACCATGTCATCAATCCATCGTGCTTTCGGTCTTCTTCGCGGACGTTTGCGATCAAGCGGTATCCACTCCAGGATTGCCTTGGTCCATCTGTCGTCCCATCGCTTCGCTCTATGGCCTGCCCATCTCCATTTCAATTGCTTTACTCTTCCAATGATGTCATAGGCTTTTGTTTGTTCCCTGATCCATGCGCAGGACTTTCTGTCTCGTCTTGTAATGCCAAGCATACATCTTTCCAGTCCCCTCTGTGCCACCAGAAGTTTTTGAATTGATTGCGATGTGAGTGTCCAGGTTTCACTTCCGTATGTCATAACGGGTAGAACGCACTGATCGAAGACTTTTCTTTTCAGGCAAAGTGGGAGTCTGCTCTTAAACACTATGTTGAGCCTACCAAATGCCTGCCAGCCACATTTAACACGCCGTTCCACCTCCCGGGCGGTATTCCCCTCCATTGAAATCCTCTGCCCAAGATATATAAAGCTGTCCACAATCTCTAAATCCCTTCCTAAAACTGAAATTATTCTGTCCTGAGCGAAGTTATTGAACATAACCTGACTCTTTTTCAGGTTTATTTTCAAGCCAAATGGTTCACCAGCCCTTTACAGTCCTTGTATGCATCTTTGCAGCTCCTCTGGGTCTTGTGAAATGAGAATAATATCATCTGCAAATCTAAGATGGTTTAAGTTTGCACCATTGACCTTTACACTATCCTGTTCCCAATCCAGTTTACGGAATACTTCTTCAAGGCCAGCCGAGAAAAGAATAGGCGATATTACGTCACCCTGCCGTACACCTCGTTCTATATTAATTCCCACTTCAAGATCATCAAGGTGAATTATGGCTGTAGCTCCATCATATATCGATTCTAATAGGTTTACATAGGCTCTCTCTACACCTTGGCTAAGCAGTGCATCCATTATCGCATGCTTTGAGATGGAATCAAATGCTTTTTCGTAGTCGATAAAAGCCAAGCACAGTGGCATGGTGTATTCGTTGTGCCTTTCTATGACCTGCTGTACAACCTGGATGTGATCCATTGTACTGAATCCACTTCTGAATCCTGCTTGTTCTCTTGGTTGTGCGTCATTCAGTTTTTTTAATATTCTTTTAGAAATTATATTAGTGAAAACTTTGTACATCACTGATAGGAGGCTTATTGGACGGTAGTTCTTTAAATCTTCCTGTGCTCCTTTTTTATGTAAAAGGATCACTTCTGCATTTTTCCATAAGTCAGGTACTTTTTGTTCTTTGAGGCATTTTGAGTATAATTTTGCCAGTGTTTTATGTAACGTCCGACCACCAGCTTTTAGCATTTCGACAGTTACACTATCCTTTCCTGGAGCCTTGCCGTTCTTCATCAATTCTATAGCATTTGTTACTTCCTCCACTAGGATATCTGGTATTATATATTGTTCTTCCGTGGGTATTGCTGTCCCTGACTGGCTCTGATCTTCATATAACTGGGAATAAAACCTTCTGACAATCTCTAACATTTGGGTACGCGTCCTGCACACTGTGCCATCCTCACGCTTTAAAGCATATATTTGCGTTCTTTTGTTTCTCAGCTTCTGTTTAGCTTTGTTAATTCCTTTGTTTTCTTCCAGGGTTTTTTGCACTAGCTGCATATTGAATCGGAGCTCAGTGTACTCGACCCTGCCAAAAGGACTACCTGCATTTCTCATTGCTCGCCGTTTCTTCATTAAATCAATGGTCTCACTGGAGATTTTTGTTTGTTTGAGACATTTTTCCTCTGGTGCTATTGAAGCAGCCGTTTGAAGTACATTGTTGGCGATTTCTTCATATTGAACTGATATTTCCACCTCCTCTGGATCTTGCAATGCAGCAAACCGGTTTGACAAAGCAATCTCAAAATCGCTTCCTCTGTCCAGCAGTTTTCCAGAATCCACCTTGCCCTTCTTTGATCTTACCATTTTTTCGCGCTCTTTTCGACAGTCAATCCGAACCCTTGCTCGTACAATTCGGTGATCACTTCCAACATTAAAATTGTTAAGGACAGTACAATTGGTAAATATTGTTTTATCGTTGGTCATGATGTAGTCAATTTCGCTTGTGAGCCCAGATGGACTTTTCCATGTCCATTTTCTGCTGATATTTTTCTTATAGAATGAATTCATAATATATAGTTCTTGTCCTTCAGCAAAATCAACCATGGTTGATATGGTTGATGATGGTTGATGATGGTTGGTTGATATATATATATATATATATATATATATATATATATATATATATATATATATATATATATATATATATATGTATATATCTACTACTACGTTTCTGCAAATATAATTAATTCTTGTAGTGTAAATAGTCACTAAATAAACTAAAGTGCTAGATATAAACTCAAGAATAAATTAATTTTTCACAACAACCAAAAAAAAACTAACTTTCAAGAGTAAATGCTTTGAAAGATGTTTATCAAAATGATAAAATCAAAAAAATACATATTTTAAACAGTCCATTCAATTTGGTAGTAGTCTCACTTTTACCTTAGATGTTTGATCTACAGTCAGCAAAATGAACATAAAAACCTACTGCGGTTTGGAATAAAGGCAGGCTTTTTAATAAAATTAATCCACTGTGTTCTTCTATTTGGAATCTTTGGGAAATCTTAAAAAAAGATGAACTGGTTTAATAACATCCAAATCCAATGGAAGTAACATTTACATTTATTAGTATGGTAATTTCTGAAAAGGATTATAAAAAAACGTAACACTCTAAATGATTATTTATATTTTATAGATTATATGAGTAAAGTAACATGTTTTATATGTATCAAACGAAAACTGATTTTTAATTATCTGAATTTTTAAGGGAATTTTTTAATTTAATTTTTAAGTTAAAAAAAAATCAATTTGACTACGCCTATGCATACCGGGCAATATGTTTACTTCATAACCTTAAAATGTCACTGAAACAAAATACGTTTTTATTTCTAAATAATTGTCAAATTTACAATTAAAAGCACTTACCTATGTAATGTTACTCCTGAATTTTGATTTTTTCGTGTCAGGGAACAACCACAAGACGAACAACTAACCAGCTAACCATATTTTATGAGTTTACCTTACTTCCGATATTATTGCTTTTATTACCAATAAAATAAGTATTAATATGTATTTACACTAGAACACACCAAAAGAGTATTCCAGTACACTTATTCGGCACTTATTATTGATTAAAACACATTAAAATTGTACAAATCTATTAATAAATTGTTGGCACCAACTACCAAAATTCCAAAACAATGAGTCATCTGTGGTGTTTCAATATGGCCGTTTCCGTCTCCATTTATACGTGCATTAAGATAGACAAACTAGTTAGTCTATATAAACTGTTAGTTTTATATTCAAGGAAGCATACTTAATTCTCGGACATGCGCATAAAACTCAAAGTAGTAGTGAGAGAAACAGACGCATATATGTCTTCACCGAAATGATTTCGCCGATCTCCAGACCTTGCTAGCAATATAGTAGTATTATATATATGGTTAAAACCCCATCAGAACAGATGACATGGAAGGAAAAAAGAAGAAGAGAAGTGCATGTAGATTTTTTTGCGAAAAAGATCGTTGATGAAATGCAAAGAATTTAAATAATTACATGTGTTTTAAAAGGTGTTTTTAAAATATTTTTTGTTACTCAGGAATCATAGAAACTAGTAAAAACCAAATCAATAAATTGAAAACACACCACGAACAAATCTCGATGACAGATCTAGGGGAAGTTAAAATAATATTTTAACCTTTAAATAATTCAACATAGAAAAATGAAAGTTCGTAAGTTTAAACATAATCACTAATCATGTGGATTGTATAGCATTAAAGGAAGGTTCGATTTCAGTATTGTAGTAGTTGGATATATAAATAAAAAATAAAGGCTTATTTGCAAAATATTTACTTATGCAATAAGTTATAAAAAGTTTACGATAATATCATTATTGCAGTTTGTTCTTTTTTTAATTGATCGGCATTTTGTTATTCTGTTGCCTTCAGCACCAAAATCACATCATCTAACCAATAATACGACTGATGTATGTCTCCCTCGCAAAGATACGGTACTCTACTCCAAGATATCACCTCGAACATGGCCGGTTTCAACACATCATCCACCAAACTTTGAACTTGGGCTTCGAAAGTGTCCCCTTTGATTGGTAACGATTCAACGGGATTGTGATCTGACGAGTCTGGAAAATAAACAGTATACACTTTTTCTGTAGTTGAGTTGATTTGTTCTGATTACCTGCTTCGACGTAAGCTGAAAATGGAAGAACCAGAGCCAAGAGAACGTAGCCACCTGATTGAAGAGAATCTCTGATGTTTTTCAAGATGCTTAAAGGGGTGTTGCATCGATCGAGAAGGTTGAGACATGCGATTATATTAAATTTTCTGTCGAGGAACCAATTGTCTATGTCTAAAATTCTAAATAATTGCAGTTTTGAGATATTTGGTATTGGATATTAGAGCCTGATGATATACTTGAATAAATACTTTGCATTCTTACAAATTAAAATGATTTGAGAAATTTAATCAAATATATTTAAACAAATATTAATAGTGACACTATACAAGTTTTAGAAATTATACAAAATTATTTTTTGGTTATATTATATTCGGTTAAATTATTAATTGATTTGTCCGTTACTTTGTGATAGTTCATTTTTTAAAAAGGAATAAAACAATTTTTCACTTTGTTATCTATCATTTTTATTTTTAAACAAATTTGTGTGACTATAGTTTCGTAAAACGACTTTACATTCTCAAACACTATTTTAAAATTCAGTGCAAAACGATTTTACATTCTCAAACACTACTTTAAAACTCAGTTTTAAAGTAGTGTTTCAGAATGTAAATTCGTTTTACGAAACTATAGTCACACAAATTTGTTTAAAAATAAAAGTGATAGATAACAAAGTCAAAAATTGTTTTATTCCTTTTTATATTCGGTTGACGTTCTTATAAGATTTTTTTGTATACATACTAATATTAGGTCTTCAACTAGACTCGTGGCCTTATTTTTTGAATTGTTTTTAACATTAATTTATGGAAAAAATAATGCGGACTTATTGGTTGAAGAAAATTCTTTCGATTTCTATATACGTTCGCTATCTTTCGGGCAACTGTGCAAATTTTTGTTTCGACTTCCTCAATATATGTGAAGCGGTTGCTAAGCAGCTGATATTGCAGGGATCGAAAAGAATGAAAATCCGAATGGGTCAAGTCTGGAGAGTACGCGGGGTGCGATAACATTTCCTAATCCAAGTCTGTGATCGTTTTCAAAGTCCTTCTTGCTGTATGTGCCGTGCGTTATCCTGCACAAAATAACTTTCTTTCATCTCTTACCAGTATGAGGCTTTTTTCCTCCAGAGGGTCACTAAAATTTGTCAGCTGTTGCTGATAACGATCAGCAGTGACCGACTGACCACAGTGGAGTCATAATATACAACGTCCAGCTGATCCCACCATCTTCAGCAGCACCTTTTTGGAGTGGATATTTGGTTTTGCGATATTGGTTGATGACTCATTAAGATTAAGAGATTGACTTTCGTCTCTTTGATTTAGTATTTTAATTTTTTTGTCTTTAATCTGGCGGAGAGCAATGACACAATGATATCAAAGCGTTTACTCTCATTCTTAGTTATCATAAATGATGATGAGAAACTGAGCATCGAGATCAGTTGCTTTGATAAATTTGAACTATTTTCTTTGAGAGAAAAAGCGATGCACAAAAAGAGCAACTTTCGACATACTAACCGGTGAATAATGTCGAATTTTTCGCGTTTTGTGTGCTTATATTCATAACAAAATAATGACCAATGACAATAATCAAAGTATTGGATATCGTTATCTATTGTCTTTTCCCATCTTTCTGTCAAATAACACTGGGGAACAATTTGAAAAATAATTTCTATTGAGTTCGATATTTAAGCTGTTTTGTACGTAAATTGACATGCCAATTTCACGTTCAGTTTTTTTCTACAGTTGTTGCGCATCCGACTAAGTTTGACGAATCACAGAAGTCACTACTGCTCTCCTACCGGCGAACCTTCTTCGACCTAGGAGTGGGGACGTGAGTGACGTTGCGTCATCCAAAACTAGTTCGGTCAGTTACGCATGAGATGCTAAAGTACGCGGGTCTGTGTCGCTCTGATATAGTGAAGTCAAAGTATACATACACAACTACAGATTTTCGTTATGTCTGTCTCTGGTAGTTCTCGTCGTAAGTGCTTAAACAGTCCTGATTCATTTTGTTATATATGTGGCAGTTTTACCATCCCCATTCAACGAACTAATATTAGTACATTTGTCAGGCAAGCCTATTTTGCTTATTTTTAAGTGAAAATAGGTGACCAAGATAAATCATGGGCCCCTCATAAAGCGTGCAAGCAGTGTGTAGAGAGTTTACGAATGTGGACGAAGAGAACACGTAATAAACTTTCGTTTGGTATACCAATGGTTTGACGAGAGCCCAAAGATCACTTAAGTGATTGCTACTCTTGCATAGTGAAAACATCAGGATTCAACAAGAAAAACAAACATAAAATTGAGTACCCTAGTTTACCGACAGCTATACGCCCTGTGCCTTATTCAGCTGAAATTCCAGTGCCAGTTTTTCAAGAATTACCTTCTTTAGAAATTCAAGAATGTGAATCAAGTGAAGATCGAAGTGACTCCACCGACGAAGAATTCAAAGTTTCTAATGATTCTGTTCGTAAAGGATTCAATCAACATGAATTAAACGATTTAGCACGAGATTTGTGAATTTAGGCAGTACTTCAGAAATAATGACGGATTTGTATATTGCCAGAACGTAGAAGGTTTAATGAAAGAATTGGCCATTTCTAACTATAACGCAACTGAATGGCGATTGTTTATAGATAGCTCAAAGCGTAGCTTGAAGTGTGTTCTCCTACATAATGGAAATTTATACGGTTCAGTCCCAATAGGTCATTCAGTTTCTTTGCGTGAAGAATATGGCGACATGAAGAAAGTCATTGGCTTGTTGCAATATAACATGCACCAATGGATCATCTGTGTTGACCTTAAAATGGTCTGTTTCCTTCTTGGCCAGCAACGCGGGTATACCAAGTATCCCTGTTTTTTTGTGCATGTGGGACAGCAGAACTCGTCAGAAGCATTGGGTGACCTGGTGATCCTGACCTAAGACCTGGTGATCCAAACATTTTAAATCAGTCACTTACCGACAGAAAAAACATTGTATTTCCGCCTTTGCATATAAAACTAGGTCTCATGAAGCAATTTGTTAAGGCTTTGACAATTGAAGGAGACTGCTTTAAGTATATCATTTCGGCATTCTCTAGCCTGTCATATGAAAAGATAAAGGCTGGTGTATTTGATGGTCCACAGATTCGGCAACTCGTTAAAGATGAAAATTTCACTGAAACAATGATCGAACTTGAAAGGAATGCTCGGTTGGCTTTTAAAAATATTGTTAAAGACTTTCTTGGAAATACACGAGCCCTGAATTACATCGAAATTGTTCAACAACTCTTGGAGAGCTTTAAAAAGCTTGGTTGCAACATGAGCATCAAACTGCATTTCTTACATAGTCATCTTGCTAACTTCCCAGAAAATCTTGGTGCTGTTAGTGATGAACAGGGCAAGCGATTCCACCGAGATCTAAAGATTATGGAAGCGCGGTATCAAGGTAGATGGGATGTCAGTATGATGGCTGACTACTGTTGGAGCATCAAGCGAGAATGTCCACAAACTGAACACTCCAGGAAAAGCTATAAGAAGAAATTTTTAACATAATATCTTTTATTTATTTTTTGTATAAACACAATTTAACTTTGAATATGTTAACCTCTGTATGAATAAAATATTCTAATCTATTTGGTCAGATCTCACCTTATTTCCTTTCGTATGTACACTTTTAAGGTAAAATGAGGAGTATGCTGTAGCTTAAGAACTTGACGTGATAGAGAAAAAGTGTGAATATTTTTGAATTCAGAGATGAAAAATGAGTCAAAAACAAGTCACAGATACAAGTCAACGAAATTGCTGTTCCCCAGTGTAATGAATTCCGCGCCAAAAAGCTTTTGGTTTTTTGAGGCCAACCATTCATTCACCAAACCAAATTTTCACTTCTTTGTAAGAATATAAGTGTTGTTCTGAAAGCCGTGCTGCATCGATATTGCGAGGGGGAAGTCCGGTGAATACGGCGGTGTGGTAGTACTTCCAGGCCAACCATTCATTCACCAAACCAAATTTTCACTTCTTTGTAAGAATATAAGTGTTGTTCTGAAAGCCGTGCTGCATCGATATTGCGAGGGGGAAGTCCGGTGAATACGGCGGTGTGGTAGGACTTCCCATATAACGTTTGCAACATGGGGCCATTGTCATGTTGGAAATGACTTGACTACCCGTGTCTTCCGGCCGTTTTTCCTTCAATGCCCGATTTAATTTTATCAATTGTTGTTGGTATCGATCGTCAGTAATCGTTTCACCAGATTTCAGCAGTTCGTAATACACAGCTCCTCTACTATCCCATCAAATACATAGCATAGCTTTATTTCTGTGCATATATTGCTCACTCAAAGTTGAAAGCTGGCCTGGGTCTACCCATGATGTTCTGAGCATTCGGTTATCAAAATACATCCACTTTTCATCACCTGTCATAACTCGAAGCAAAAAACCTTTCCTTTTCTCTCTGGGAGCAAAATTTCAGAAGTGGTTTTTCGCGTTTCAATGTCTTTTTCCTTCAATTCATGGAACCCATTTTCCTTCTTTCTGGAACTTCGGAAATGGTTAATCGGGCAACATTCAAGACTTCTGCCAATAGTTTCAACAACAATCTTCAACAATCAACAACAATCTTCAAACTTTTTCGGCTGTCCTGGACGCTCCTTGTCTTTTATATCAAAATCACCACTTTTAAAGCGTTTAAATCATCGTTCACAAGTTTTTTGGGTTAGAGTATGTTCACCATAAGTTTTAATCAACAGTTGATAACGTTCAGCAGCCGTTTTCTTCAAACGAAAGAAGGTTATTAAACTTGCCCGCAAAACATCTTTTTCTGGTACATAATTATACATATTCAAAGCTATGAAAAATGACGTTTTTTTTTGCACAATGACAATTAATAACGAACTGTCTTTTAATGACGTATGTTTGCCCTCCTAAACGCCATAGACGTCATTCGTCTATACAAACAAATGTATTAGTAACCCCATCTCTTAGCAAAATGGACATTATTAACCGAAACACCAATTGGAAAGGGTGAGATACATCTGATTGAGAATGATATTTGAGATGCTGATATTGAGATAAATGAATAAAATTACGAATTTGTACTTACTGATATCCTTGTCGCTCCAGAAGTTTCTTCATGGCGTTGGACACTTCTGTGACGTATACTTTATCAAAGAAAGTTGCCAAATGGGCTGTTACTTTGCCATCGCCTGCCCCCAAGTCCAGAAGCGAGTCGAATCGGGTGTTTTCTTCGATTTTGAACAATTTAATCAGATGGGAACGTGAAATGACGAACATCGAACCGCACTCCAACCATCTGCAAAGATAATAATTTGTCAGAAATTATGATTTTAATATTTTCAGTCTGATTTTCATTATGTTCTTGTTGTTCATTTATTACTTGACATTCATTTGTTTTAATAAGAATGTCAGAATTTTAAAACGAGGCACAATGTTATAATCTGGTAATCTGGTAATTTTTATTTAATATTATTATCTGGAAGAATAATAACGTTATGTTTTGAAAATAATGTCGTTCAAATGTCTTCCTCGGCTTAATCTGATGGAACGCATTCTGGACACCCAGTTTTCGATTGCTCTTTCACACATATCGCGTGGTCTGTTTTCAATGAGTGCCTGAATGTTTCGCTTGAGGTCAAAAATTGTTTGGGGTCTATTTCCGTAAACCAGAGATTTAACATAACCTCACAATAAATAATCCGACAGCGTGATAATCTTGGTGATCAGTTGACATTACTATGGTTTGATAATTCGCACTGTCTTGTTGTAAGAAAACATTGTTTATATCCATTCTAGCTATTACCCTCCCGCTTCGCTGGGCGTAAATTAAACTTTAGTAATAATTCATTTTTTTATGATTAAAATTACTTTTAAAATTCCATAGCCGGTCGCGTTGGTAAAATCCGACTACGAATTATCCCTCAGTCACGCCAGTTAAAGGCTGGGTAAGGCCGGATGCCTTCTGAGAAGTGTTCTACGTTGGTCACTCGTCAGTCGGTAGGCTTCCTGATAGACTTATAGGTAAGCACATAACTAAGGGTTGATAGCCTAAGGGGGGTGCTGGCCTGGGTTTGTCGGAAGCTGATGACCGTGGTTCGGAACCCACGTTAAGCTGGGTTCCATTGCTTTTACCTGCTACTTAACAATTCTATAAATTTTCTATAAATTTCTATAAAATTTCTATAAATTTCACGAAGACGTAATTGGCAGTAATTGGCATCCCAAATTTTAGATTTCGGAGTATATTCATCTTTTACGTCCCCGCAACCCCCCCTTAGGAGTTGATTTTTATGAACCCGCCTTTTTAGCGAACATCTACAAGCCATTAAGAACAATCCTGCGAAATTTCAAGTCTGTAGGACTAGCGAATATATATATATATATATATATATATATATATATATATATATATATATATATATATATATATATATATATAATATAAATAAATATATATATATAATATAAATAAATATATATATATAATATAAATAAATATATATATATAATATAAATAAAACGGCGGCTTCAATAGCACCAGGAGATAAATTCAGTCAAAAATTTCCAATGGGACCATTAATTTAATGAAAAAACGCCGGACAAGTAGGGTCGAGTACGTTGAGCTGTGCAAAACTATAAGAAAACGTATTGGAGAAGAAACGCGCCGATTCAACATGCAGCTAGTGCAAAAAACTCTGGAAGAAAACAGGGGAATTAACAAAGCTAAGCAGAAGCTGAGAATGAAAAGGACACAAATGTTTTCCTTAATGCGTGAGGATGGTACAATATGCAGGAAACGGACGGAAATGTTAGAGGTTGTCCGAAGATTTTATTCAAAGTTATATGAGGACCAGAATCAGACAAGAACAGCAATGCCTACTGAAGAACATATATATATATATATATATATATATATATATATATATATATATATATATATATATATATATATATATATATATATATATTTATTATCTATATATTTATTATCTATTTATATATATATTTATAGTTATATCATTCCTTTAACCCAGCAACCACCCAAAACTGAGGATGAAGAGATGACTTTTGAATAATTTGAGGATTTTCATCGGCCCCAATCCGACAGTTATGTTTGTTCACTAACTCTCCTCTGCTCCTCAATACTAGTTATTTGGTCATACTTGCGCCATCTCTATGACAGACCGAGAACTTAAACTAACTTAAACTATTAGAGAAATTATACATGTTCGTGTTTGTCTTTGTAATTTTAATATTGGAAAATAATTGTTTTGTCTTATTTTACATGCTTTCTTTACCTCATCTCATCAATCCTGTAAAAAAAAATTATTGTAGGATATGGTGGACTTCTAGCAATGGTAATTATCCAATCTGTCAAAATATATTGAGTGGCCCTCGGGCTATAAATTAGTTGATGGTGTCATTTTAAGACTGCAGATGGCGCCGGTCGACGTTATGTTTCCCAATAAGGTAGCAATAAATTTACGTGTAGTTTTTATCATCACGACGCATTAACTCTTCTTCTTTTTCATTTTTGTGGCGAAAAACACACGCCAAAGGTTATGCAAACAATTCGACGATAATTAACCCGCCAAAGAGACGCGTTTAATACTTTTTGCCGTCGACTCTATTATCGCTTAATACCAACAATTCGGTTTTTGTCGATAATTCTTGACCGGACATCGAATAAAATGTAAAAAATGGCGATAATGGCATTCCGATGCGTGGTAAACTACGGAGCCAAAGGCCATAAAAATAGCTTAAAGCGTGAAGGTATCTCTCTATGGCCAGCGGTTGTGTTTGTCGATAGGCCAGAGTGCCATTGTCGAGAAAAACACTCCCTTTGTTGTTCTGCGTATTGTTTGATTTTGAAATGGTTTACGAGTCTTCTTCGTTTATTTCTTTATTTAAAAGTTTAATTTTTTGCCAAGGTAAATTATAATACTCCATGTTTATACAGAGCTTTCATTTAATCCTGTAATGTACGTGACTACTGATGTGTATATTCTTAGGAACTTTCATATATATATATATATATATATATATATATATATATATATATATATATATATATATATATATATATATATATATATATATATATATATATATATATGGATCAGACCTTGACGTGGTAAAGGGGTTTGAGTAGTTCAATGAAACTTTGAGCTATGCCGTCTGGAGTCTATGCTCCTGGGAGGGCCATCCCTGGCGGACAGGTCAAGGCGGAGGCCTCCTCAGACTAACACGATCCAAAATCTGCCAACCCGCATTGGACCAGCATGGCAGATTACGGTCCATACCTTCAACATGGTATTTCAATATGTTGAAATATGACAGTACAACCTCAAACACGGCCCTTATTCCCCGGAGGCCAAGGGGCAACTACCTACGGCAGCGGGAAGACCTGCCCCAAGGCAGAGGGTGCTAAGAATCACCGGGTTAGATCAAGCTGCCATTGTACTTTTGACATTGCAACGTTAAATATACGGACTATGAAAACAGAGGCCCGATTGCAAGAACTGTTAATCGAATTTGACAACATACATTGGGATATTATTGGGCTCTGTGAAACACGAAGAAAGGGTGAAGAGTTAATCAAACTGGAACCAACTGGACACGTACTCTACACTCGAGGTACGGAAAATGGCCGATGTGGCGGAATTGGATTCCTCATCAATCGAAAGCTGAAGGACAGTGTGGTAAAATTTTAAAGTACATCCGACCGATTAGCCCAATGCGTCATTCAGCTGAATAAAAAGTTTAGGCTTCAAATCGTCCAAGCTTATGCACCAACTATAAGCCATAAAGATGAGGAAATTGAGGAATTTTATGATGATGTGGCCCAGCTTTTATACAAGGAGAAATGTAGGTACAAAATCCTGATGGGTGATTTTAATGCCAGAATTGGCCCATATGGAACTGGCGAGCGAGACAATAGAGGTGACAGATTAGTTGATTTTGCTGAAGGACAAGAACTATATATTATGAATTCATTCTATAAGAAAAATATCAGCAGAAAATGGACATGGAAAAGTCCATCTGGGCTCACAAGCGAAATTGACTACATCATGACCAACGATAAAACAATATTTACCAATTGTACTGTCCTTAACAATTTTAATGTTGGAAGTGACCACCGAATGGTACGAGCAAGGGTTCGGATTGAGTGTCGAAAAGAGCGCGAAAGAATGGTAAGATCAAAGAAGGGCAAGCTGGATTCTGGAAAACTGCTGGAGAGAGGAAGCGATTTTGAGATTGCTTTGTCAAACCGGTTTGCTGCGTTACCAGATCCAGAGGAGGTGGAAATATCAGTTCAATATGAAGAAATCGCCAACAATGTACTTCAAACGGCTGTTTCAATAGCACCAGAAGAAAAATGTCTCAAACAAACAAAAATCTCCAGTGAGACCATTGGTTTAATGAAGAAACGGCGAGCAATGAGAAATGCAGGTAGTCCTTTTGGCAGGGTCGAGTACACTGAGCTCTGCAAAACTATAAGAAAACGTATCAGAGAGGACACGCGCCGATTCAATATGCAGCTAGTGCAAAAAACCCTGGAAGAAAACAAAGGAATTAACAAAGCTAAACAGAAGCTGAGAAACAAAAGAACGCAAATATATGCTTTAAAGCGTGAGGATGGCACAGTGTGCAGGGCGCGTACCCAAATGTTAGAGATTGTCAGAAGGTTTTATTCCCAGTTATATGAAGATCAGAGCCAGTCAGAGACAGCAATACCCACGGAAGAACAAATGCCAGATATCCTAGTGGAGGAAGTAACAAATGCTATAGAATTGATGAAGAACGGTAAGGCTCCAGGAAAGGATAGTGTAACTGTCGAAATGCTAAAAGCTGGTGGTCGGACGTTACATAAAACACTGGCAAAATTATACTCAAAATGCCTCAAAGAACAAAAAGTGCCTGGCTTATGGAAAAATGCAGAAGTGATCCTTTTACATAAGGGATTTAGAGATGGTGGACAGCTTTATATATCTTGGGCAGAGGATTTCAATGGAGGGGAAAACCGCCCTGGAGGTGGAACGTGCGTGTTAAATGTTGCTGGCAGGCATTTGGTAGGCTCAACATAGTGTTTAAGAGTAGACTCCCACTTTGCCTGAAAAGAAAAGTCTTCGATCAGTGCGTTCTACCCGTTATGACATACGGAAGTGAAACCTGGACACTCACATCGCAATCAATGCAAAAACTTCGGGTGGCACAGAGGGGAATGGAAAGATGTATGCTTGGCATTACAAGACGAGACAGAAAATCGTGCGCATGGATCAGGGAACAAACAAAAGTCTGTGACATCATTGGAAGAGTAAAACAATTGAAATGGAGATGGGCAGGCCATATAGCGAGGCGATGGGACGACAGATGGACCAAGGCAATCCTCCTGGAGTGGATACCGCTTGATCGCAAACGTCCGCGAAGAAGACCGAAAGCACGATGGATTGATGACATCGTTAAGTATATTGGACGAGAGTGGCAGAGGAAAGCCCAGGACCGTGAAGGTTGGAAGCATGCTGAAGAGGCCTTCATTCTGCAGTGGATCGATGCGGGCTGATGATGATGATGATGATGATGATGATGATGATGATTACCGAACCTTAGTTGCATTACGTGAAGTTGTAGCAATTATTTCGATCGACGGTAACAGATGGCGCTATTTGTAGTGGATTTTTTAAGCATGGAATGAGTGGATATTAACGGATTTTTTTGTCGCAGAATGTATATTTCAACAATAATAGAGACGGAATTGTGTTTTATTTTATTTATTCTTATGATTGTATCTTTTGATGCACGGCTTTTTATTTAAACTGATTGTTCTGCCATATACATTCTGTGTAATTGTACCCGGTATTGTACATGAAATTTCGTTTGACATACAAATTTAAGGCAAACTATTTGCTCAATATTTGTATTCATAGTTAAATCACAACACACACTTGACGTCAACTAACAAAACCAGCTGGTGTAAACAAACCAGTTGACCGATCATGCTCAAATTCAACATCGTAACTAGGCACAGTGTTGCCATCTTACAGCAGAAAAGGAAATTAAAGAATATTTTACGTGGCTTTGCAAATGAACAATTCCGGGTACTTTTTGCACATAATGTCTTTGTTTCTCCATCGTTTCATATTCTGTGTCATCACCTTCCTCTGTACTTTTTCCCGGTTGCAATCGCTTCGTACACTGCCTTCGTGAATCTTTTATCTGGAATTCAGTACATGTATTTGAACCATCTAAGTTGTTTATCTATCAATTTTTCAATTATCGAGTTTATTTGTAGGTTTTGTCTGAGTATTTAATTCCTTATTCTGTCTTCTTGTTTTATTCTCGATCTTACGTAATAATCGCCAGCATTTCACTTATTTTATTACTACTTCTGTTTTTATATTCATTCGTATTTTTCTAACGTGTCGAAATGTTTTCTTTACCAATATTATCAAATTCAAAATGTTAATTGCTTTTCCCATTCTCTCATCTATTTCTTCTTCTATTTTGCCATTACTTTGAATATTTTTTTTCCTTTTGGGTTTTTCGCCACTATCTAAAACTCAAAAAATATCAAAAATACCTGGTCTTATGTAAAGAAAGAATCACTGGGTAAAAACAAACAACCAAACGGAGACAAATTTCACAGTGATTCTTTTTTGTAATAAATTTGCCTAACGAACAAAATTTTAAAGATATAAAAATGTTATAAAAATTTTACAAACTTTTAACGTCAACGTTTCGGAGGGTACTCTCCCCCCCCCATTTTCAAAACTACACTAAAAAATAAATTATATTAATTTGTAATATATAAAGTAACGAGCGAAAGTAAAAAAAAATTTTTTGTATATGTGAACGATACTTACATTGACAACAATAGATTTTTATGACAGTGACATACTAACAATATATATATATATATATATATATATATATATATATATATATATATATATATATATATATATATATATATATATATATATATATATATATATATATATATATATATATATATATATATATATATATATATATATATATATATATGTATATGTATATATATATATATATATATATATATATATATATATATATATATATATATATATATATATATATATATATATATATATATATATATATATATATATATATATGATTGTTTATTGTACTGATTGTGTATTCAAATATTTAAATGTGTTTAATTCTATTCTTAAGAATCGGGAACCATATTGAATTTAAATCTACTGAAGGCATAGCAATACAGTTTATATAAGAACAGGTATTTTTGATATTTTTTGAGTTTTAGATAGTGACGAAAAACCCAAATAAAGGAAAAAAAATATATGAACACGCCACAATCATTCAGACATTATTACTTTCAATTACCATTCCTAAATACTTATCATTTTTAACATGTTCTTTTTCGTTGTCTTTCATTATTATTTTATATATTTCAGTTCTTTAGATTTAATGTTTTTGGTTTATTTATATTTATTTTTTCTAAGGCTCTATCTAATACGCCTATCTTCCTACGAACATTAATTCTCACAACTGTATTTATTTTATTTTCCAATATCCCAACTTTTAGGTTTTCATTTCTTTTTTAATTTTTTTTCTGGCTCGGTAAATAATACAGGGCTCAAAACAAATCCTGTTCAATTACCTCTTCATTGGAGCGAAATTTCTTTCGCATCGAGCATTTTTTTGAGGTTTGAGAACAGAAAATAGTCACTGGGGACCAGAATTGCGATCTCGTCCTTCAAACGCACCAATAACTCTATGTAATATTCACTATTGGTGGTTTTACTTTTCTCGAGATAATCGATGAACAATATCCCATGCGTATCTCAAAATGCATAGGCCAGAACTTTACCTGCCGATGGATTGTGTTTTTGGTCGCTTTGGACGGCTTTCACCGCCTGTTGTCCACTCAGCTGTCTGCCGATTTGACTTCAGCATGTAGTGATGAATCCACGTTTCATTCATTTTCACATACCGCATGAAAAAGTCCTTTTTATTTCGCTTAAACAGTTCCAAACATTAAACTTGAAGAGATTTACCACTAAACACCAAACCACTTTTTTTGAACTGCTCGACGCACGTTTCGCTAACCATGTTACCATCATCAGGATATGATTTAAGTTCCAAACATTGCTCAGAATCATCAATTCGTCTACTGTGAGCAAACGCGGTACTCATTTCGATAGCAATTTAGTAATTCCCACATGTTCATGCAAAATACTCCCTTTCGATATCTGCATCAGTTATCTCCTGCAGCTTTGCTTTACGGTTCTGAGAAAGAATTTTGTGAATTTTTTTGATGTTATCTGGTGTAAACACCTCATTTGTTTTCCAGAGCGTTGAGCATAATCGTTGCTTGTACGGCCACGTTTGAATTTAGCATACCATTCAATTATGGTTTATTTTCCTGGGGCAGAGTCCCGATAATCTTTATCAAGCCATTGTTTTGCTTCAATGGTATTTTTCTTCATCAAAAAGCAATGCTTAACACACGAAATTATTGTTTTTCCATTGTTTAGAAAATAATAAAAGTAGCATTACTTAAAACACAACTCAGACATTAGTAGACAGATTGTCATGAAATTTTGACATATGACTTTTGAAGGTTAGCACAATCGACTACTGGTAAGGATTTTTCGTGACGCCATCTACATATTAAACCGGGGACTCATTTCCGTTATCTTTACAAATACTGTTTATTATTTCTATCGTTTTTCTAGCTATTGTTCGTTTTTCCAGTTCTTTCCAAATATCTTCCCTTCTTATCCGGTCAAACGCCGTCCCTAGGTCTATAAAACATACATGCATATATCTGTTTATATTTTCGAGTTTTTGGCTCAGTTTTAAAATACGATATTTTTTGATTGTCCACATCTGTTGTATCTGAGTTTACTTCATTTAAAATTCTTTTTCACTCGAATGAACAACATGCGCACGAATTTAAAAACTGACTAGACATGGCAATAATTGCGATTTGTTTTTGCCGTCTACGGTTTGTTGTCGGTTTAGTAGGCACTGGCGCAATACCATCTCGGCATCTCATCAATGCTGGAGCAGCGACGCGTGATTACCATCCTAATCGACCGATCAGCTATGAGCAAATTACGAATTATCGTAGGGCTATTCCTTGCTACTATTAGATCGGGGTGCTCTCTTGATCTACAACAGTTGTCTTATGAATATTGATCAGTTATGATTTACAATACGAAGGTTGGTCGAAAAGTTTCTAACCTAATTCATAGGTAGCGCGCTATTAACTGAAGAAAACAATAACATTATTCTAGAATATTACGTTTTTCTCTATGATCTTTGAGGAGCGTTCGAAAAGTTCTCGGTTTGAAGTACACAGTATGTCGGAAAAATAACGTTCCTTTCATGGCCAGTTTGAGTTTTGGCAAGATGAAATAGTCACATGGAGATAAGTCAGGCGAATACGGAGGATGTTGACGCACGCGGCCTTGTTTTTTCACCGGAAAATTCACGAGATGGTGAGATGGTGCATTATCGTGCAACCAAAACCAACTTCCCGACGCTCGATAATCGGTCTCTTCCACAAACGCTCCATAACATCCAGATAATATTTACCAGTGTTATTTTGACCTTGTGGAATGAACCCCTGAAGTGTAATACCTCTAGAGTCGTAAAAATAAATCAACATTGTCTTCTCTCGCGACTTTTGGAAACTTAATTTTTTTTCGAGTTCGGAGATCCTGACGAATCCACGCACCATTTTATTTGAGGATTCTACTTGAATCACCAAGTCTCATCAAAAGTTACAATCGATTCTAGGAATGTACAGGTCCGTTTGGCTGGTTTAATAAGGTCCTTGCAATGTTCAACGCGAGAAATGTCTTCTGTTTGTTTAAATCATTTGTTAAAGCTTCGTGAATAATTTCTTTGGTCGTATTTAATTTCTCTGCTACACATCTCATAGTCGAATTCGCATCGTAGGTGACCATTTTACGCACTGTTTCCACCAACTCATCGTGATTTCATTTTTTTAGGCTTCTGGCTTTGGGTCGTTTTCCAAAGCATCACGACCGTTTTGGAATCGTTGATACCACTCGTTGAACACACCTTACGGGATCAGCAAGCATCACCATAAATCTTTTTTATCAATTCAAATGTTTCTGTAAAAGTTTTAACTAGTAACACTAGTGTCAAATTATTTTTATCTGTGTGGGGTTAAAATTCTGAACAATTTTTTCTAATAATTTTTGACCCCGTTTGTGAATTCGTAATAGGCCGAGTTAAAAGTTTAGATTTCAGTTGAGTATCTTAAAAAATGTGATCCATCAACCTGTATGACTGTGTAAAAATTCAAATCTGTATAAAGAGTTGGATACACTGTATATAAAGTTGTATTCTACTTTAAACGAATTTGTTAACAGCAAAGATAAATAAATATATTCGAATGAACACTTTTCAAGAGTGTTTCGACTTAATTAAACCTCGATTTTCTTCGATGTTTCAAAACAACGAGCGGAACAGATGAAAATGTCCCAAAGAAAACGAACACGTAGGAAACGTCATGGCTATGGGTTTTTTTTGGTTTCTCGTGGTGTGATGTTATAAAATACATAGGTCAACAAATTTAAAGTTTTTTGAGGTAACATTGATGAAAATAGGTGTATATGAAGTATTTTGTAGTCCTACATCCGAAAATGATAAGCTGATCGTTGATATTTAAACTTTCAAGCGCCCTCTAGTCGCAAACTAATTTAATAAAACAACTAGAGATACCTTCGCCATTTTAGCAAGAATTTGCAGTCTTTAGAACTTTATTAACCGCGTTGAACTAAACCGTCCTATCACTGAGTTTTTAAAATGTTTAGATTATACAGACATTTTTGCATAATCAGGTTCTTATTATGGGTATATAAAACGGCCCTGCTTCATTAAAACTTATTCCCTTCCGCAAGCCCTAATCTCGATGCCCGTTTCCGCGAAATTACGATCAACAACGTTCGTAATTCTTTGTCGACCGAGGAACAAAAGACAGAGACCGAGAGCGAGAAAACGAGACGAAAAACTCAAAATCATTTTTGCTGGTTATACCAAAGCCTTTCATTCTCTGCGCGATCATTAAAGCGGGAATCTCAGAAGGAACTGGGCACAGACGGCGAAAAGAACAATACAGAACCGAAATAATAAAAAAAAGAAGAAGAAAGAAATAGTTTAGTAATAATTGCGCCGAGACGCTGAGATAAAGACAGTGGCGTCGGTGTAGGGTATTAAACAAATTTATTTTATTGTAAAAGTTTGTCCAATACGACTGTCAGAACTTTAAAATGTAGCATATTGATAACTGCAAGTTTTAATCCGGTAATTTTTATTTTATATTGAACAACGAATAATGGCATTATGTTTTCAAAGGGATTTATGATTTCAAAGGGACCAGACTTAGACTGGTGTAATACAATCTGGAGACTCAATTTTCCATTACTCTTTCACACATATCGCGTGGTATATTTTAAATGGTAGTCTGAATGTTTCGTTTAAGGTCAAAAATTGTTCGGGCTTTATTTTTGTAAGCTGGGGATTTAACATAGACCCACAAAAAACTCTAAGGGTGCGAGATCGTATGATCTTGATGGTCAGTTGACAAAATAACGCCTCCAGGAGCTGTTCTTACAAATGCTCTTTGATGGTAGACACGAATAATTTCTAAGTGCTGTTCGTCTCTGTGCTGAATCGTATGGCTTTCCATAATGAGTTGCATACGATGTATTGGACACAGTCTATTTTTATTATTTTTATTATTAGTCTATGATTTACATTTACACTTCAATGTTGCCTCTATTACGATTCAAAGTTCTGACACTCTTATTGGAAAACGTTTTTCTGAAACTTACAGATTGCAGGAAAGTTAAGGTTAACGTTGACGTTTAAGTTAAAGCTAACTTAAATAGTTAACGAAATTCACAATTTTTATTTATAATACTAAAACAAACTTTCTAATTATTAATAAATCGTTATTTATTTATATAAAATAACGAATTTATATAAAGTAACGAATAATCAGGTTTCTCACGGTAGCCGTTCGTTAGGGGTTTCAGGGGTTTTTAAGATTCTCTCTTCATTTTAAAATCATTTCAATTCATTCTCAAGGTTATATCACTTTCGGTTATCCTGGAAGTTGCCAGTCACTTGCTTATTTTAAATGGAACACTCGGTATATTATTTAATTTTAATATCCGGACCTACCAACAATGACTCCCGGAAAATTCGCAAGAATCGAAGCTCGGTTTTTGGCAGCTGGGAGTGTAAGGGCAACACAAAATTACTTAAAGCCCGTAATGGTAAAAAAACACGGTGTTGCCATTTAAAAAATGTTTTAGTACATATTGAAGAAATCTGGCAACACTGAAAATCCTTATTTGTAAATTTTTCTTAGTTAAGTTATTTCCTACAAGTCTCTCACTTCAAATAAAAAAAGTTGCTCTATATCAGGTTTTTTTTTTAATTACACTGTTTATATATCAGTGTATATTGCTTATATGTATGAGAATATTGCGTATATGCATGAGAAAAATAACTTTTTAACCTCAAATTCAGAAATGTCACATTGTAATCTCTCTTTAGAGCTATAACTCTATCTCTTTTTTTCTCAGCTAGTTGAGCGACGTTGCCAGACCTTTGGTTGAGTGTTTTGTTATTAGTAATCGAAAGTTGAAAAAAATGCTTGACTTTTCTTGACATCCTGCAAATATTAAAGTTTATCATGTGTTATTTTTTATTGTATAAAGTTGGAAAATTAATAGTGAAAAAATAGAAAAATCCGTTGCGGAAATCATTGTACCATAAGGGACGGTTGTATATAAGAACGGTTGAAAATATCATTTTTCTAAAAAAATAGACGGTGAATAATTTTCAAATTTTGAGCAATTGAGATATCCATTGTCACAATTATCGAATTTCAAGTATTAGACTGGGAAACTTGTTTTTTCCATTAGATTCGCTTGTATCTCATTAATGCCCTTAATGTATAAATTTATAAATACCTTAATGTATACATTTTGCCGATTATTTTGATCAATGCTCTTTTTTCTTAAATATTTCTTTGATATTGTTGTTGGATAATACTTGACCAGATTTGGTAGATTTAATTGCAATAGTGTGAGGGTACTAGATCTGGCTTATAATGCAATTTCACTAAAACATTTCAGTTAAGTTATAACAATAGTTCTTGGAACCAAGCACAAATTGTGGGCCTTGATAGAAGAGAGAATAAAAGTAAAGTTTTGGGGTTAGAGGCGTATCAGCAACTGAGAAGGCTATTTAGCGACTGGACCTACAGCTTAACGTGGGTTCCGAACCACGGTCATCAGCTACCGAAAACCCCGGTCAGCACCCACCTCGGGCTATCAACCCTTGGTTTTGTGCTTAACCGAAAGTATCTCGAGAAGCCTACCGACTGGCGAGTAATCAACGTAGAAAACCTCTCGGAAGGCATCCGGCCTTTACCCAGCCTCGAACTGGCGTGACTGAGGGGTGATTCCTTGTTAGATTTTACACTCTTACCTAGAAACATTCACAAGAATTTTAGAAAAACTTTTTTGCCTAGTACGGGATTCGAACCTGGTCCATATTAACTGCCGTAACGTAAGGCTAACGCCTTAGACACCACAGTTAATGTGGCTTCTAGAAGAGAGAATAAATCTTGTCTTGTCGTAGTGGTGAAGCACAGCGCCTTCAGTTTATTGCCTTTAGTTTGGTCAATTGTGAGCTGCGCTTAGTAAATTCAATGATTTGGTTTAATAGCAGCAATCTGCAATGCACGATAATGTTCCAATCATTGTCGATGTTGGTATATACATACATACATATATAATTAATAAAGTCTTCTTTACCCAAAGGTAAACACAAATCTTACTCAGTTGTTCTTATTTCTTGCCATTATTCCGCCGATTTTCCAATTTACTCATGTTTTCGCTAAACACTCTGCCACTAAGCTGTTCCAGTTTTTCCTGGACTTTTCTGTTAGTTTTTCCCGTGTTTTTTTTTGTTTGCCATACTACTTTCGGTAGTCTTATTCGTACGACGTAACCAAACCATTTTAAATGCTGTTTTTCTCTACTTTTACTGATTAATTCCACCTTTAATTCTTCCCTCTTCGGTTCGTTGTTAATTCTATCTTTTCTTATGATGCCTTTAATTAGGTATTTCACGTGGTGAGATATCGTCCAGCGCAAGATCTTTGACCACAAAATTTCCATCAGTAAAACTCCATATTCACTTTCGGTATGTTAGATCATTAACCAAAGCTTTACAAAAAATCATCTATACTCAAAAATAAAGTTGGTAAGGGTTCAAAAAAAAATCTCTGTTCTACCATCAAGCGAAAAAATATGCTACAATGTATTCTTAACTTTTATCCCGTGTCAACAGCCATGATTTACCCATGTGCATTGTTAAAACTTTTGTTATCAATATAAATAAAAACGTAAATTCTTGTTTGTTCGAAATCTTAAATCTCCGAAACAGCGAACTTTAAACAAAACAATATTGGAGTAATTATTGCCACGCCGGTAACCAGGCCGGGTAAAACCGGATGCTTTTTGGCGGTGATTCATTTAGTTTGGTTATAACTTATTACTTAGTTCTAACGTTTATATGAATATTTATATTTTCAATCTTCTGTTCAATCATTTTCCGTGCTTTGCCTTAATTAATTATCAAAAAAAAATAAAAATCAACTTTATATGCGGTGTGGCTTTAAAATTTGTCACCATTTAGTTTGACATAAGATGCAAATGAGGTTTTTTTCGGTTCTCTGGTACGCTGCTGCTTCTCTCAATCATTTTCAATATGAAATTTTTATGTATTGATCGATGTGCGGCGTTTTTTAGCCCGCCGGCAGCGTCGATGAGAAGGACCGACGCCCGCGACGGAACGAGACGCTCGGCGTCCTCCCCGCACCTTCACCTAACGTCCTTGCCTAGCGCACCCCCTCCCACCTCCTTCCGCCCCCGCGTCCGTTTTAATTAAATCGATAATAAGGAGATTTCGGGACGCGAGGGGCAAGGTGGAGGCAGAGGTCCGGTCTTCGAGGGGCGGAGGGGGGAGTTAATGGTTTTTAATGGGCAATTTGGTGTGGCTGTTAATTTAAAATTTATAAGGGGAGGGTTTTGAGGCAGATGAGGCTTTTATGAAAGGTTTCTATTAAAATTATGCACGGTTTTATCGAGAAACTTTCATGATTTTTTTAAATTTCGTCGACAGTATCAACTTCATCAGTCATCAATTCATGGAAAAACCGACACCACTGAAGAAACAAGAAAATAAATTCTTCTAAACTGTAATTTTCTAGCTTTCTTTCTCCGAGCTCTTTTTTGTTTCTTCCATTACAGCTTTTATTTATCTTCTCCTTACCGCCCTCTTTCCTCTTCCCGCCTTCCGGCTGTTTCCTGTATTTTTATTGCCAATACGCCCAACTTTTTGCCAACAATTAATATTTTTATTGATTGATATTTTTAAGATCTTGATAGGTGGAACCTCTTGAGGGAGGCCTATGCTCAATATTGGGCGACATAAAGGCTAAAAGAAGAAGACTATTGCAAAAAAAGTCAACAGGTTGTTTTTCACCTCTTCTTCCGTTTTAAAGGATTTTCCATTTAAATAATTTTGAAGGGAGCGACCGGATAATCCTTTCTTAGATGAATTTGTTTAGTGTAATATATTTAAACTCAGAAAACAGTCACAGTCTTGACATCGCTGCTCCAGTCCCGCCCTTCGATACTCTGTTCTACCGAACTATTGAAATAAAAATTGTTGAAGTTCTCCGTTAGTCTGCACTGGCCATAAAAGTCGATTCGAGAAAAAATTTACCATTACCTTGTAAATTTTTTATTGTTCCCCATCTCTACAAGCATCGATATTATTATTAACATACTTTTTCCTCTCAAGTCGCATTATAGACAGTGCAATATTTCTTTTCTGCTTATAAATTCTTCGATCCTGCTCATTCTTTGTGAAAGAGAACTTTTTATACGCTCTGTCCCTCTCAACCTGAACATTTCTTAATTCTTTGCCTACCCAAGGGGACTTTCTAAGTTTAGTTTCAAGGGGGCATCCCTATCAATAGCATCATGCAAATTTTGCATAAATAAATTTATAATTTATTAACATCAACGGAATTGTAGAACCAATCTTTTCCAATCAACACTGTAATCAGTAATCAGCCTTGAGAACATACGTGCGTCAAGGTGTTTTACATACAATACCCTGAAGTTTAAACTGGGTACCATTAATCTCGTACCATTTATCATTGGAAATTCTCTAACAAGCTCCATAGCTCCAACATCATTGCTGATTATGTGATCTATCACTGTTTGTGACACACCAGTATTGTGGGTTTCCCCAGTAACAATCTGTGTAAAATCTGGTCCTCTGATAATTTCTTTCAACCTTCTAGACTCACTGCTGTTTTTCAATAAATCAATATTTATATTTATGGTTTTGTTTTTTTGAAATATATTGTCATTTAGGTTGTCTTCAAAATAGTTTAAAAAGTCACCTACAGAGGCGTTTGGCAATCTAGAATAGCATAGAATAGAATTGAATAGCAGGTTGCTACTAAGAAAAACAGCTTATTTATCTGTATCTTACGTGCTATGACCCAATAATTGGTGAGAACGTCTCGACAGAAACTACCCAATATTTCAAGCCTGATTTAACATAAATAATATCCCCTGCATGACGACTATCCGACTAATAGATAACAGCCTTATTACACCAGACTAATGTGTTTCGCTCTTCTATAAACTGTCTGCAAACAGCTGCAACGTGTGAGTCGTCATTCTCTGTATATTAATGTGGAAAATATCTATATTGTTAGTGGAAGCACTGAAGCAATCAAGTGGTTGTTATGTATACTTAGTTCTACCCCTCATTATTTCAACTGTTCGTTTATAACATTCACAATTTTTATCAAACACCGTGTGATTACATTTAATATGTGCTCATGTGTAAATTTACAATTAGTACCAGGTATGTAAACATGAAACTGGAATTTTTGTATAGAAAATACACGTTTATTGTATGAAAATGATAAAAAAATATTTTATTCGAAATATTTTTCGTAGTAAATCTAACGTAGTAAACTAAACGCCTCAATTGTCGCCATGTTTTATCAGCTCATAATAGATCACACTCTTCTGATTAATCCGTGAGTTGATGTTGCGTTTGAGCGTCATCCTCATCCAACAATGCCTACAATTCGCTGTCAAACATGTTTTATACACCACTTAACGCATTGATTTTATCAAGAACATGCTCACCGTAAGCTGCAAGAAGCATTCGATGCGATTCTGCAGCAGTTTTTTTCAAATGGTAACAGAAAATTAATGCTGTCCGCAAATCGTAGTTTCCAGATGTCAATAAGGATATGGCGTTAATGACGCATTTTACTATTTTACGCACGGTAACTATTGACAGCTAGGGCCATCTATGGACAAATTCCGGTTTCATATTTTCAGACCTGGTACACTCCCTTGTGTTTATAATACATTCTGAGCTTCTATGATGTTTGTTACATGAGTTACGTTGTTACATCTATTTTCGTTGTTGTTTTATATTTGATGTTAAAGTTCGGACGCACTAAAAACATCACCCTATATTTATCGATATCAATTAATTATTCTGAATTAATATTTCTAACCATTTGGTCAGAGTTCAGCCCGTTTCCAGTTATGAAACGGGTGTATCGTATTATAGTCCGGTCAATCTAGATATTCAAAGGTACATAAATTCACATCAAGCTGGGAGTGAGTAAAGTTATTCAAAACATAATTCAAAATAACATTTCAAAATTCCCCATCGTTGCGGTACGTGGAAAAAAATTGACTCGAGGTCAAAGATAAAAAAAAAATGGGTTTTCACGATTTTTATCAAAATGGTAAGTTTTATCGTAAAATTATCTCAGACAAAAATTGTAGACCATAAAATCATCTATAAAAAAGGTATCAATATTTTTTTCCTAAGAGCCACCGTTCCTGAGATATAACGATTCAAAAAGTTGTAAGCGTCATAATATGCACACGTTTCCACGCCACCTCGGAGGTGGTGTACTTTTTTAACGTAGTTTCCCCAGTACGCCTATTCCACAGGTCTGTCGTGATTCTGTTTAATTGGAAACTATTGCATAATAACAGATATTAGCAAGGGTTGGAATTCTTGTTGTTCTTCTTCTCGATCTTCTTCTTCTTCTTCTTCTTCTTCTTCTTATTCTTCTTCGTCTTTTCTTCTTCTTCTTCTTCGTCCTGGGTGTAAGTGAATTGCGTCAGTAGCGATGTATCGCATGTCTCTTCGTTGGTAGCAAACGAATCCTCTACTGTTGGTGATTCAACATTAGAACACGACTGGCCTTGACAATTCGTACATGCCAGAGAACAAAACAGTCCAACTTTTTTGCAACCACATTTAGCACTGCATCCCTTTTTACAGTTGCAAAAAATTGTGTTTAAATTGGTTCTAATGTATTATCGACCAACTTCCAACCCCACTCTTTTGGGTCTAGCTGATAATCAAGCCACACGTGAACTTGGTTATATATCCGAAAAAGATGTTGATGAGCAGCAATTGAGGTTAGAGGAAGACAAGCTAATTGCACTTGTTTTTTATTTCGAGTGTTTTAACATGCATGTCGAAAACATGCATGTCGAAAGTATCGACTTAGATAAGTATCTAAGCAGGTAGTTTTCTTAGGAGCTCCGTACATAGAAAGAAGAAAGCGAATTCCGTTGGTGATAGCTTGTTATTAGCTTGTTTAACCAATATATTTTCAGCAGTAAACTTCTCTGTCAACATTGAAATGAACCGAGACTTGTTGTGAGTATTTGCAAGAAATTTCTGTTAACTGGTAGGAACTGTGATAAGTTCATCAAATAAAATATCGGAAGATGAAGATGAAGATGTTGCTAAAGTTCGACGACGTTGTTCTGCTGCTTTATTATTTGTCGTGCAATCATTATAGCCATCAAATACGACAGTAACTCTGGGACCAAAATGTCGACGTAGATACTGAACGTATTTACCAAAAATAACGTTGAATGTTTCTTCGCTATCCCACACAACATGGTGTAGTAAGTATCCTCCGTCAATGATGTATGTCGCATTAGTGTTGTTAATACCAATATTTACCGTTTCAAAAAAATCGTAAATAGCAGACTTCTGTGTTTTACGCATCCCGATGTCATCAAACAACGATAAAGGGTACGGAGCTAATTCATATTCAAAATATTTCTCTATTTCATCTTGAAATGCTGCAATAATACTCATGCGCTGGAACAATAATACGGGGTCAATAGGTACTTTTTCTTCGTGAACACTGGTATATAAATTAAGGGATTGGGTTTCATTTTACCTGATATTCTCATAGTTATACTTATGTATATTTTATATTTTAAATGTAAGTTACAATCACCGATAGAAAAATATTTTTACTTATATTACAGCTACAGAGATGTATATACATGACGTACTTTTTAAATCGTTATATCTCAGGAACGGTGGCTCTTAGGAAAAAAAAATTGAAACCTGAAACCATTCATTTGTTTTGTCCTTTGGACATACTATGTATGTATGTACGCCCATTTATCGTTTGACTCAATATGATAATCCAGTCTTCCGTTGGATAATTCCAGGAAGTCGGTAAAATCCTCATCGGACAATTCGGAACGTGCAGTGTCGGCACTAAAAACGAACGGCCATTTAAATCAGCACTTAGCGGAATAAAATCCCGCCGCTCCGACGATTCCCAGACGAGTCGTATGCGCGGACCCGAAACTTTTTTACTGCGTCCACTTTAATTTGCCAAATCGTAAAAATTAAAAACGTGCCGCCTTCGGAAATGTAATTAAGCTGAGAGCTCGTTCGAAACACATTTTATTTCCCTCCTTCTCGACTGATTAATATTGCATTCAGACGGGGGGGTTTGGGGTGGAATGTGGACGGTTTTGTTTACCGTTTGATATTTGTACAACGTGAATTTAATTCAGAAATTGGAATTATAAAAAACCATATGTAGGAGGGGGTATGTCCAGTTTACATTTTTTTACTGATGTATTACTATAATCAAAAAGTTAAACGACTTTTCAATAAAACACAAACTACTAGGTGTACAAATAGGGTCTGACGTCTCCGAGTTAATCAACTATAACTTTATTATTTTCAATTCAATTTTTTTCTAGTTGCTTTGAGAATTCGTAGTACCGATCATTAACATAAAAAAACGCATATTAAAACTTTGCTACACGATATAAGTGATCACGATCTCATCCGACAGCCACGTGAGGCACTGTATTCTGTTCGCTTTTCAACAAAAAAAAAGTGTTCTCGAGGCGGATGAAATGATTTGCTATGGTTTTAGGGAAAATCCGATGTCTGAGAGTACGTGCAAAAGATGGTACCGAAAGTTTCGGCATCGTAATGTCGATCTTTCCGATCAACATCGTTCGGGAGCACCAACAAATTCGGTATCACTCAACAAGCTATTTCCATCGGTTGCAGAAGCTGAAGGATTTTTTTGTTTAAACTGAAGGATTTTTTGTTTAAAATCATCATTACATCATTACATCATTACAAAAAACATAATTTTTTGAGCAAAAAAAAACATTTTTCGATGTTCGATAACATGTAATTTTATTATCTGGATAAAGTAAATTCCTCTCTTTGAGTCTGGAATCCAACAGTTGGGAGGTTCCTTTCGACAGGCCGAGGTCTCTAATGCCAGGTTTCTGAAAGCGTTTTGAGTAAAAAGTAGGGGTTTTGACGACGTAGCTTTAAAATTATCACTGTATTTGCTAGTACAAATTTGCTTATCTTCGGGTGTACTGCGTTTTGTATTTGAAAGATCAGACAGGCCACACGAAAAATTGGAACAGGGACGTCTTCTGAATGAGAAATAGGTCTTTTAGTAGAAGTCAGATCGGGATAGGTAATTTTTTCCGATTTATATCCTGTACTTTGACTAGTGACTTTGGGTTCCCTCCAAATCATAGGCACAGCAAACTTCAAATGACTTCTTTTACCATTCGTTCATTACCACTAAGCGAAATGTGTATTCTGCACAACTTCAGATATAGGTTTTCGAAACTTTGCCCCGTATACTCACCATAAACGCAATAAAAAGTGTTCGGGTCCTTTAAACCAGGTCGTTTTGACGATGACATCTTCCAGATTTTATTTACTAACTTTTTTAATTGAACAAACAACAAAAATAACCAAGTTAATTGGCTATTGAGAAGAAAATATTATCAGATTACAAACTGTACGTATTTTTGAATATTATCAGATTAAAAACTTACGTATTTTTGATAATTTAATATTATTGAGAGTGTTGCCAGACACTATACTTAAAAATTACGTTTAAGTCTCAGGCGCAACATTTTTTTAAAAATTTTGTAGACCTGTGTTGTTTGGTTTATTCATCCAAATTTATTTTGTCTCATTTAAAGTAATCCTCCCGCACTACAATGGACTTAATAAACTCTTTGCTTCACAATTGTATTGATTTTAACAAATCATACATGACAAATAAAGTCACATGATCATATTTGTATTATCTGTGACACAGTACGAAAACTATTCGAACGACCCTCGTTTTTCGTTTTCTTCTATCGTCTTCAAATGGTTCCAACATTAAATACCAGATGTTTCCGTTAAACATTCTACATTTTTTCTCTTTTTATTATCAACTGAGCCGGTAAAATTTACAGTCTCGTCAATTTACATTTCAGTAAGAATTGAACTGATGCTAGACAATTTTGGATTTGTATTTTCACTATCTCTGATTGGTGTTGTCACTTCTCTCCAGCTGCAAACATACATTCTTCTGAAAAATATTTTTCTAATCTAATTTTGATGGCATCGGGGGTGGATGTTTGTTGCTAACAAGATATATCAGGTGAACACTGTCACTTCAACACCAATCAGACCAATATAAACGCAAATCAACGGATGGTTAACGCAATATCATGGATGTTGTTGACCATTTTCTCAGTAATGACCTCAACAGGGCGTCCTGAGCGCTATGTGTCACTCGTTATTTTTCGATCACATCGAAACTCAGTCCATCAGTGACAAAAGTTCTTTCAAATTGATGGTATTTTAAAATTTTTGTTCATGCTCCCGACTATTTAAATCAAGCGTCCCAAACATTTCTCCATCTTGAACACTCTGAATCCCGCTAATATGCCATTCAAACTCCACACCTGCATATAAATGTTCGGTACCATCCACAGAAAAAAAAATCCTGCGGTCCAGTTCTCTCCGACCGACTCAACAGCATCCATTTCTCCACAACATCCAATTCACTCCCACCGACATTCCCCCGCCATTTGACCCTCTTGCCACAAACAATCCATTCAACATGGTAATATTAGCCCCACTTCTCTCCAGCTGCAAACATACATTCTTCTGAAAAATATTTTTCTAATCTAATTTTGATGGCATCGGGGGTGGATGTACACTATATACTCTGATACACTAATCAGAGAAAGTTAAAATATAAATCCAAAATTTTCTAGCATCAGCTCAATTCCTACTGAAACTCAAATTGACAAGACTGTAAATTTTACTGGCTCAATACGGGATAATAAAAAGTGAAAAAGTTAGAATAAGTTTTCCTGCAGTTACTGAATCTTATGAAATCTTCCAAATGTTTCATATTTTCACTGTAATTGTTAACTTTTTAAAGAGATGGCACTGGAAACAAGGGTCTGTTCACAATCTCTTATGTTATTTTGTTTCCTTTCAATGTTTAAACGATGTCGACTTAGCGTTATATTTTTTTCGCGTGGTGAACATGTCAAGTTTCGAGCCAAATAAAGACCATTTTCGACACGTACTGTTTCTTGTTCAATAAAAAGAAGAATGCGAGTGAAAACTCTCCTATACTTGTGGAAACGTATGGTGACAATGTCCCAAAGTAAGACGTTTGTGGGCATTGGTTTAGACTATTCAAAAATACTGATTTCGACATGAAAGACAAATAATGCCCAGATTAATCAAATAAATTTGAAAATGTCGAATTGCAAGCATTGTTGACAACGTACCATTACACGCAACGAAAGCGGTCAGAGACACCATTTCTAAACTTGGCTAGGAAGTTTTGCCCCACCTGTCTATTCATCAGACTTGGCCCCTTTCGACTTGTTTTCATCGATGTTTCATGCACTTTCCATGAAACACTTCAATAATTACGGTGATGTCGAAAAGTTGTTTGATGACTGGACCACCTCAAAAGTTGTGGGATTTTTCTGGGAGGACATCCACAAATTGCCAGAGAGATGGGAAAAAATGTGCAGCTAGCGATGGCACGTATTTTGAATAGGACATTTTAACCTCTTTCACAAGTTAATATTTTCCTAAGAAAAAATAAAAAAATATTAACTACCACCCCTGGTATATCAAGCAGAAAATATTCCAAAACGTGAGGGCATAATTGCAACACCGTTTCGTTTCATGATAACTTGTGGAAAAGTCTCTACTTAAGATATAACGTATTTCATAGTCCGTACATTCAGATCGTAACGTGGCTTCATCCTGTGCGATCTCGACTGAAAATTATCTCGTTCCTGAAACCTGAAACCATTCATTTGTTTTGTCCTTTGGACATACTATGTATGTATGTACGCCCATTTATCGTTTGACTCAATATGATAATCCAGTCTTCCGTTGGATAATTCCAGGAAGTCGGTAAAATCCTCATCGGACAATTCGGAACGTGCAGTGTCGGCACTAAAAACGAACGGCCATTTAAATCAGCACTTAGCGGAATAAAATCCCGCCGCTCCGACGATTCCCAGACGAGTCGTATGCGCGGACCCGAAACTTTTTTACTGCGTCCACTTTAATTTGCCAAATCGTAAAAATTAAAAACGTGCCGCCTTCGGAAATGTAATTAAGCTGAGAGCTCGTTCGAAACACATTTTATTTCCCTCCTTCTCGACTGATTAATATTGCATTCAGACGGGGGGGTTTGGGGTGGAATGTGGACGGTTTTGTTTACCGTTTGATATTTGTACAACGTGAATTTAATTCAGAAATTGGAATTATAAAAAACCATATGTAGGAGGGGGTATGTCCAGTTTACATTTTTTTACTGATGTATTACTATAATCAAAAAGTTAAACGACTTTTCAATAAAACACAAACTACTAGGTGTACAAATAGGGTCTGACGTCTCCGAGTTAATCAACTATAACTTTATTATTTTCAATTCAATTTTTTTCTAGTTGCTTTGAGAATTCGTAGTACCGATCATTAACATAAAAAAACGCATATTAAAACTTTGCTACACGATATAAGTGATCACGATCTCATCCGACAGCCACGTGAGGCACTGTATTCTGTTCGCTTTTCAACAAAAAAAAGTTGTGGGATTTTTCTGGGAGGACATCCACAAATTGCCAGAGAGATGGGAAAAAATGTGCAGCTAGCGATGGCACGTATTTTGAATAGGACATTTTAACCTCTTTCACAAGTTAATATTTTCCTAAGAAAAAATAAAAAAATATTAACTACCACCCCTGGTATATCAAGCAGAAAATATTCCAAAACGTGAGGGCATAATTGCAACACCGTTTCGTTTCATGATAACTTGTGGAAAAGTCTCTACTTAAGATATAACGTATTTCATAGTCCGTACATTCAGATCGTAACGTGGCTTCATCCTGTGCGATCTCGACTGAAAATTATCTCGTTCCATTTCCGATCGTTTTCCCCATCCATTAAGAAAATCAGAAAACTCTATTCTAATGAGATTCTTTTCAATTATAAGGTAGTTAATTTCATTGAACATCGACTTCGGAAGCGGCAAAGACCCGGCGGATGGGGCATCCCGTCGCGCCCGAGGTCCAACAAATGTCTCAACACCGCTTGCACCATTAGCGGTCGTGTCCTCTAAGATAAGCATTTTATTGGTAAATTTCGAATTAATAATGGCGGAATTCGCTCTGGGATATGCCGCTAATTCTAATAATTTTCTTATTTATCGGGCCGTTTGCGAAAACTGGTGTATATTGGAGCCTGACGTGGACGATCCGCACCAACGGTTAAAGAAACCAAAACTAAGAGATTTACCACTAAATACCAAATAACTTTAAATAACTTATCGATACGCGTTTCGCTAGTAAGGATAGTTTCGTTTTAGTTGAATATACTTTACGCAACGATTTCCTTTCAAAAAAAGACGACTCTCAAAAATAGTCCGGCAATTTTAACGGCAATCTCTTCAGTTGAATTTTGTTCCATCTAGCCGATTTTCTCTCTGTTTGCTCAGGTTTGGAAAGTGAAAGAAGTTTGAGGGAGCCAAGTCCAAATCATAAGGTGGATGTGGTAATAATTGACCAATTTTGCTGATGCAATGCTTTCAAATGAGCGGTGTTGAGGTGAAACAGCACTTTTTCTTCGCTAAATAAAGGCGTTTTTATGGTCAACTTTCCGATAAATTTGATCAGTAATGCGCCCTAATGTTTTTCTGTGTTCGTTTTTTCCTTTTCCAAACAATCGATGAAGATAATATCTTGGGAATCCAAACGGTGGTCATTCCGGAGAAGGTAAAGTATCTTCACCTTCTTCAGATTAAACCCACTGTTTTGGCTGTTTCTTCATTTGTATGAGCAAATATGGTTCCCATTGCGCTGACAGCTTTTTCGTGCCCAAATATTTGTGTAGGATGTTTGGTACGCGTTCGTTTGAGATGTTTTTCATTTCCACTTTCACTCTACGATCGGTTAACGCAATATCATGGATGTTGTTGACCATTTTCTCAGTAATGACCTCAACAGGACGTTCTGAGCGCTATGTGTCACTCGTTATTTTTCGATCACATCGAAACTCAGTTCACCAGTGACAAAAGTTCTTTCAAATTGATGGTATTTTAAAATTTTTGTTCATGCTCCCGACTATTTAAATCAAGCGTCCCAAACATTTCCCCACCTTGAACACTCTGAATCCCGCTGATATGCCATCCAAACTCCACACATGCATATAAATGTTCGGTACCATCCACAGAAAAAAAAAACTCCTGCGGTCCAGTTCTCTCCGATCGACTCAACAACATCCATTTCTCCACAACATCCAATTCACTCGCACCGACATTCCCCCGGCATTTGTACCTCTTGCCACAAACAATCCATTCAACATGGTAATATTAGCCCCATTTCTCTCCAGCTGCAAACATACATTCTTCTGAAAAATATTTTTCTAATCTAATTTTGATGGCATCGGGGGTGGATGTTTGTTGCTAACAAAATCTATCAGGTGAAAGCTGTCACTTCAACACCAATCAGACCAATATCAACGCAAATCAACGGATGGTTAACGCAATATCATGAATGTTGTTGACAATTTTCTCAGTAATGACCTCAACAGGGCGTTCTGAGCGCTATGTGTCACTCGTTATTTTTCGATCACATCGAAACTCAGTTCACCAGTGACAAAAGTTCTTTCAAATTGATGGTATTTTAAAATTTTTGTTCATGCTCCCGACTATTTAAATCAAGCTCCCAAACATTTCCCCACCTTGAACACTCTGAATCCCGCTGATATGCCATCCATACTCCACACATGCATATAAATGTTCGGTACCATCCACAGACAAAAAAACTCCTGCGGTCCAGTTCTCTCCGATCGACTCAACAACATCCATTTCTCCACAACATCCAATTCACTCGCACCGACATTCCCCCGGCATTTGTACCTCTTGCCACAAACAATCCATTCAACATGGTAATATTAGCCCCACTTCTCTCCAGCTGCAAACATATATTATTCTGAAAAATATTTTTCTAATCTAATTTTGATGGCATCGAAGGTGGATGTTTGTTGCTAACAAAATCTATCAGGTGAAAGCTGTCACTTCAACACCAATCAGACCAATATCAACGCAAATCAACGGATGGTTAACGCAATATCATGGATGTTGTTGACCATTTTCTCAGTAATGACCTCAACAGGGCGTTCTGAGCGCTATGTGTCACTCGTTATTTTTCGATCACATCGAAACTCAGTTCACCAGTAACATAAAAGTTCTTTCAAATTGATGGATGAATCTGTGATTTCAAAAAAAATTACATCTGATCTCCACCACACAGTGACTGGTTAAGGATGTAAAGCTTTCTCGTGAATCAATCGTGTATTTTCTTCACCCGAAATGAGGCAATTTTGTTTATTTGTTAAAAGATAATTATTGTTAAAAGATAATTTTTTGAGAAAAATCATCTGTTTGTTCTTTGATCTAATTGACAAATGTACGAAGTTTTGAGTGATCTAGTGGCTTTAGTTCTTGTGTTATTTGAACCTTATATATACCTTCAGAGCTAAATCCTTTCGTAAAATACGCCATGTTGTGGATTCACTTCATGTCCAAATTGTTGCGAACGTCGACTAATGAACATTTATGGGTCCTCAGCAACACTTACACATACCAAATCAGTTGCTCTTGTGAACAATTACTACGACTATATATTGTATATTACAGAACGCCTATTTTCATATAATAATTCCACAATTTCAACGCGTTGATATATTGCGTACGACTCTGCTACTGCATTTTTATAAATATCATACATTACATTTCTGAAATGAGACTAGACTTAGCCAAATTCACAACGCCATCTGTGTGCCAAGACCCGTTATGCAGTGCGAAGGAGCAGAGTCTCCATATACATAAAACTTCTTAAACTTTCCTTCGGTTTGCGAAGTGTTTTTTCCACGCAAATAGTAATGTACCGATTTCAATGGCAATTTACGCATTCCCAAATGTTCATGCAAAGTGGTGTAAACAGTTTCTTTTCAATATCTTCATGATATCAGTTATCTCCTGCAGCTTTACTTTACAGTTTTGTGAAACGATTTCGTGAATTTTTCTAATGTTGTCTGGTGTAAGCTGTAAACACCTCATTTGGACGTCCAGAGCAATCAGCATCATCGGTGCTTATACGGTCACGTTTGAATTTACCATACCACTCATTTAAGGTTGATTTTCCTGGGGCAGAGTCCGGATAATGTTTATCATCCTATTGTTTTTCTTCAACGGTATTTTTCTTCACCAAAAAGCAATGCTTAATCAACAAACGAAATTATTTTTCCATTGTTTTAAAAATAATAAAAGTAGCGTCATTTAATGCACAAGAACTCAGAAACTAGTAGACAAATTGTTATGATATTTTGACATATGACGTTTGAAGGTTGCCACAATCGATCACTGGTAAGGATTTTTCGTAAGTGGCGCCATCTATATGTCAGACCGGGGACTTATTGACCGATGTGTTAAGATACTTTTAGAAAATATTTTAAATAATTTATACAAAATGGGAATAGATTTGAGGATGATATTCAGTATTTTGATTTTGGTGCGGATGAACAATAACTTGTCGGTTGTGGCACTTTTTTGCAAAGTCTTACTAATTATCACTGAACTACTAAGGAGGCAGTAAAAAAAATAACTCTCTTTACAAATAATTATGTATTTTATTATAGCAGTAGGACTAAGCCGGATAATTGTAGCGGCCATACAGTAAAATCTCAAATTAATGTCCCTTTTTCTGTTTTGATACATCTAGGTTCATAATATTGCAAAGAAAAACTGTAGGAACAGTTTAAATTGCAATTTACACGAAGGAGAATTTGTACCGTGCGTAATTACATTAAAAATGTAAATGTTGCATTTATTTTTTTCAAATTCCGATAATGATTTTTATCTCATTACTTTTCAATCCTTCTACTTCTACTATATATATATATATATATATATATATATATATATATATATATATATATATATATATATATATATATATATATATATATATATATATATATATAATGATATGAATATATATATATATATATATATATATATATATATATATATATATATATATATATATATAATGATAATAATAATAATAATAATAATCCGTGTATGGATTGTATCCGTGAATGGAAACAACAGACACTGCATGGACGGTATCCAAAGTTACTCGAGGATGATACCATTGATGGACCATTGTCTCTAAAATGGCTGACCGATGGGCTGTTGTACCCAGAAACAGAAGGTTTTGCGACATCTATTCAAGATAAGGTAGTAAAAACACGGAACTATGAAAAGCATATACTACACATGGATGTTGTCGACCGATGTAGGAAGTGCGGTATAGTGGGGGAAACGATTGAACACCTTATCGGTGGGTGTGCAGTTCTAGCCCCTAATGCTTATTTAGGCAGACATAATCAGCTGGCGAAAATTATACATCAGCAAATTGCATTAAAGTATTCGCTATTAGATAACGCACCTGCTCCATATTATAAGTACTCACCTTCTCCCGTATTGGAATCATCTGATTCAATCCTATACTGGGACAGACCAATCACAACAGATCGAACGGTCGATTATAATAGACCAGACATTGTTCTAATTAGTAAAAAGGAGAAAAGGGCTTTTATAATTGACATCGCAGTGTCACTCTCTCATAATATCAGGAAAACCGAGTTGGAGAAAACCACTAAGTATGAAAACCTTGCGTACGATTTGAAAAACCAGTGGAAACTGCATAAGGTAAAGATAGTGCCTTTCGTTATATCCGCCAAAGGCCTAATAAGTAAGAACTTTTCAAAAAATTTGAAGAACCTTGGTATCTCAAAATCGATTGCCATAGTGGGACAACGTGCAGTACTCTTGCAGACGTGCCACATTGTTCGTAAAATTTTATGCTAAGTGAGAGGAGTTGAATTGCTTTCTCATTTTGGCATTGTAATATAGACCAGCTTAGACTGAGATGCTGAGTTCAGTACGAGGATAATAATAATAATAATAATAATAATAAAAGGCAGGGGGCAGATAATCCGCTTGGTGAGTGGCGCCACCACCTTCCCGAGCTGAGAGGAGTAAACCTCTGGAAAAAAAAAATCCCCAAGCTCAAGGTGGAAATCCATCGTGCCGAGGAGCTGAATGGCACAGGGTTAAAGTGTCTCGAACGATGTCTCCGGATACCTAGCGCCCTCCGGTAGTAAATAGCTTTCCTAAGGTAAATCGGGGCTCTGCCTTGGGTGACCGTTTTTCCCTTGAACCCAAAATTTTTTTTTATGGAGACTGAAACAGATAATGGTATTATACAAGGCGGTAGGGTTTTGCGGACAAGAACCCTTCGGAACCGTCGGCAGAATTTGTCTGGGGTTGGTGAATCTGGAGCGAGTGGCAGTTCTCAACTCTATGGCACCACAAGAATGGCAACGAAAAAGGTATCCGAGCAACAATTTGAAAATCAAAGACTCGCACCACCGAGCACTTCATCACAAGATCAGTGCAGAATGCAGATTAATAATGAAATGGAAGACGGAAATGTCCCGGTTTTTGCTGGCTCGCCCCCCATAAGGAGGGCTGCCACTAGAACTGAACGCACTCCACGTATCAGATGGACACGCGAAATGAATATTGAGGTAATGCGTACCTACTATTACGTGAACCAGTGCGGAAATAAGCCGCTTCCTGGATGGAGAAATGCACTCTATCAAGAATATAAGAAGAGGTTCCCTGGAACTCGGCTGTCTGAGCAAAACTTAGCCGACCGTAAAAATATAATTTTAAATAAAAAGTATCTCACCGAAACAGAACTAATGAATGTCAAGAGAGAAGTTGGTAATGAATTACACCAGAACGTTACATATCAGCAACATGAAGAAGATAATATAGGCGTCCTCACCTTAACCACACAGGCCCAGCCTATAGAACAAACTCCTAATTTTCCACCGGAGGCCTCACCGTCTAGCAATGAGGAAGTGCCCTTACAACAGAACTTGTCTAATGTACGAGAGAAGTTTTACAGTAATTTGGACCATTTTATTGGGTCAAATCCACTAAATAGACCAAAAATTCCAATACTGCGAAATATTACAAAAGCTCGTATTACTCTAATGCAGATCAATAAAGTTCTGGAATCACATCTGGCTGGGATACTAGATCTGTGTGATATACATCTTGCGTTGTACTGTGCAGCAGTGACTGCGATCGAAATTTCAGGCCAAAAAACATACACCCCCAGTGCGAGCAGGCATAATTTCCAGAAAAATACGCCTGCCTGGAAAACACGCCTTGAAAACAATATCGATGATTTCTGAAGGAAAGTCGACGTCATCTCAGAATACCTTTCTGGTAATCGATCAAGTAAAGTAATGAAAAAAATAAAAACAATTGCCAATAAATCTGGCATTGGCTTCGACGATCCAAACTTCTCCGAAAAATTATTGGATCTTAAAGATCGGTTTAGACAGAAAGCTAAATCTAAAGGGGCTAGGCTAGCAAGATATAACGAGCTAAAAAAACGAAAGCACCAAAATTCAGAATTCATAAATAGTCAAAAGAAATTTTATAGAGAGCTCGAACAAGGCAGTAGCAGGTCAGAACTTGAGAATGTGGACATGTCCTCCTTTGCAGAATATTGGCAATCGGTTTGGAAAAGATCAGATGACTATGAAAAAGCGGCACCTTGGATTAAAACAATTGAACAGCACACAACTGCTCTCCCAGAAATGGAGTTTAACGATTTCACGGCGACTGACATTTGCACCGCCGTCAAGAAAACTCATAACTGGAAAGCTCCTGGACCAGATGGACTACATAACTTCTGGATTAAAAACTTTACGGCGGCCCACCGCCCACTTGCTAGTGCATTTAAAGAGGTAATGATAAATCCTGATACTTTCCCGAATTTTTTAATGGAAGGCAATACATATCTTCTGTACAAAAAGGGTGATGCTAAGCAACCCAATAACTACAGACCCATCACGTGTCTGTCAGTATTTTATAAATTGTTGACAGCCCTAATCAATGAAAAAATTTACAAACATTGTGATGAAAACAATATTTTTGAAGAAGAGCAGAAAGGATGTATAAGAGCAAGTATGGGATGCAAGGAACAGCTAACGATCGATGCTGTAGTTCTCGAACAAGCGCGGAAAAGAAAACGCAACCTAAACATCTGCTATCTAGACTACAGGAAAGCCTTCGATAGTGTTCCACACGATTGGTTACTAGAAGTCCTGAAGATTTATAAAATAAGCCCTCCCATCATTAACTCCTTAAGGTGCCTAATGGGGAAATGGAAAACAAATCTCTTTATCGACCAACAATGCATTACAACTGCGAATATCGAGAGAGGAATTTTTCAGGGAGATTCCTTTTCTCCAATTTGGTTTTGTCTAGCCCTAAACCCTATGTCTACATTACTGAACAACAGTAATATAGGATATAAACTAAACATGAGGAATCCACGAAAGCTCTCGCACCTACTATATATGGATGACCTTAAACTCTATGGAGAAACTAGAGAAAAACTAAACTCCTTAATAAAAATGGTCGAAGAATTTAGTAGGGATATCAAGATGTCATTCGGACTTGATAAATGCTCTACCATTAGCATTCAAAAAGGAATAGTCAACAATCAACATTCAACACACTGTAACATACAACAACTGGCACCAGAAGAATCCTATAAGTATTTAGGTATACCTCAAAACGAGAAATTTAACCATAGCCAGTTAAAGAAAGACTTTTCTACTATGTACGAAAAGAGGCTTACAAAACTTTTAAATACCAAACTGAACAGTGGAAACCTGATTAGAGCGATCAATGGATGGGCAGTGCCAACTCTGACCTATTCCTTTGGTTTTGTTAAAGGGTCAGAAACAGACCTTGATGGACTGGATAGATTAACACGTCGAACATTGACAAAATTCCGATGTCTGCATCCAAATTCATCTATGAAGCGACTGTACATTCCAAGAAAGTTGGGAGGCAGAGGCCTCGTGAACATTAAGAACCTTTGTCTGAACCAGGAGAGTAAGATGAGAGAACGCTTCATTAATTCAAGCAGCACGCTAATGAAGTTGGTTGCTAAGGAGGACCGGGGTTTTACCCCGTTGAACCTAGATAAATTGAATCGTGTTGATGGTAGAACAACACTTACGGATTGTGTCCGTGAATGGAAACAACAGACACTGCATGGACGGTATCCAAAGTCACTCGAGGATGATACCATTGATGGACCATTGTCTCTAAAATGGCTGACCGATGGGCTGTTGTACCCAGAAACAGACGGTTTTGCGACATCTATTCAAGATAAGGTAGTAAGAACACGGAACTATGAAAAGCATATACTACACATGGATGTTGTCGACCGATGTAGGAAGTGGGGGAACGATTGAACACCTTATCGGTGGGTGTGCAGTTCTAGCCCCTAATGCTTATTTAGGAATACATAATCAGCTGGCGAAAATTATACATCAGCAAATTGCATTAAAGTATTCGCTATTAGATAACGCACCTGCTCCATATTATAAGTACTCACCTTCTCCCGTATTGGAATCATCTGATTCAATCCTATACTGGGACAGACCAATCACAACAGATCGAACGGTCGATTATAATACACCAGAAATTGTTCTAATTAGTAAAAAGGAGAAAAGGGCTTTTATAATTGACATCGCAGTGCCACTCTCTCATAATATCAGGAAAACCGAGTTGGAGAAAACCACTAAGTATGAAAACCTTGCATACGATTTGAAAAACCAGTGGAAACTGCATAAGGTAGAGATAGTGCCTTTCGTTATATCCGCCGAAGGCCTAATAAGTAAGAACTTTTCAAAAAATTTGAAGAACCTTGGTATCTCAAAATCGATTGCCATGGTGGGACAACGTGCAGTGCTCTTGCAGACGTGCTACATTGTTCGTAAAATTTTATGCTAAGTGAGAGGAGTTGAATTGCTTTCTCATTTTGGCATTGTAATGTAGACCAGCTTAGGCTGAGATGCTGAGTTCAGTACGAGGATAATAATAATATTTATTTGTTCCCAAAACTATGAGGCATTGAACATCGTTAAGAAAGTACATAATAAACACTTAATTCTATATAAAGAAAAACTATATATAATATATAAAGTATAACTATACTATATAAAGAAAAATATCTGTAACACAAGTCACAAAAAAAGAAGGAAAGATAGGAAGAAAAAAAAAGACAATTGGAAAGAAAAGAAGAGGAGAGAAATACACAGTCAACATAGTATTGTTAACATAATTTACATGAATTAGCTGATAACATAATTAGTACAAACATAAACAGTTAAATTCACCAAAACAGGCTATTCTAATAATTTAATTGAATTTAAATTGTTCTTTGTTTCCACAAGAAAATCATTTAACGAATAATAAGCCTTGTTCAACAAATATCTTTTAATCGCTCTCACAGACTGATCACGTGGCAGATCTCGAACACACTCCGGAAAAATATTATTTATCTTCATAATAATATACTGCACATTCTTCTGTATATATCTAAAATTACATCTTTCATTCACGAGATTCGACTTATACCTAGTTATATAACCATGCTTTGCGATAGCCTCCTCAAAGAGATCTCTATTATTAAATACAAAAGTGTACGAATCCAAAATAAACATGCTGACAACTGTCAGAATTCCTTTGCCAATAAAAACATTCCTGCAGCTCTCGTGATGCTTCATTTGAAAAACACTTCTTATGCATCTTTTTTGGAGCACAATTATCCTCTCTATATCTGGAGAATTTCCCCAAAAAATCAAACCGTATCTTATCCTCGACTGAACATAGGCATGGTAAGCTGACATTGCAGCCTCGGAACCAACATTCTGAGCTATGATTTTCAGTACATAGCAATACCGAGATAAACTTGCAGCGACTTTTTCCACGTGCCCTCTCCAATTCAGCTTTCTATCAATCACAAGGCTCAAGAAACACACCTGTTCAGAAGACTGAATTTTAACGTCTTTATAGGCAAAAGTAATACTGTTATTCTTTCTATTGCTGAATACAATGGACTGGGTTTTAGGCACATTTAAGAGAAGATCCCAGTAGAGAAGTATTCATCATATATATATATATATATATATATATATATATATATATATATATATATATATATATATATATATATATATATATATATATATATATATATATATATATATATATATATATATATATATATATATATATATATATATATATGGGTCATGTTAGAGGCAGCCACCTTTCATTGATGACTAACGTTAATACTTTTTTATTAAGAGCATTCTTGTAAGAAAGTTTCTGACCTCCTCGCCTACGCTCACCTTCACCAGGTTCTAGATGATACGGCAGATCTTCACAAAGGTGGATAGACTAGATTAAAGATCTAACTGGTACATCTTTCCAATATGGAACCAGGAAAGCCAGAGTACGCTTAGTCCGTAACGGAATGTTTAGGTCGTAAACGGAATGATTTCCATATAATTTATTCCATGAAATATTTTAAGTAAATGTTTATCTTAATCTCGCGCTTTTTGTGCCTTTCGCTCTACTAACTAGTTGACATTACCCGTTACCCTCTTGTATGAAAAATAAGAAAAATGAAAGTAAATCACCTGTAAGGAAAAGAAATAGCAGCAGGGCTCGCGGACTGACCTCTTCCCCTTTCCCTACCTTTCCGCGCTCAACCCTCCGGCAAGAAACGGACCGAAATCTAGATGATGGGGGGCAAAATTGCCAACTGCTAATGGTTCGTGATGTTCGTGAGAACCAATAATGATCAGTAATAACTATTATAAGTTGAAACTTCAATTTCGTTGCTAATTTCCATAGAGATCGATCCTATACCGTCGAGTATAATTTCAGTACGTCATTTCTTAGCGTTCCTGCTTCGGGGCAGCAGCGAACAGAGACGGACGGAGTGACGCTAAATGAAGACGAACCGATTTTGAAGGTTCAGTTGTCGGGACGATGGTCATGTTTCGAACTAGAAGATGCCACGTTTTTACACTGGCTGATTGGATTTTTCGTCATTTATAAAAGTGATGTAGTACAGTATATATATATATATATATATATATATATATATATATATATATATATATATATATATATATATATATATATATATATATATAATATGTGTGGTGGTCAAGTCAAGTACAATTAAAGTTAGTTTTCCACAGTCACCGCGAAGGTTCAGTTGTCGGGACGATGGTCATGTTTCGAACTAGAAGATGCCACGTTTTTACACTGGCTGATTGGATTTTTCGTCATTTATAAAAGTGGTGTAGTACAGTATATATATATATATATATATATATATATATATATATATATATATATATATATATATATATATATATATAATATGTGTGGTGGTCAAGTCAAGTACAATTAAAGTTAGTTTTCCACAGTCACCGCGAAGATCGAGACATTTGTCATACGTGGACGTGCGACGTGGACGTGGACGTGGACGTGTCATAAGTGGACGTGCTTTCCAATATCCTCTTCCTAGAAATTTGCCTGTCGCCAACTGTTGATATGCTGAAATCCAACATGACGGGGTATGAAACCTGGATTATTTCTGATAATCCAGAATCGAAAGAACAATCCAAACAATGGATGCACACATTCACACTCCCCGAACAAACCGAAAAAGTTTAGACAAATACCATGGCTGCCGGTTTTTGGGATCAGAAACGTGTGTTGCTAATGTAGGCTCAGACATTACGTCGCCTGCGAGAACCATTCAGAACGAAAGAAGAGGCATGAGGTGATTTGGAATAGTTTTGATTCATGGCAAGGCAAGACCGCATACTACTGCGCTAACCCAACAGCTTCTTAGCTAGTTTCATTGGGAAGTGTTCGATCACCCGGCGTACAACCCAGATTTCGCACCGAGTGACTTTTACCTTTTTCGACATCTGAAGAAAGTCTATCTCAATATGGTGGAGGCAACTTGCTTTAAAGAGGGTACTGGAAAGATCGTCCATCGGTATGACAAATGACTGAATCTTCGCGGCGACTGTATAGAAAAATAACTTTGATTGCACTTCACTTCTGGTAATAAAACTGTTTTGTGAGATTGATATCATCATCAGCCCGTATCAATCCACTGCAGTATGAAGGCCTTTTCAGTATGCTCTTCCAACTCTCGCGGTCCTGAGCTTTTCTTTGCCATTCGGGCCCAATATACTTAATAATGTCAACAGTCCATCGAGTTTTCGGTCTTCTCCTCCTCTCCTGGACATTTGCGATCAAGCGATATCCAGTCCAGGACCGCTTTGGTCCATATATATATATATATATATATATATATATATATATATATATATATATATATATATATATATATATATATATATATGCGGCAAAAATTAAAGGGGTTATTCCTTGACCGAGCAGGCCATGCGTTCGTTTCAATGTGCCTGTTTCACGAAGACGTCGATGAATATTTTCGAAGATTTTTCGGTCAGGGACATTATGGGCTGGAAATCGTTCATTGTGCAATTGCCTAGCTTGTAATGCATTGCCATCAGCAAGTCCATACATGAAGTGCATGTCAGTCATCTCGGCGTTTGTATACATTATGATAGAGGACTTCACTCACTATTTAAGACACGTCAAACAGCCAAACGTCACTCAATCTATGTAAACAAATGCGACTGATGAAATCCACTTAATAGATAAAACAGCCGTTCCAAGTGATCGAGATCGAGAAAAAAAAAATTGTCCTTGATAAACGTATATTGACGTACACCCTACTTTTATTTACATTAATGATTTCAACAAATATCGAATATGGTTGTCGCAAATTTTGTTCGCCCTGTATCTTCGAAACAAAGGGGTTTTTCAAAAAACATCATAGGACAAAATATCCTTAGAATAGGACAATGAATAACCCCTTGCATTTTTGCCGCATGTTTACCTAACACCTTGTATATATATATATATATATATATATATATATATATATATATATATATATATATATATATATATATATTGTAATTTTTTTAAAACCTGACATAGGCTAGCTTTTTTATTTTAAGTGATAGACTAGCACTTTTAAATGCAAAATTGTAGGAAATAACTTGATTAAGAAAAATTTACAAACATTGCTTTCCGGTATTGCCTGCAAAATAATCTGCGGTCTACAGGAACTAAAAGAAGCTAACATAGCAATAGTAGCCCTTGGAAATTAAACAAAAATTGTGTTATTTGAAAGCTGTTGTATTTGAATGTGTATAAAAATGTATAAAAATAATGTTTTAATTCAGTTGCTAAGATGAATCATTAATTTAATTAATTAAAAAGAGAAAGTTAATTAATTTTTCTTCATGTTTTTTCCAATTATTGAAGAACATTTTTTTTAGCCGCTTTTGTCCAGGTTAGGCAGTGAGAAATGATTACACGTTGGATTTTTGTTTTGAACTGTTACGGAAGTTAATATGACAAAATTGAAATAACCAAAAAGGTTCCTATAAAAGAACTGCTCTTTTATTATATGAATGAGAATTTTTTAGTAACAGTTATTAAGCTCAGGTCTATTCTTGATACTTATGAACAGTAGTGTACATAAACAACTAAAAATAAATAAAAATCAATTCTCTTACGAGATCGCGAGGAAAGAAAACAGCAATCGGTCCAGAAAGGAGGAAAATTGTGGCCATTGGCCGGCTATCATTTTCCCTAACGATTAATTTTCCTGGGAAAATCGGAGAGGGATTGTGATTGGCGAGACAAAGGAGGCGGCGAGAGACGCGCTAATGAGCGGACGTTTAATTAGAAGCGGAGGGGGAAGCAGGCAGCGTACGCAGCTTTGGGCAAAGGGGTTCGAAAAGATTGGACATCTCACAAATTCAATTATAGAATTTTTTTATTTTTAGGAATGTTAAAATTCTGACTATTTCAATAATTGTGTGGGTAAAATTAGCTATAAAATGATGAATATATATATATATATATATATATATATATATATATATATATATATATATATATATATATATATATATATATATATATATATATATATATATATATATATATATTATTATTATTATTATTATTCACGTATGGGCCCTGGTGGACCACGCGAAGTAGAATTAGAGGCGTTTGTTGTTGTTAGCCTTCCTTTGTGCCCATACTGATTTCATTCTTTCACTATGAGCTTGTTTCCTTTCGTCAGACCAAGTTGTTCCAGTCTTCCTACATTTTTCTCTCTGGACAACCTTCGAAACGTTAACCTTGTATCTGAAACAGCCTCTATCCTGAATTTCACTTTGTGTAATATATATAATCTTAGGTCCTCTTTAATTGCAGCAATCCATTTAATTATTTCTACTTTAGCTTTACTCCTATTTTCATAAAATTCGACTATTAAAGTCTAGTTTAGTCTAGTCTAGTTAAAGACTATTGTCTAGTTAACCTACTCGGATTCATCCGTTTTATGTGTCCGTAAAACTTAAGTCTTCTTTTTCTCATATCGCTATGTATATCTGTGTATTGTTTGATTTCTTGGTTTTCTCGAAATCGGTATGTTGTGCTATTTATTTGTTTGGGCCCTAGGATTTTTCTTATGATTTTTCTTTCCTTCTTTTCAATGTCCTCGATGTCCCTCTTTCTATTCAAAATGAGCGTTTCCGCAGCATATAGACATTCTGGCTTAATAACTGTGTTGTAATGTCTCAGTTTTGTGTTTTTAGATAGGGATTTTTTGTTGTAAATGTTTTGTGTAAGTCTCAATGCCGTTTCCATTTTTTGACATCTACCCTTATTGGCCGCTTTTTCCAACCCATTTTCCATGATTATTTCACCCAAATATTTGAATTGAGAGACTCGTCTGATGTTACCATATTTTGTTTTTAGAAGTGGAGTTCTTAGTCTGTTACAGGTCATGTATTGTGTCTTTTCAAAGGAAATTTGGAGTCCTACCTTTTCTGCTATTTCTTTTAGGATTTCAATATGTTTCTGTGCCGTTAATACATCTTGAGCCAAAATTGCTAGATCATCAGCAAACGCCAGACAATCAATTTTGATGTTGGTTCTCCCCAGTTTAATGGGCTGGTCAATATTCAGGGCCGACTTATATCTTGGACTATAGATCTTGGTAATATTAGTTTTGTCTATACATTATTGTCCTGTAGGAATTCTTCTTTTTCATTTCTCTTCACTTTAGATTAATATTTAGATTAATAACTATTTAGATTAATACTTTATATTTATACAACGTTTATAGTTAGAAATAAGAACATGTATTTGTTTTTAAAATAAAAATAACTTCAAGTGAGAAATTATAAAAATTCACTTTGTCTATATTCTTTTGTCCATTACTGTAAGGAAACTAACTTTCGTAAATTTAACCAACGATTCTTTACATTATTTTGAATACAAAGTTTCTTTAAAACATTAATCAACAATTTCCACGGAAAACATTATTTTATTTTTCTAACAATAGTTAGGAAAATTCAAGTTTTTGTTTCATTATCATCTTAAGATATTATTTGAAAATAATATCTTAAGGTTATTTATATATATTTTTATAGCCATTTATTCCAGACGTCTTAGCAAAAATTTGGTTTTTTTTTTACAAAAAAAGGAAAACTTTTAAACACATTAATGTTGTTTAATGTTAAAGTTGAAATTACTAGCATTAATTTTTCACATCATAATGCGTCTTAAACAATTCACTTCGCATTAAGAAACATATGATTAATTGGTTTTATTAAATTAAATGCTAACCATGCAAAATGTTCACCATTTCAGTTTATGCACGCCTGGCACTGTTCTAACCTATTTTCTCGAACACGTTGAAAAAGTCCTAGTGTATTTCTAATCTGGTTGGCAGCAGCTGTACATAATACAATTTTCGTTTTAAACTGGATTTAAATACACACTGAAATTATTTTTGTAGTCAATACCCTTTGTGATGGAGATCTTCTCAATTAGTCAATGCGACGTTGCCATATTCATTTTTGAATTATGTATGGCTGATTCTTAATATTTAAAAATTATTTTAATAATGTTCGATAGTTTATTTATTAAATAATCACCAATTATTATGGTTATAGTAGTTCTTATCATAGATTTCGAATGACGATTTAATAACTTTGCAGTTGGTTTGAAGAAATGCCCAAACTGAAAATCAATTTGAAAAAATGAAAAAGAAAATTGAGGACTTTCTTTGTCAGGTCCAAAACTTTTCGAACGACCCTCGTATGAATCATTTCGTAGTTCATCTGTAACTTATTTTTTTAGGATTTTTTGCATTTCTTTGGTTTAAGGTAGCAAAACATTTGATTGCTTTTAGTATGCGTCAAACAATTAATTGTTTGTTTTAGCAGTTGTCATTTGAATTTAGCAATCCGGGTTGGCGCGCGGCCTAAGACGACATTCTGACGGTACGGAGACCAAGTCAGTAGTGGGTTCGATTCCTGTTCTCAGAGTGGATGTTTGTATTTGTTTACCAGGGTTTTAATTGACTCTGTTGGAGAAATTACGGATTAGAAAAGTATAGTGGATTTGGAACAAAGACGCTAAATAGTATTAAATGTTGAGAGCTTTAAATTAAATTTAAATAAAAATTACTATGCCAAGAAGCTCCAAATCAACGACCTCTTCTCGCCCACGTACTACTCCTTCCTGTGGTTCGCCTAAAATATCCCAATTTGGTGATCGTTTGCAGCAAAAGGCGCGCGCACTCTCCCCACCAAGGCCGCCGCCCTTTTCCTAATTAAGAGCGTTCATTAGCGCGTCGACCGTCGCCCCGCTCGTCCTTTGTTTCGCCGCCTCCGACCAATCGCCTGGCCGCTTTTCCTCCGTTTTCCCAGGAAAATTAATTGCTCCGCGCGGCGGCTCCGGAAAATTACGCTCGACCGATGATTTATAGCGATACGGATGCGGAATTTTCCTTTTAATGGAAATCTCACTCGGTTCGGGCATTTTTCCCGACAGGTTTGGCCGGACTGGTCGAAGATATAATAATCTTTCGATTTTCTTCGGTAATTTCCTGGAAAATCCCGTCTAAAGTCTACTTGTAACCTCTGGGATATCTATGAGTGAATATGACGTCTTATAAGTCAATTCTTATTAACTATTAAGCACTATTCCATGTCTCTTTATTTTAACAATTTTAGATTTTTTTAACATGTATTTAAACATTTTTAAGTAATTGTCCACATCAACTTTTCAACTGTAACTTTCAGTGTGAAACACTAGATTCGATGATGACTATGTGTTTAATCTGACAACACTGTTGCCTTCCTCTTTGGAGGGGTGACAGATCAACATCTCATGCGTCTTCAGTAGGGGCTTGAATTGCCCAGAGTCACTTTGTAGTCCTTAGCGAGTCCGTAGTGAGAAGAACTCGATTTTTCTTCTCGGTTACGGCCTTTTCATTGTTCAGTGTTTTAAATTGATGTTTTTTGAGATGAATTTCCAGTCTTGGGAAAAGGATGCATGCGATGCTTGCGCAGCCACGACCACGTACAACGACGTAGTTTATGGCAGCTGGACCTTCAATTTTATCCATTTTCACTAAAATTTTTGCTTTATTCGATCGCCACAATCAAACGGTTAAACGCACGCATCGGAAACTAAGCAACACGCCATCTAATGGATGTCACTTGAGAAACACCACATTCATTTAGTCACACTTGTGGCATCTCTTTGATACCATTTCGCCCGCTCCTTATTTTCCAGATATGGTACCGTGTATGTGTATTGTTTTTCTTATATATTTGTTTTATTTCCTAAAAATTTACAGGAATAGCCATCAATAAAGTTTAATTGAATTTAAAATTTATTATTATCGAAATAAATTTTTCATTCAAATAATGACAACAGTGTGGCGTTTGGTGCTCTTAGTTTAACTCTTGTCTTATTTTTCGAATGCCTAACAAATAAAAATCTAATTAAATATGTATATAGTGGTACTATTCGTTTACCCGCCGATACCTATTGTACGCTTGTGTCGAAAGCCGGCAATTCTGTCGGATTTATGTCCTATTGATCGCTTCGTCCGACAGTACACTTTCATTAATTAGCTCACCAATTGTTGGGGGTCTATTTCTGAACATAGCAAATGGTTTCTTTAATCGTGTATATATATATATATATATATATATATATATATATATATATATATATATATATATATATATATATATATATATATATATATATATCTATATCGCCAAAAATGGCGATTTTTTTTTAATGAATGTCAAACGTAGAAAATAGTCCAATTTAAAAAATCTTTATGAGAACATCAACCTTCAAAAAGGTGTAAAGAGCAGGACGATGTTTTAAATTGTTTTCCTACCATTTAAAAATACATACCACATAAAAAACGAAGACTGTGTATTCCTGAAAAAGATATTGTTTACTGACGAGGCAAGTTTTACAAGGCGTGGAATTTTTAACTGGCGAAATAATCATTTCCAACACGAAGTTTTAATTAACATTTGGTGTGACATTATCGAAAATTTTTTAATCGGCCCATTTGAGTTTCCACAAAGACTGAATGAACCATATAAAGTCTTTAGTTTACCATGATGAAATCAATACACGGGACGAACTTTTACAAAAAAATCAGCAAGCGGCAAATGTTATTAGAAATGAAGAAAATATCTTCTCAAATGCGAGGCGCCACTTAGATATATATATATATATATATATATATATATATATATATATATATATATATATATATATATATATATATATATATATATATATGGTAGGAAAACAATTTAAAACATCGTCCTGCTCTTTACACCTTTTTGAAGGTTGATGTTCTCATAAAGATTTTTTAAATTGGACTATTTTCTATGTTTGACATTCATTAAAAAAAAATTGCCATTTTTGGCGATATAGATATATATATATATATATATATATATATATATATATATATATATATATATATATATATATATATATATCTAAGTGGCGCCTCGCATTTGAGAAGATATTTTCTTCATTTCTAATAACAGTTGCCGCTTGCTGATTTTTTTGTAAAAGTTCGTCTCGTGTATTGATTTCATCATGGTAAACTAAAGACTTCATATGGTTCATTCAGTCTGCGGAAACTCAAATGGGCCGATTAAAAAATTTTCGATAATGTCACACCAAATGTTAATTAAAACTTCGTGTTGGAAATGATTATTTCGCCAGTTAAAAATTCCACGCCTTGTAAAACTTGCCTCGTCAGTAAACAATATCTTTTTCAGGAATACAGAGTCTTCGTTTTTTATGTGGTATGTATTTTTAAATGGTAGGAAAACAATTTAAAACATCGTCCTGCTCTTTACACCTTTCTGAAGGTTGATGTTCTCATAAAGATTTTTTAAATTGGACTATTTTCTACGTTTGACATTCATAAAAAAAAAATCGCCATCTTTGGGGCAACTATGGAAATTGAGACATTTTTCGAATTCCTCAAGAGACATGAAGCAGTTGTCAACCAGGTGATGTTGCAGGGATTGGAAAATATAAAAATCCGAAGGAACCGAGTCAGGAGAGTACGCGGGGTGCCATAAAATATCCCAGGCGAACTCGGTGATCTTGTTCAGAGTCCTTTTGGCTGTATGTGTCGCGCGTGATCCTGGACCATGTGTGTATATATATATATATATATATATATATATATATATATATATATATATATATATATATATATATATATATATATATATATATTAATAAAGGTGCCGATTTCATAAATGGCGGTCTCCTTGCCAGTTTTTTGTTTGGAATCAACTAATGTTTGAGTCTTGCAATTATATTTGTCGACAAACCCATAAGACATTTTGGATTTGGGTTTTATCACACCGCCCCCCCCTCCTCAAGTTAAGATTACTTAGAAACGAATGTACTGAACACACCACTCTATGAGTGATATTTACCTTTCAGACAGTGTTTCCGATATTACGTTTTAAATTTACGATTAATTCTTTATATAATTGGTCCAAATTCAAATTTTGATATATCGTATTTTATTCTGGTTTAGTTTGTCCTGAGTGGGTTATAAAATATGCTTTTCTTCATAAATTTCTTAAAAACTCTGAAGAGATCTCGTAGTAGTCTTTAACAGATTTAAATCCTATTAATGGAAGAGGGTGGTTATCTTTTATTATGTGAGCTCATATGACAAAAACTAATACTGATTTTCTCCGATCAACTTCTCCAAGTTCAGATCGAAAACCTTATCGCATTTTTATCCACTCCCAACTTCTGGACCCTGACCTTGGCGAATATCCACACCGGTATCGCAACAAAGATTTCAAACACTTCTTCGCCGCTCAGTGCCTTCCCGAATCGTAGCCTTAGGTATCGCAACGGAAGCTTCCGCTAACTTCCGAAAAGAAAAGCAATAAAGCCGCACAGGTGATCGGGGGGAGTGGGGAGTTGAAGGTTTGGGGGGGGGGGCGACCACCAGTCGCCCCTCAAGTCCCGTCTTGGAGATAATAAACTCGGAGCGAACGGGACCGCGTCCTCCTCCTTCGGCCCGCTCTCTCTCACCGGATTCCCTCCCCCCCCTCCTTTTGCCCCCGCTTCAGACGCAGAATCTTATTAAATTGCCCGGGCGTCATATCAGGATGGGCGGCCGTTTCCAGGGTAACGGCCGGGACACTTTGAAAGTCTAATGCATACATATCTCACACTTCGGGATGAGTGGGAATGGGGGCCTGGGGGGTGGTAGATAGGGAAGAGGGGAGATGTTAATATGTTTTCTTTTTTTTCCTTTTCTTCGAGAAACTTTGTGATTTCTCATAATTAGTAACCTAAGAACATTTAACATTGTTGGATTTTTTCTCATAAATATGGTATGTCTTGTATGATACGAGGGTGCTTCATGAATTATTGATATTATTGCAGACAAAGCTTTAATTAATTAATAATTTTAATGTAGTGGTGCATGTTTTCAATACAAAAATAGATTACATTGAAACGAATAGGTTGGCTTCCCTTGTGAAGGGATGGCAGAAACTCTAACATCGACTATAATAAATGACAGCTCAACAATAACTGATCATCTAATATGGCTGAAATTTTCAAGATTATCTTTCAACTCATGCTCGCTCCACTATATTACCAAAATATTTTTGACGAGTAAATCATCTTCATATTGAGGCTTGAAACTTTTCAAACTATCTTCGTATGGTATGTACAATTCATTTTGCACCAAGTTAAGTTTTAAGATTGTTTAAATGATTCATACATTATTGAGTACGTTATATATAACTGATAGATTTTACTTGTCTTCGCCGTCTTCGTTTACAGCACTTCCATCTGCCGTTTGATCATATCGTAAAGGTGAAATAATCCTTCGAACTACCCAGATAATAATTGGTGTTATTACAAATTAAGGATGAAAAAAAGCGCAGAGAGAAGGAAAAAGAAGAAAAACGAGAGCTCAGCTGGAGGCTGAGTCTCTTAACGCCACGTTGCTGGCCGGTTCGGGGCCCCGTATGATGGCATCCTCACGAGGTCCCTGAAGGGTACACCTAGAGCTCCAAACGTCTCGTTGAGAGAAATTGGTCCTTTTTAATCATGAAAATTACCCGATCGCAGCTTTAATGAATGATTTATATTCGATTGGATCGAAAGATGGGAGCGGTACCATCTATATAATTTTTCTTTCATGCTTATCGATTTAGTTGGATATTTTTAATTTATTCATAAACATTTATTTTATCATCAATACAACTATGCCATCGCTTGACTCAATCCTCCATACTTTGTGCGTAGGTTGATTGAGGTATGGCCTTCAGCTCTTTCAGCGCGATTTTTTTTTGTGACCTCCATTGACTCAAACCGCCTTCCTCGAAGCGGTAATTTTAACTTCAGGAACAGGAAAAAGTCATACGGGAACATATCAGGCGAGTACGGCACTTTTGGATCGTCTTCCACAGCGTCACGGCCATCCTGGAATCGCTTATACCACTCGAACACACGTGTACGGGATAAGTAATCATCACCGTAAACTTTTTCATCAAATTAAAAGTTTCTGTAAAAGTTTTATCAAGCTTGGAACAAAATTTACTACCAGCTCTTTGTTTCATCGAGGTTTTTGTGACGAGGTAATAAAAGGTACTATCACATTAAGCGGACTCGTTTTATAGAGGAGATATATCGGAGGATCGTGTTCGAATATTCCATTGCACATCTTGTCCATGGCTGAGAATTCTGCAATTCAACAAGTGTGTGTTGAATATCAGGAAAAAAAACATAAAGATGTCAAAAACACAACCGACTTTATTTAAAATAATTTTTTTTTTTTAATTTGCTTCAATAGGTGTTGAAAGTGTCGATCGTTTACTTCAATACACTTTCGCAGGCTCTTTGTTAAGTGACGACTCACATTTGAGAAGATATTTTCTTCATTTCTAGTAACATTGGTCGCTTGTTGAATTTTTTTGTAAAAGTTCGTCCCGTGTATTGGTTTCATCATGATAAACTAAATACTTCATATGACCCCACAAATAAACTTAATGCCTGGGCTACGAGGTGGTCAAGGAAACTCACCATTGCGTCCAATTCATCGATACGGAAAACGTTGATTCAAATGATTTCACTGTCTTGATTGTCATTCAATTGTCTTGATTTTCATTGTCTGTCAATGATTTCATTTTCATTGTCTTGTCTTAAGTTTAGAGTCTATATACCGTCCAAAAGGTGTAATAAATCATTTTCTAAAAACGTTACATATTGATATCCATTCAGTCTTTGCTGAAACTCAAATGGACCGATTAAAAAATTGTTGATAATGCCGCACCAAATGTTAATTGAAAATTCGTGCTGGAAATGTCGCTCTCTGGGTAGGTGTGGATTTCAAGGGCGTAATAATCATTATTTCACTAGTTAAAAATTCCGCGTCTGGTAAAAGTTGTTTCGAGTTAATATTTGTACTTCCGTTTTGTTTCTAATGTTCTTCACATTGTTTGTGTCGAGGTGATTGTTAATCGTCAAGAAATATCCATGTTCATCCTGAAACCCTTTAATATTTTTGATTTGTTCGGACAAGAATTATCGACAGGAAGAAGTGGTACGAGCCAGTGCAGTAATATTTCTGTATTCCGTCCGTAGAACACTTGCTCCCGATGGTAATCCAACATGACCATGACCAGTTTAGATAGTTCAATCATACAAAATTATCAGAATTAATTGCAAAAGCAACTGGGATGCCTTCATTGTTTTAAAGCATTTTTACAATGAGTTGAACAATGTTTAGAAGGAGATTGTTAATGTAGGGAATCAAGAAGGGAGTAACATGTCAAATATAATCTTCAATTGCCAGGTGCATTTTGAACAACTCCCTGAAGAATGTCACTAAGCTATTTTTCACAGTTTGTTAATGTGAATGTAATGTATTTTGCATTCCCTACACATTGTAATCACCAACTTTATGTGAACAAATTTGAAACTGACTTACAACCCCCCCAAGCTACGGCCGCTAAATGGCCTTTGTTGCTGATGCCGCTATATACATCTCTAAATTCTCTCTCTCTCTCTAAAAGTTGTTTCGTCAGTAAACAATATCTTTTTCAGGAACATGGGGGTCTTTGTTATTTTTTATGTAGTAAATTTTGACAAAATTCTGATCTAGCCGGCAAATTTTGTGGCAATAAATTTTGAACAGGCGAAAAATGGTAGGGAAACAATTTTTCTTTATGAAGAACTCTTGAAACGGTAGATTTACTAATTCCTGTAGATGCCTCCAAACGCCTAGTGCTTAGTTCAGGATTTTCCGCGATATTAACCAAAATGTCCTCTTCTTGTTCTACCGTTATACATTTCGGTCGTCCACCAGGATTGTTGTAATAAAACGAACCTGTTTCGCCTAACTGGTTGAACATTCTTTGAAAGATTTATTGATTTGGGATGATTCTGGTTGGGTAGAGCACTTCATACCTTTTTAGTGTACTTGTGCATAAACACAGATCATATCCCTTAAGTCACCATTAGGAAACTGATTAAGTCTGGTCATTTTTTACAAATTATTTAATACCAACTCAAGATTGAAGAAACTTGTTTCCACCTACATTTAATGGGAGAGATAGAAAACAATGACAGTTGTTGTCGAGACCTAATAATTTGTATATAACATTCAAGGCAGACTTTATGAATTGCATATTTTTCAGCCATCGCCAAGATGTGGAGTGGAATATTCGAACACGAATATCTCGCAAACGGCGTGATATATCAATATTGACCAAGGGTTCATTTTTTACGTGGTAATGACTCTTCTCTATTTTGAAGTCAAAATATTCCCAGCTGTATAGGGTAAAAAATATGAGCGAGTTAATTTCTCACAAAGTAGGTAGCAAGCGCCCTCTAGGAACTAGGCTCAAGCTAGAACCAAATTCGGATTTTTTGTCTGTTTTTGTTTTAATATCGAGCAGCGTAAAATACCTTCGGAATTTGTCGATAATTTAAGGTATACATCGCTCGGTTGGGCGACTATACCAACCATAAAATTCACAAAGTGCTCTATAAGTTTGGTGCACGGAGCACTGATGAGCTGCTCTGGGAGCACTGATTTGGAATACACATTTCGACAATTTACAAGCGCTGCTCTGACGTTAAACGTTCCATGATGATTTGCCAGAGTATACTGGCATAAATTTACAATTCGTTTGACAGCGACCCCTATCGAAAATTCGGACGCACTAAAAAAATCACTCATTATATATCAAGAGTTAGTAGTTATTTAACCAAACGGAGAAAGTGATCAGTTTCGGCTTGGGTTATTTATATGCTTTACCTCCTCCTCCAGAGTCACCCAACTTAATATCCTCTGATCATAACTATTCTATCAACCCAATTCAAATAATCATTTAAATACTTGCAACTTTTTAATCGAAGCACTTTCCTTGAACTGTAAGGATTCTTGAAACTCTTCATATCTGACTTAGGTGGTACCGCTCTATTCTTAAGCAGGTTTCATACGAAATTATACGTATCGAGCACGATGTATGGGCTTTTCCTGGTGCGAAAATCGCACCGTGCTCGCGGTGAAAAATATCAAAACTCCTACGCGAGCACAGCTCTGTAACTATATGGTTTTCGTTCGTAATTTTTGCATATTTTTAGGCCCGTTGGGTGCAAAACTAAAGTCTAACTTAAGTACCACTTCGGCTCTATTGCCGGTGCATTAGATTGAAAAAAAAATTTTACGTGAACTGAATCATAACGGAAAAATTCTGGCCAGAAAACAATCAGTTTGTTTTTTCAATATTGCTGCTTTGTTCGGAAAATAAGACATAGACAATATTAAGTTAATATTTTGGTCGTTTATATTAATTCTCGTTTCGATATACTAATCAAAATACGAAAGGTTCAAATAAAAATCACATGGCGCTAAATCTGGCGATTCTGCCAGCCAAGGAATATGCTTTCATGGTCATGGGGTGTATAATCGTGAGCTGGGTCTGCACTGGACTGATCTGGTTGGAAGCAGCCAAAATACGTTCTTAACACGACTTTCGCCGTAAATAAAAAGCATATCGTGATATTCGCGTACATAATATATTTTTGCTTTTAAATGGAACTTATATGCACGTACTGACATACACTGAAATAATTTTTGTCGCCATTTTGAATTCAGGCAACGTCATGTTGACATGGCTTATGTATGGGGTGATTCTTAATTTAAAAAATCTTTTAAACAATGTTAATAATATCCAATTATTTGCCAAATATGCTTTTACATATATTTGTTGTTTCTTCTTATCTTCTTAATTCTTATCATAGCTTTCTGATTGGTGATTTAATAATATTGAAATTTTTTTCGCGGAAACTCTTGGATTGTTGACCCCTGTATACTAATGATAATAAAAAACCAACTAGATAATAAACGTCCAACGTTGAAATGGTGTCGTTTGTACATGAACGGCGAGTGCTACGGTTTTCTTCGTTACTTCGGCCGAGGCGGCAATAAATTGTACGGTCGTCAGGTTCCTAAAAAAAGGCAGATTCGGATCGCTTTTCAAAGGCGGTAGGAGAAGCGCAAGACAAAAAGGTTTGCGCTTTTAATTAATCGAATCGCCCGATTCCGCGAGGCTAAAGGACAACTGGACATAAATCCAGCCGATTCGGAGGCCTATTCACGAACAGCCTAAACAGGATGTTTTAAAAGTTGAATCATTTATTTCAACAGGTTGTAGAACTCGTAGAAATAAGTAATTTTACCAAAAATCATTTATATCAAAGTAGGAAAATAAAGAAGTTATTGACAGTTACAAAATTTTAAAACAGACCTGACTTTTTGATATTCCCGACTACTGCGTTGTAAACACATAAAGTATTTGTTTACTCTAAACTCAAAGAGATTTACCACTAAACACCGAAACACTTTTTAAAAGTTCCCGACGCACATTTCGCTAACCATGTTAGCATCATCAGGAGATATTTTTTCTCCTTTATTTGGGTTTTTCGCCACTGTCTAAAACTCAAAAAATACCTATTCTCTTGTAAAGAAAGAATCACTGGGTAAAAACAAAAAACCAAACGGAGACAAATTTCTCAGTGATTCTTTTTTGTAATAAATTTGCCTAACGAACAAAATTTTGAAGATATAAAAATGTTATACAAAAATTTACAAACTTTTAACGTTAACGTTTCGGAGGGTAATCTCCCCCCGTTTTCAAAACTGAACTAAAAATAAATTATATTAATTTGTAATATATAAAGTAACGAGTGAAAGTAAATATATTTTTTTGTATGTCAACGATACTTACATTGACAATTATTAATAATTATTACAATTGACAAATTTTTTGTTTCTACCCAGTGATTCTTTCTTTAAGTTGTCAATGTAAGTATCGTTGACATACAAAAAAATATATTTACTTTCACTCGTTACTTTATATATTACAAATTAATATAATTTATTTTTTAGTTCAGTTTTGAAAACGGGGGGAGATTACCCTCTGAAACGTTAACGTTAAAAGTTTGTAAATTTTTTTATAACATTTTTATATCTTCAAAATTTTGTTCGTTAGGCAAATTTATTACAAAAAAGAATCACTGAGAAATTTGTCTCTGTTTGGTTTTTTGTTGTTACCCAGTGATTCTTTCTTTAAATAAGAGGAGAAAAAATATATGAACACGCCACAATCATTCAGACATTACTTAGATCATCAGGAGATGATTTAATCTTAATCTAAATGTCATTTAGTCATTCAGAATTATTGCGACGAATGTGATTTTGTGATTAAATCATCCCCTGATGATGCTAACATGGTTAGCGAAACGTGCGCCGAGAACTTTAAACAAGTGTTTCAGTGTTTAGTGGTAAATCTTTTTGAGTTTGGTGTTTCACACCGAAGGTTCCAATAGAACAAAAATTGATCTATTTGTTTATTGCTGATACTGCTCCGCTACATTTTAGATACGGTCACGAATATTTAAATAACGAATTTCCAGATGGATAAATGGCTTGTACGCTCCCTAGATTTAATGCTCCGTGATTTCTTTCTGTGGGACTATTTAAAAAGTTAGTTTAACACGATGGAGTGGAAGAACTACAACAGCGCATCGAAAACGTTTGCGATTTTATTCGTAGACACCAATGTAATTGTAACATTTTTGTTTTTGTTGTTCTGGAGCTTTTATATGAACGATTTTTGCTAAATTGACTTCTGTTTGAGAGTTCTACAACGCAGTGATCGGGAATATCAAAAAGTCAGGTCTGTTTTCAAATTTTGTAACTGTTAATAACTTCTTTATTTTGCAACTTCTATATAAATGATTTGTAGTAAAATGACTTCTTTTTATGAGTTTCACAACCTGTTAAAATAAATTACTCAACTTCTGAAAGCACCCTGTATAAAAGTTTTGCCGTTAGGCTCGAAGTAAAGCTAATTTTGGGAATACACGTTGTCGATCTGACAAAAATGCCACAAGTTTGACCAGAAGAATATGGTATTTGTCAAGTATGACGTCAATATGTATCAGTGGTATTTGTCAAGTATGACGTATATTTGTCAAGTATGTTCAGACGCGTTGGTTTAGATACTAGTTTGTATCGATCGGGTAAAATACACTACTTCGATGATCATCGACTGAAGATACGCGAGCTCGCTTACATTATCTTTGAAAGATAATGTAAGATCTTACATGCAGATCTTTGAAGGGGCGATTTACCATAGATTGTCAGACTTTTTTGAAAAGTATTTAGTAATATCTAATAATCAGAATGGTTTTCGAAAGGGAAAATCTACCATTAGAGCGATTTGTCAAACTATCACAAATGTTTTAAATTCACTGAATTGTAAAAAGTTAACCATGGCCGTGTGTCTTGATCTAACAAAGGCATTTGACAGCGTGAATCATGATACTCTCTGTGCAAGACTTGAGACTTGTGGTGTTCGGGGAAATGCACTCATGTTAATAAAATCATATCTAAAAGACCGAACCCAACAGGTAGTAGAGAGTGATTTTTGCGGTAGAGGTCTGATAAGGTTTCTGTGACAAAAGGCGTTCCTCAAGGTTCTATATTGGGTCCACTATTATATATTATTTATACAAATCAACTTCCAAACGTTACAGAACAGCACACGGTACTCTATGCGGATGACACCGTATTGATTTTTAGCGAAGATGATTCCGATTTGATGCTCGAGAGTGTTGGGAGATCGTGTCGAATTCTTGATGAATACTCCTCTACTGGGGATCTTCTCTTAAATGTGCCTAAAACCCAGTCCATTGTACTCAGCAATAGAAAGAATGACAGTATTACTTTTGCCGATAAAGACGTTAAAATTCAGTCTTCTGAACGGGTTTGTTTTTGGGCCTTGTGATTGATAGAAAGCTGAATTGGAGAGGGCACGTGGGAAAAGTCGCTGCAGGTTTATCTCGGTATTGCTATGCACTGAGAATCATAGCTCAGAATGTTGGTTCCGAGGCTGCAATGTCGGCTTACCATGTCTACGTTCAGTCGAGGATAAAATACGGTTTGATTTTTTGGGGAAATTCTCCAGATATAGAGAGGATAATTGTGCCCCAAAAAAGATGCATAAGAAGTGTTTTTCAAATGAAGCATCACCAGAGCTGCAGGAATGTTTTTATTGGCAAAGGAATTCTGACAGTTGTCAACATGTTTATTTTGGATTCGTACACTTTTGTATTTAATAACAGAGATTTCTTTGAGGAGGCTATCGCAAAGCATTCTTATATAACTAGGTATAAGTCGAATCTCGTGAATGAAAGATGTAATTTTAGTTATATACAGAAGAATGTGCAGTATACCATTATGAAGATATATAATATTTTTCCGGAGTGTGTTCGAGATCTGCCACGTGATCAGTCTGTGAGAGCGATTAAAAGATATTTGTCGAGCAAGGCTTATTATTCGTTAAATGATTTTCTTGTGGAAACAAAGAACAATTTAAATTCAATTAAATTATTAGAATAGCCTGTTTTGGTGAATTTAACTGTTTATATTTGTACTAATTCATGTAAATTCATGTAAATTATATTAACAATACTATGTTGACTGTGTATTTCTCTCCTCTTCTTTTCTTTCCAATTGTCTTTTTTTTTTCTTCCTATCTTTCCTTCTTTTTTTTTGTGACTTGTGTTACAGATATTATACTTGAATTGTAATTGATTCTTTTTCCGTTTTTCTTTATATAGAATTAAGTGTTTATTATGTACTTTCTAAACGATGTTCAATGCCTTATGGTTTTGGGAACAAATAAATATTATTATTATTATTATTATTATAAACGTTGACATGAAAACAATTTACGCTTGGCGCCAAATAAAACGAAACCGTTTCGTCTGCAGGAAAACTCATGGCTACGGTTATGAGTAAACAACGACTACTAAAGTAAAAGACAGGGCCACCACCCGAGAATATTTTAAGACCGAGAACTTTTCGAACGATCTTCGTATAATAAAATTGAAGATGTAGCGCTTTTTAAAGTTAATACTGCTAATCATTTTCCCTAACAATGCAATTTTCATAAATAATATGAAAATAATGTCGATTCTATTGGAAGCTTCAGCGTGCAACACTAATCTCGAAGAGATTTATCACTAAACAGCAAATCACTTTTTTAAACGTTTCGCTGACCATGTTAGTATCATCAGGAGATTATTTAATCTGACTAACTCATCTTTCGTTAATGAAAATATTAAACTGTAATGACAAGTTTAGTAAAAACTACAATCTAATGTATTGCAATATGTTGGTTATTCGAAACCCTAAAGTCCAGAAAAAAGTCCGGGAAAAGCTCGGAAAATGAGCAAGACGTTCTCCTTCATGCCGGAAAAGGACGCTCGCTGAGCGGACGTGTTAATTCGTTAATTAGAGCGGTTTTGGCGCCGCCCTTGCAAAGGGTTGCGAGGTCCAGGACCAGCGTGCGCACTCTCTTGGCGGAGCTTTTCCCCCCTTCTCCGTTTTTAATTAGAGAGGAAGAGTAGGTCAGACGGGAATTAGCCAATTAGAGAGGACGGCGAAGGGAAGAAAGGTTTGATATGAATCAAGGAAAACCACAAAAATTTCGTCTTCGCAGTATACCGTAATGCCTCGTCAAGAACTGAAAATATTCCGTTATGAAATAAATAAAAAGATTCGAATATGCAAAGTTGTTCATGGACATTTACTAGGATCTAACCAATCAAAGCCAGTAACGCTGCTTGTGAGATTTGCGAAGTAAAGAGAGAAAGTGCTGTATTGGTCGGCACCGCTCGGCTCTTGTTCTAACGTTCCGGGAGGGAGACATGGGTCTTGAAGACAGAGGACGATTAGGTCGTCCAGGCTCTCTGTGCCGATGTTTTAAAATCAGCTTAGCAGCCCCAGGAAACTTTCAGGGAATTAGGAGTATACCATATTACGATTAACCGGGATTTCCACCTTATAGGAATGGTGCCTTGCAACATTTCAAGCTTCACATCCATGCAAAAGATTCGTAGTTTAGTTTGTGTAGAGCTTCGCGTGGAAACTCACAAAGGTCCAGGAAATTGTAGGCTTGTTGTTCTTTTTTTATCCTATTATGGATATTCCCTGTTTCCGTTCTCCCCTTTTTGTGATGATGCTTCCAACATTGCTGAACTTTTCTCTATGACACTGTTGTTTACTTGGTGTAGTGATTAATAATTCTTTTTTTTATGGGCGCTGTAAACAACAACAGATTATCTCTATCAGTTCGATCTTCATCTTTGCTCTTGAGATACCTTCATCATCTCAGTACTTCCGCAATATATGAGAAAAAAATCACGTCCGCTCATCGAGCGTGGTTTTCCGGCATTTTGGAACTGCGTGGGTGTCGAAGAAAAACGGTTCGCGCTCTCCTTCTCCGGGTTTTTCCTCGGCGAAGACGCGGTCTGGCAGCCTCGGGGATTCGAATCGCCGCTGTACTGTTCATTAGTTTTTCCGTATATAGTACTTCTACGGCAACAATTGCCACCTGCACGTCTTCGCCGTGGTACGTAGCAGAAAAATTGTGAAGAATAGCGCCTGAAGTCTGTAGAATTAGGCTCGGTTCACACGTTTACCTTCGGCGCAAAATGTTATATTAGTTGCGTATAGTAAATTGTTACTCTAGGCATATATATATATATATATATATATATATATATATATATATATATATATATATATATATATATATATATATATATATTTTTTTTTTTTTTTGACGTTTGGACGTTTGCGATCAAGCGGTATCCACTCCAGGATTGCCTTGGTCCATCTGTCGTCCCATCGCCTCGCTATAAGGCCTACCCATCTCCATTTCAATTGCTTTAGTCTTCCAATGATGTCACAGACTTTTGTTAGTTCCCTGATCCATGTGCAGGACTTTCTATCTCGTCTTGTAATGCCAAGCATACATCTTTCCATTCCCCTCTGTGCCACCCGAAGTTTTTGAATTGATTGCGATGTGAGTGTCCAGGTTTCACTTCCGTATGTCATAACGGGTAGAATGCACTGACCGAAGACTTTTCTTTTCAGGCAAAGTGGGAGTCTGCTCTTAAACACTATGTTGAATCTACCAAATGCCTGCCAGTCACATTTAACACGCCGTTCCACCTCCCGGGCGGTATTCCCCTCCATTGAAATCCTCTGCCCAAGGTATATAAAGCTGTCCACAATCTCCAAATCCCTTCCTAAAACTGAAGTTCTTCTGTCCTGAGCGAAGTTATTGAACAAAACCTGACTCTTTTTCAGGTTTATTTTTAAGCCAAATGGTTCGCCAGCCCTTTGCAGTTCTTGTATGCTTTTTTGCAGCTCCTCTGGGTCTTGCAGCGCCTCTGTGTCTGTATATATATATATATATATATATATATATATATATATATATATATATATATATATATATATATATATATATATATATATATATATAGGGTTACAACCCAAGTACAACAGAAATGAAAATTTTACCAAATTTATTTTGGCTACCGACAAGGTCAAATTTACAAGAAATGGAGTAAATAATTTCTACAACAACCATGTTTGGGTCATATAAAATCCGCATCCGCAGTAAATGTTTGGGCTGGCGTAGTAAATGCCATGCTTGTTGGGCCTATCTTTCTTTCAGGTCGACTGGCATGTGAAAATTATTTAGACTTTCTTCAAAACAATTTGCCACAATTATTACAAATGTTCCCTTAAATGTTAGGCAGAATATGTGGCTTCTACATGATCGAGCTCCGACTCATTTTAGACGAGAAGTTCACGAACATCTAAATAATGAATTTGCAGATGGATAGGGCGTAATGGACCCATTTCTTGGCCTGCACGCTCGCCGGATTTAACGCTCCGTGATTTATTTCTGTGGGGCTATTTAAAAAAGTTAGTTTATCACGATGGAGAAGAAAATACTGTGGAAAAACTACAACAGCGCATCGCAAACGATTGTGACGTTATTCGTGGACACCGGAATTTTATTCTTGACGCGTGTAGTGACGCATGAGTACGCCGAGCAAGATTTTGTGCTAACCGAATAAATGCTGACAATTTTGAATATTTTGGATGTGGGTCTTTCCTCTTAATGTCCACTTTTATCTATATACATTGTAATATTCATCTACTTAGATCCAACTCCCGTCTTTAGGTCATCTACTCGTTTCATTTGTGGTTTACCTCGTCCTCATTTTCGTTCGCGTGATTTCCAGTTTACTAGAAGGTTTTTCAATAAGATTGCTAGAACTTCAAAATCAGGCCCAATAATAATTTCAAGTAATAATTCAATAAATTTTATTTTATTTTGAAGAATAAATAATGACATTGTGTTTTGAAGACAATGCCGGTCAAATGCCCCCGTCGGTTTTGTTTGGTGGACGGTATTCTGGAGACCCAATTTTCGATAACTCTTTCACACATACCGCGTGGTATATTTTCAGTGGTGGCCTGAATGTTTCGGCCAAGGTCAAGAACTTTTCGGGGTTTATTTCTGTAAACTAGAGATTTAACATAACCTCACAAAAAATAATCAAAGGACGTGAGATTGCAGGATCTTGGTGGCCAGTTAACATTACCGTTTCGCGAAATAACGTCTTCAGGAAACTTTTATTACATTACATCGATTTTCTGGTCGAGAAAATATTGTTTATATTTACATGTATCAGTTCATGCCAAAGCACACAAATAAGTGCCTTTCTGAAGATGAAGAGGTAACTGCTGAATCAGGATTTTTATCGGCCTTAATGTTGCAGTTATGTTTGTCCATAAACCTATCACGCTAGAGGTGCGCTTCACCGGAAAATAATATTTTTGTGCCGTTATCACACGTTATGCTTAATGAAAATATATTATAATATTTACTATGTTCATAATTGAAAACAAAATCTAAAATTAACTGAATTTAGTAGTAGAATTAGTGTGATAATACCCAGTTTCCAACAGCGATAGTGTAGACGGTGCTTAGGGTTCAGTCGCGGGCGCTGGCAATCTGAACTTACATCTACATATTACTGGGTACGCGGCCTAATTAATGTCCCTCAGGTGATTTATTCGCGGCCATGAGAGACAAACCGGCGGCTACGGCGACGTTATGCCCTTTTTCAGAGGTACGCGCGGATTTGGAGCGTTGCCATCGCACCGGCCAGACTTAATGCTTGCCGAGGTAAGATTTACGCGAAAACTGTAGGCTCGTATTCGGTGCGGTGTGATACATCGGCGATATCGTATTTAGAGCACGCGGAGATCGAGATAGAAATTCTACAATCCTTATATCAAAAGTACGTTTAAAAGAAATAAGAACATTTTTAACCGTTTCTTTTTAAATTTTTAATTTATTTACATGAAACATGACAACTTAACAATGCATACAGTGACGGGCAATAAAATAAGAGCGACGGGGCCTTATTAATATATTTTATTTAAATTCATTTTTACATTGTTTTTAAGACAATATTAATTATTTTCCAGAATTAATTTTCCGAGCATTTAAACAGCATATAGTATTAATCTGAATATAAACAATTACTCCATTTATAATCATACGTTGATGAGATATTTTAGAAAAAATTGGTGGTCAAAAAACTAAGAGTAAAGTTTATTTCAAATCATAAAAAACTAAAAGGTAAAATTCTGTAAAACTGTTTAGTCTATATAATTACATAGGTCAACAAATTTAAACTTTTTTGAGGTAACATTGATGAAAATAGGTATATATGAAGTATTTTGTAGTCCCTTTGCAGTCGAAAATGATAAGCTCATTACAGTAACGCGTACAGTTTTTTTGTTACAGGGGATCGCTGGCGGGGAAAAAACGGAGACGACATATTTTTACAATCTAATATTTATTTAATATAAACATGTAAAACGTGTTAAATCTATGCAAATACATTACTAAGGTAGTATAAATAAAACAAAGTTGTTTAAGTTCGACTTATATTTTTCTCTAAAACATAACGCGTTTCGCTACACTGTAGCTTTTTCGGATCGTTGACAAAGACTTAAATTGTATCGTGACAAATAGTAGGTATAGTGCGTTTCAAGATATATCGTTGACCGATTGACAACAATAAACGCTTAACAACCACTGTCGTTACGAAACCCGGCAAAGTTGCAAGAAACGTAAACAGGGCCGGGCCTAATAAAATAACAGATAAAAAGATAAAATTAATTTTATACCTACTTTAGTAGTTTGGTTCGCATTGGTTCCGAGGATGGATGGGTTTCAAACTGTTTGCGGTTGTCCTCCAAAAATATTAAACATTTATCTGAGACTACCACGACGACATCTCAGCAGAACTTTTGAAGATTAATTAATAAATAGCCTTTTGCCCAATGTGCCTACGGAAAGCGTAATTGTAATGACAATGCTAGTTATTATAACCGCTAAAACAACGATATACACTTCGAAAATACATATAAAAATGTGATCTTCTAGAAATATGAAAGACATTTTATATTAAAAAGGAATATGTGTACCGTTGTTGCCGATATGGGACATACGGTTTTACTCCCTCCCCCGTCTTACTGTATTTTTAATCCAATTGAGCACATGTGGCATCAGGTAAAATACAATGTTTGAGCAGAAAACATTTATCCGACTCTCAATGCAAGTGCTGCAACGTTAATTAGGAAGGTTATAGATAGTATTCCCAAAGAAAGTTGGAGAAATTCGATTAACCGTGTTATTAAAATAAAAGATTCTTATGTATCATTTACTAATAATATAGAACCACTTATTATTAATGTAGATCAAAGTGACAGTGAGAGCGAAACCGAATTAAATGTATAATTAAATTTAACTTATAATTTTTATTGTACTAATAGATAAATTTATTTATTTATTTTTATTATACTAATAAATTCAAAATACACAAACCAATAAACAATGTTTTAGTCATACATAATAATAATAATAATTATTATTATAATAATAATTCATTCATTCATTCAAGTCATTCGGACTTGATAAATGCTCTACCATTAGCATTCAGAAAGGAATAGTCTATAATCAACATTCAACACACTGTAACATACAACAACTAGCACCAGAAGAATCCTATAAATATTTAGGTATACCTCAAAACGAGAAATTTAACCATAGCCAGTTAAAGAAAGACTTTTCTACTATGTACGAAAAGAGGCTTACAAAACCTTTAAATACCAAACTGAACAGTGGAAACCTGATTAGAGCGATCAATGGATGGGCAGTGCCAACTCTAACCTATTCCTTTGGTATTGTTAAATGGTCAGAAACAGACCTTGATGGACTGGATAGATTAACACGTCGAACATTGACAAACTTCCGATGTCTGCATCCAAATTCATCTATAAAGCGACTGTACATTCCAAGAAAGTTGGGGAGGCAGAGGCCTCGTAAACATTAGAACCTTTGTCTGAACCAGGACAGTAAGATGAGAGAACGCTTCATTAATTCAAGCAGCATACTAATGAAGTTGGTTGCTAAGGAGGACCGGGGTTTCACCCCGCTGAACCTAGATAAATTGAATCGTGTTGATGGTAGAACAACACTTACGGATTGTGTCCGTGAATGGAAACAACAGACACTGCATGGACGGTATCTAAAGTCACTCGAGGATGATACCATTGTCTCTAAAATGACTGACCGATGGGCTGTTGTACCCAGAAACAGAAGGTTTTGCGACATCTATTCAAGATAAGGTAGTAAGAACACGGAACTATGAAAATCATATACTACACATGGATGTTGTCGACCGATGTAGGAAGTGCGGTATAGTGGGGGAAACGATTGAAGACCTTATCGGTGGGTGTGCATTTCTAGCCCCTAATGCTTATTTAGGAAGACATAATTAGCTGGCGAAAATTATATATCAGCAGATTGCATTAAAGTATTCGCTATTAGATAACGCACCAGCTCCATATTATAAGTACTCACCTTCTCCCGTATTGGAATCATCTGATTCAATCCTATACTGGGACAGACCAATCACAACAGATCGAACGGTCGATTATAATAGACCAGACATTGTTCTAATTAGTAAAAAGGAGAAAAGGGCTTTTATAATTGACATCGCAGTGCCACTCTCTCATAATATCAGGAAAACCGAGTTGGAGAAAACCACTAAGTATGAAAACCTTGCGTACGATTTGAAAAACCAGTGGAAACTGCATAAGGTAGAGATAGTGCCTTTCGTTATATCCGCCGAAGTCCTAATAGGTAAGAACTTTTCAAACCATTTGAAGAACCTTGGTATCTCAAAATTTTATGTTAAGTGAGAGGAGTTGAATTGCTTTCCCTTTTTGGCATTGTAATATAGACCAGCTTAGGCTGAGATGCTGAGTTCAGTACGAGGATAATAATATTAATAATAATAATAATAATAATTGGCGAGCGAGTTGTGCTCTCACATCTCTTCTATGTCGATGACTTGAAACTATAAGTAAAAAATCAACAACAATTTAGAAGGTTGCAAGAATTAGTCAGGTCATTTAGCCAGGCTATCAAAATGAAGTTGGGGATAGAAAAGTGTGCAGTATTGCACGTGGAAAAGGGAAAAATCACCCAATCTCAAAACCTAACATTAATTGACAATGTCACAACTATTCCAGCCCTACCTCAATACAGATGAAAAAATAAATAAACAAACGATCAAAGATGAGTATTTTAACAGGTTAACTCAATTTTAAGAACATATTTAAACGCAAAAAACAAAGTAACTGCACTCAACACCTGGACCGCTCCAATAATAACCTACACCTTCGGAATTTTAAACTGGTCCTCAACAGCAGTGAAAGCCCTGGATCGCAAGCTCCGCACTACGTTAACCAAGCATCGGATGTTGCATCCAAACTCTGCTATTGATAGGTTGTATTTGCCTCGAAACAGAGGCGGCAGAGGAATTGTCAGCTTCGAAGAAGCACAGCAAAAGAAAAATAGACGGGTTAATAAAATATTTTCGGTCTAAAGACATTTTTCAAAAACTTGATTGGATATGATGGGGGATTACCCTATCTATAAAAATTTTAAAGAAGAGCTAAAAAATTAGTTGCAAAGAAAACCCATGCATGGAAGGTTTTATAACAATCTAAATCAAGAAGACGCAGACCCCAGAGCAAGCAACACCGATCTTATCTCTGGATATCTGTTCCCTGAAACAGAGGGAGCCTTAATGGAAATCCAAGATCAAGTGGTCCCTACTAGATATTACAAGAAGCATATCATGAAACAACTCCTAAGTTGCCGGCTGTGCAGCAAAGAAGAAGACACTGTACAACATCTCATTTCAGCTGGCACCTATTTAACTCCAACTGCTTACTAAAGCAGACATGACAAACTGGGGAAAGTTATTCACTTAAAGATAGCTCCGAGAGCCAGCCTACTAAACCAAGAGTTGCCTCCTTATAAACATTAACCACAACCCGTTATTGAAAACACCACAATAAAAATCGTATGGGATACATCTCTAATAACCGATCGTAGTGTGGTGCACAACAGGCCAGACATGGTGGTTGTGGATAAGGAAAACAAAATATGTCATATCATTGATTTCTCTGTCCCCCTGGATGAAAATCTGAATAAGGCATATAAACAAAAAGTGCAAACATACCAAGAACTAGCTGATGAAATTCGAGATTTTTGGCATATGAAAAGAATTACTGTTAAACCTTTCATAATATCCGCGAATGGCCTAGTACATAAACTATCATTGCTGCACTTAATTGATCTTCAAATAGAATACAATACCATAAAGTGGATGCAGAAGGCAGCCATACTCGGAACAACAGCAATTATCCGTCGAACCCTTTCTACTTGATACCTAGACGTCTTGAGCAATCCGACGACAAAATGATAGACAAAAAAAATGTAATCATAATTTAACAATATTTTATTTTTCCCAAAATTATTCAGAAGTTAAACCATTCCGGCTCTGGCGCCTTTTAAGGGCAACGAAATATCTTGAAAACGGACTATACTTTATTAATCAACTAATTTTACATGTTTTTTTTTCTGGGAATTCCCAGAATCCTTATTCAGACTGTTTTTTTTACATATTTAATAGAGAGCGGAGAATGGTTGAAATCTATTTGGTCGTTAAGAAGCACATCGGTGTATTTATGACGGTTTATTTCCAAAAATTCTAGTAAATTCAGTTTGTAACCCTTATTTTCTATGTGTAAGATTTTAAAAGATTTTTTTAGAGTCTGTGTTTAAATGATCTACCTGTTTGTCCTATATAAAATCTATTGCATGAACTACAATTCATTTGGTAGACTCCTGCCTCAATAGCAACGCAGACCGTAAAGCAACAGAAATGTATAAAAGAAAATAGAAGAACCCAGTATAGCAAAAGAGACACATACAATCTATATCTCAAGGTAATTCACACCGAACTCTTATTCAGACTGCATTACATTTAATTCCTGCCTTCTGAATCTTTTCCATGGCTTGCAGACGATCACAAATGGTTCGGCGACCTACATTTAACCTCTCTGCTATTTGTTATTGAGTTTGCAAACAATGGTTGCAATGCGGCATCTTCAATTTTTTTCGGTTGATCTGGGCATTCTTTGTCTTTCAAGTCGAAATCACGAATTTTGAATGATCTAAACCAACGCCCACAAGTGTCTTGAGTTAGGACATTGTCACCGATAAGTTTCCACAAGTATACGATGACTTTTAATGGCCGCAAATGCTCTTGCGCTCGAAACTCGACATCTTTACCATACGAAAAGAATATGATGCTAACTCGAAATCGTTTAAATATTAATAGCGTTTTGAAAGGTACTCTTGTAGTAACAAAATGACATAAGAGATTAGGCTGCGAATCGATCATTTTCACCAGCGTCATTTCTGGCAAATCTTAGTTTGTTTATTTAAAATGAATTTTCATCAAGTATTCGCTACCTTAGTTAAATATGAAACTTGTTTGCTTTACCCGATCGCCATAAATAAGCAAACAAATGCACCCGTCTGTAACCTCTCAGTATTTCTAACATGTAACATATAAATATCTACGTCTCTAGAAAAGAGAAATGGTTTTAATCAAAACACAAAACTTCGTAAAAAACGACTATTTAAAATTGTAATATATCCCAAAAACCAATCAACAAAGAAACCCCAAAATACCTTTGCACTTGATTGATTTCGGCTAACAAACAACGACAGCAACAAGGTACCGTTTTTTTCCGTCGTTCTCAACGGAGTAATTAACATACAAGCACGGTTTCGAACAATTACATTAATCGTTTTCTTGTCCGGCTTTGCGGTTTATAAAAAAAAGTAACACGATCGAATAACGAGAGCGATAAGGAGAGTGATAGAACGGCCAATAAAAAAAAACACGCGAAATAGGCTTTAAAATGAATTTTTACCGAAAACGAGCGAATCGTAACTTGGGCTTTGGCAATTTTAATTAAGGCGAAGCGGGTGAGATTGGGTCAGAAAGCGGTGTCGAAAGCGACGCTTATTGTACGAGTTCCAACTCCGGTATGACGTACGAAAAAAATTAATTATAAAGTTTCACCAGAGGACGGTTGAAAGTGACCGAAATAAGTGATTATCAAAAGAATTGATAATGAAAAAATGACACAAAAGAAATATAGCATTTTTTTGCAACAATTAATATGGTTTCCATAGAAGACGTAAATTTATAGTACTACGATTAAAAAGTATGGTGACTTTTTTAAATACGATGGTAGCCTGGAAAGTATCCCGCCTCAACACGAAGATGGCGTTACTCGTCACAAATATTCTGGTAATACAGTCCCTCTCCATGTTAATGTGAATATCGAGCCGTCATTAAATTCTTGCATTTGAAAGGCAATATGCTTACGCAAGTTAAAACCGAGGTGGATCGTGTTTACGGGGACTCTGTACCATCATTTGTTACCGTGAAATTTTGGGCAGCAGCATATATATAATAACTGCTGGAACTTGGTTATCTTGATTACAGACTTGGTTACAGACCTCTTGAAATAATGAAGTAAAATTGCTTTTTTTTCCTTAATTTTTAGAAAAATGTGTGTGTTTGGATGATAAAAGTTACTCAATATGTTAAAGACTTCATCATCATCATCATCAACCCGTATCAATCCATTGCAGGATGAAGGCCTCTTCAGCATGCTCCCAACTCTCGCGGTCCTGAGCTCTCCTCTGCCATTCGGGTCCAATATACTTAATAATGTCATCAGTCCATCGAGTTTTCGGTCTTCTCCGTGGACGTTTGCGATCAAGCGGTATCCAGTCCAGGACCGCCCTGGTCCATCTTTCGTCCCATCGCCTCGCCATATGGCCTGCCCACTTCCATTTCAATTGCTTTATTCTTCCAACGATGTCACTCACTTTTGTTTGTTCTGTGATCCATGTGCAGGTCTTTCTATCCCGTCTAGTAATGGCAAGCACACATCTTTCCATTCCCCTCTGTGCTACTCGAAGTTTTTGAACTGACTGTGATGTGAGTGTCAGGTCTCACTTCCGTATGTCATAACGGGCAGGACACACTGATCAAAGACTTTTCTTTTCAGGCAAAGTGGTAGTTTGCTCTATGTTGAGCCTGCGAAATGCCTGCCAGCCACATTTAACGCGACGCTCCACCTCTCGGACGGTATCCCCTTCCATTGAAACCCTCTGCCGAAAATATATATAGTGATCCACAACTTTCAAATCCGTTCCTAAAACAGAAATCCTTTTTTCCTCAGCAAATTTATTGAACTCTTCTTCTGGTTTATCTTTAAGTCAAATGGTTCCCCAGACGTTTGCAGCTCTTGTACGTGTCTTTGCAGCTCCTCTGGGTCTTGTGAAAGAAGAACGATATCATCTGCGAATCTAAGAAGATATAAGTATGCACCATTAATCCTTATTCCATCCTGTTCTCAATCCAGATTACGGAACACTTCTTCCAGGCAGGCTGAAAAAAGAAGAGGCGATATTGCGTCACCCTGCCGTACGCCCCGCTCTACATTTATTCCAACCTCAAGATCGTCAAGGTGGACTGTCGCTGCAGCTTCATCATATATCGATCCTAGTAGATTTACATAGGCTTTCTTTGCACCTTGATTAAGCAGTGCATACATTTTGGCCCGCTTTGAGATTGAATCAAATGCCGTAGAACCTGGATGCGATCCAGTACTGAATCCACTTCTGAATCCTGCTTGCTCAAAGGAGCAAGCAGGATTCAGCCAAAGGGTTGTGTATATATATATATATATATATATATATATATATATATATATATATATATATATATATATATATATATATATATATATATATATGTATATATATATGTATGAAAAAAGAATTTTATGAAAATAGGAGTAGAGCTAAAGTAGAAATAATTAAATGGATTGCTGCAATTAAAGAGGACCTAAGATCAGAAAATATTTTACAAAGTGAAATTCAGGATAGAGGCTGTTTCAGACACAAGGTTGACGTTTGGAAGGTTGGCGAGAGAGAAAAATGAAGGAAGACTGGAATCACTTGGTCTGACGAAAGGAAAAAAGCTCATAGCGAAAGAATGAAATTAGAATGGGCGCAAAGGAAGGCTAACAAAAACAAACGCCTTTAATTGTACTTCGCGTGGTCCACCAGGGCCCATACGTCAATAATAATATTTATATATATATATATATATATATATATATATATATATATATATATATATATATATATATATATATATATATATATATATATATATATATAGGATTTTTTATTTCTAGGATTTTTAGAAAATTACATAAATTTGGGAAATAATCGAATTGAAAACTGGCAACGTCGACTATCACCTTGTGAAGGTCGTATCGAAATGAATTTCTTTCTCTATTAGCATAGGACGTTGTTCTTTTAATATTTATTAAGGTGAATGCAGTCGCCCAAACAAAAAAACGTATTAAAATAATGTATGCAAGTGATAAACGGCTTGTAGAAACAAAAGATACATTATTAATGCGTTAATCTTGGAACGGAATATTGAATTATCCTCGAAGACGTTACGAACTGGCCGAACGCCAGACAGAAACGAACGGTTGACGCGTCGGAAATTAATAGTTCAAATAGGAATGCAACATTGTTACAGCTAAGGTTTATTTTAAATATGATAGAAAATGAAAAAAAAAGTTTCGCCCGAGCAGGGACTTGAACCCTGGACCCTTGGATTAAAAGTCCAATGCTCTACCGACTGAGCTACCCGGGCTACATCAGAAAGTTTGTAAATATGGTATCTGAATTACGTACATCCCAAGTCAAGCGTTTAAGATCACTAGAATTATTTAGAACAAAATATTTATTTTTATTAGTAAGATTAATTTAATTGTTTTTCATCGTAAGCAGGATATTAATTAACCAACCATACTGAAAAAAAACATTTTGCTAAAGGGCTTAGGGCTTTTTTAGAGAAAGACTAACAACGAATTCTTAACCAGCACCTCAGCAGCAGAGCCTCGAAACATAAACGTTATTTTTAATTGTCATCCAGAGAAAACAAATCAAGAATAGTCCGGGGATTTCGGCGGCCAATTAATTACAGGACTGTTTCGCACAATCAAACGATTTGGAAAATTATTATTTAACCCGTTTTCTACGTTAATTACATGATGAATGGGTGCCCCGTCAAATTGTAAGTGTAAATTGTATCTATAATTAAGAGGACCGATAATCAATTTCACCATCAAACTCATTTTGTAAAAATCTATGAAATCCAGCTGCATTCAAAGTTCAATCAAAAAAATATGGTCCAATAATGATGTCACTTAAAATACCGCACTAAACGTTCACCTTAGTAGAATATTGTCTAATGTCTGAATGATTGTGGCGTGTTCATATATTTTTTTTCCTTTATTTGGGGTTTTCACCAAAATCTAAAACTCAAAAAATCTCAAAAATACCTGTTCTTATGTAAAGAAAGAATCACTAGGTAAAAACAAAAAACGGAGACAAATTTCTCAGTGATTCTTTTTTTTTGTAATAAATTTGCCTAACGAACAAAATTTTAAAGATATAAAAATGTTATTTTACAAACTTTTAACGTTAACGTTTCGGAGGGTACTCTCCCCCCGTTTTCAAAACTGAACTAAAAAATAAATTATATTAATTTGTAATATATAAAGTAACGAGTGAAAGTAAATATATTTTTTTGTGTATGTCAATCAATTTTGTGTATGAAAATGTATTGTGTCAATGCAAGTATCGTTGACATACACAAAAAAATATATTTACTTTCACTCGTTACTTTATATATTACAAATTAATATAATTTATTTTTTAGTTCAGTTTTGAAAACGGGGGGAGAGTACCCTCCGAAACGTTAACGTTAACGTTAAAAGTTTACAAAATTTTTATATCTTTAAAATTTTGTTCGTTAGGCAAATTTATTACAAAAAAAAAAGAATCACTGAGAAATTTGTCTCCGTTTGATTTTTTGTTTTTACCCAGTGATTCTTTCTTTACATAAGAACAGGTATTTTTGATATTTTTTGAGTTTTAGATAGTGGCGAAAAACCCAAATAAAGGAAAAAGAATATTGTCTCTTACACTGTATCATCCATGTGGGTTATATTGAGCCCATAATCTAATATTTTGCGATGATATGATACCATTTGTCGTAAATGCGGTTTCATCTGTGTATAAAATATTTTTTAGAAATGTAGGATCTTGTATGTACATGCCTTGTAACCATAAACAATATTCCATTCTTCTTTCAGTGTCACCAACTTCAAGTGTTTGAAGAAATTTTGGTTTAAAAGGTTTCCTATTGTTTTTCTTCAAGCATAATCAGATAGTGCTTTTCGGGATATTTAAAATTTTATTAGCGTCCCTAAAGCTTGAGTGTTAATAGAGTTGCTCGAAATTCATGAGAACGATGATGATTGGGAAGTTTATTAACAGTTCCGTTTTAATCAAAATATTGGTTTATGCAAGAAACTGTAATATGATGTTCCGTTGTAACTGTAATAATATGTAACGTTGTAATATGATGTTCCGTGTAATATGAAGTTAGGTTTCGTGAAGCTTATCGGCTTATAATTTCTACTTTTTCTTCTAAACAATAAATCGTTATTGCCGTTTGAAATCACTATAACGCAGATCAATCAGTCAAGTGACATTTGTTAATTAGTTTACAATTTTTGATTTCCATGGTATACATAGTTTTAATAACAGAAAGTACATGTTATTATTAGAAAAATTATAATATAAATATCATAAATATCTGGGATGCCCAGTAATTTAAAACTATAAAAATCGGTACAGTTTGGTTTAACGTGGTGCTGGTCAAGAATTCGTTGTTAGTTTTTCTCTAAAAAAATCCTAATAGTACTTCTTGAAAATGGGAGCCATAAAAGTTGATGCAGTTGGCTTTGATATTAGCTAAAAAAAAACACGTGATACACTTTCTTAATGATGTTTTCCGAGATCCAACAAAAGAAACTTTATGAAAATCGGTCAAAAATACAAATTTTAAGGGGTTGGTAAGTCCTTATCCTGGACACACTGTATGTATATATACAGTCCGATTCACGAAACCTGACGATTACGTCACAAACAAAATCCATCTGAACTAAGAATTGCACGTATGTCTGAGTTGAGCCATCCATATTATGAGCGAGGCCAACGAGAAAGACTTTCGCGGATCGCCGAGCCACCAGCCAGCTCTCCAGTTCGGAAATCAGTCAGTAGATTTTGTATTATTACTGTAATATTTTGTATTATTACTGTATCATTACTGATTTTGTAGTATTACTATTTGTAGATTTTGTAGTTTTACATTTGTAGAATAAAATATAATAACATTTATTAAGATACTTGTTAATTATACGCCCACCCAGCATCGAAACGCCATGATAGATTGATTTTCGAATATTTTATATATCGAAAATATTTATATCTTATCTATGATTTTGGTTCTGTTAATTTGACATGTTTTTTATTTTGCTTTGTCAGGAAAACGTTAAGACTTATATTTTAACCGGTTTTTTATTAGAACTTTAACTATTTTAACACTGCTTTCTTTGTAAAATAGGCGCTATACACCATTTTTTAAATATAAATGGAGCATAACTCTACATGTTCAAGCTGCATGAAGATATTGGCGTAAAAAAAAAATTACTAGAACATTTGCTGAACTATTTTATTGGTTGTAAAGGTAAACTCAAATGTTTTCTAAAATGTGGTCTCCACTAGTGTTGTAAATAGTCGGATGATTTTGATATTCGGATGATACGGACGCGGATTAATAAAATAGTCGGATTATCATACGCATTAGTATTACATATCATTATCCGCCATATATGTTGCTCGGAATGCAAAGTCGGAAAGATTCGTCATAATTCGTATTAGGGGGAGGGAGAAAATATCTTCGCGAATGAAATTAATCGGAATATTTAGCTAGTCCGTATCACTAACTGTTGGTATACAATAGGTATTAATTAATTAGTAATAGTTCCTACCCTTTTCATCCGTATTACTAAACGGAAAGCAGCAGATATCGACGGATTAATTCTATTACGTATTAGTGAAATTTTTTATGTTGAAAAATCAGATTAGTAGGTATACGTATTAATTTAATATTCGGATTAGACTGTTATTCTATCACGTATCCTCGCATCACTAGTCTCCATGAAGTCAAGTTCAAGTGCAAGGAGAAAAGTTGTCATTCAAGACTTAAAGGCAGATTTTCCAAGTACTTAATTATGCCAATAGTATTAATTTGGTTGTTCTTTTACATTCCCCAAAGTACATAGAGAATATTACTTGTTTTTAAATAATATAATAATATATGGCAACTTTTAATTATACATTTTAAAGAACGGAATCAAAAGATTGAGGAGAGTGCTTCCTTTTATATAAAAGTTGTGTGTCATTCCAACTGTCATAGATCCAGGCATTATAATAGTGAATCAACTCGAAAAAGAGGAATAACAAGCCAAAAAACCAACACAATTGATTCATTCAGTACATCCTCAATGGTGAACTTTTTTAATTATTAATAATAAAATTACCTAATCTAAAGAATTTGCATAAAGTTGGAAACCAGCAAACTCTAAAAGGTTTTAATACATTAAAATAATAACCGTTTCAGCTTTATTTTTTATTTTAGAACAGGCATTACATACATTATTTATTTTTTAGATATACTTATGGATTATAATGTTTAATACAGTGATACAATAAAAGGCCAATGTAAACAGTATGTTTGCATTATTTTGAAAATAGTGAAAATTGAACGACCAATTATATTAATCAATAAACCTATAGAAACCAACACGTATATCATTCATCAGCGGGTTTCTTAAAATATAAGAATACATGTACTAAACTCATGTAAATATAGTTTACTGCCCTGTTCTCCATTAACCTCCTGAATTAAAATTTTTCAATAAGCATAAAATTCCACATTCAATTTGGTTCAATTCCCCATGTGAATTGTGCTATATATGATGTTAAGAAATTCATGTTTGGCTTGTTCTTTTTCTATGTCCTCACTTCACAGAGCCCCACATTCTTATTTTACGATAAAATTAAATAGAAAAACTGTTAAATTAATTTTCTGCATCAGAATCACTGCTAGAGTCGGTATCTTCTTCATCATTAATGGTAATAATTAAGGGTGTCACTTCTGTAATTATTGTTTTTTTGTATCAATCTAGTATGATTCTATTTGTATGGTCTATACACTTCTTCCATTTTTCTGGAGTAATTTGGTTTAAGGCTTCTAGCCACAAAGCTCAAATATTGTTATCACTATGCCCATCCCTTCCAATATGTTTGTCATAATATTGTTTTGCATTGGCCCATATTAACTCTATGGCGTTAAATTCGCACTGGTAAGGTGGTGTACGAAGTACTTCATGCTCATGTAACCGAATTTCTTCATCTACTATATACCTTCTTTCAGTTCTATACTTTTTTGCAATTTGTAATAATTCTAACTTTGTTAGATTCCTTTGAAAATCGATATTTTTTTTCCAACCAATCTATAATGTCCTGTTTTCTGAAACTTAGGTCTGGCATTTTTTCACTTAATGCACTATGATATGGAGCATTATCCATTATTATAAGACATGGTTCCTCTAAATTACACAAAAGCTTATTTCTGAACCACTGCAGAAATAAGTCGTTATTCATTTTCCCATGATAATCACTATTTTTATTTTTTGAAGAAAATACCAGGCCTGAGCCATTCTCAGAACCTACATCTACTAAAATAAATCTTTTTCCTTCAAAGCTTAATGTACGTTTTACACTTTATACAGAAGTGTCTTGCCAATATTTTCTAGGATTTCCTTTTGAAAATATCCAAGTTTCATCTAGAAAAACGACTTTACGATATTTTTTTTCTAACTTTCCTACATCCTACACAATTCCTTTCCTACACAAATTTTGCACGTTGTGCAGCAATAGTCTTGCAGGACTTAAACTTAAACTTGATAGCGTGATGTGCTTTTCTAAAGGAGGAAAAATAATAAATACATAATAATACTAATAATTTAAATAAAAGCTCCTTAAAATAATGTTATCAATTATGTAAATACTTACTCTCAGAAAACATGCGATAAACAACATTGCTTTTTTTTCGGGGCCGTGTCTTTTGTGGAGATTTTACAACATTATTATTTTATTATTTTGGAGAGAATGCTTGAGCTACACGCTTCATCAAATAAAAGAAAAACAAATAAAACAGATGTCCTAATGTATAATAATATGTTTAAACAATAAAAACTACAAGCTACCAGTAAAAAATTTAAATTGCTATCAGGCCCAATGCACATAACAAAATTACAAGAATATCTTTGATACATTTTAAGCCATATTCCTGGTATAACTTGCAATTTTAACATTTTATTTCGATTTCTGTAGTTGTTACTTTATACTTACTCCCTGAATTCCTGACAGCGGTATTAGGTGACCCACATTGGATTTCTCTTTTTCAAAATAGTTCAACAAATTAATCACTAGCTGTTGTGACTGAGAACTGGGTGGTTTGCCCTTCATGGCGATAAAATTATAAAATATACAATATATAATCAAAATATCCGTATTTTATCACTTAAACTGTGGTGTAAATGTTGACTAATACGATAATGTAAACACTAATACGATACAACTTTTTTAACTAAACAAACGACAGAAAACGTCAACAATTTTAGGTTACATATTTTATCTATGATATGAGGTGACCAATGGGAACTACACAAGAAATTACATTATATAGCTAGGATAAACGGTTTTGTTGCTCTCTCTTTCTAACTTGTGTTAAATGCATTGATTATGTTTTTGAACTTTCTTACAGTAATACTTCTTTGTCTAACACATTGCAAATTTGAAATAAGGATTTCCTAGCTTTCAGCTTACAGTTTTGACGTAATCGTCAGGTTTCGTGAATCGGATTGTATGTATATATATATATATATATATATATATATATATATATATATATATATATATATATATATATATATATATATATATATATATATACGCTCTCGCGCCATCCTACCGTGGATGTTCGGGGCAGTCATCATCATCATCATCATCATCATCATCAGCCCACATCAATCCACTGCAGGATGAAGGCCTCTTCAGCATGCTTCCAACCTTCACGGTCCTGGGCTTTCCTCTGCCACTCGGGTCCAATATACTTAACGATGTCATCAATCCATCGTGCTTTCGGTCTTCTTCGCGGACGTTTGCGATCAAGCGGTATCCACTCCAGGATTGCCTTGGTCCATCTGTCGTCCCATCGCCTCGCTATATGGCCTGCCCATCTCCATTTCAACTGTTTTACTCTTCCAATGATGTCACAGACTTTTGTTTGTTCCCTGATCCATGCGCAGGACTTTCTGTCTCCTCTTGTAATGCCAAGCATACATCTTTCCATTCCCCTCTGTGCCACCCGAAGTTTTTGAATTGATTGCGATGTGAGTGTCCAGCTTTCACTTCCGTATGTCATAACGGGTAGAACGCACTGATCGAATACTTTTCTTTTCAGGCAAAGTGAGAGTCTGCTCTTAAACACTATGTTGAGCCTACCAAATGCCTGCCAGCCACATTTAACACGCCGTTCCACCTGACGGGCGGTATTCCCCTCCATGGAAATCCTCTGCCCAAGATATATAAAGCTGTCCACAATCTCTAAATCCCTTCCTAGAACTGAAATTCTTCTGTCCTGAGCGAAGTTATTGAACATAATCTGACTCTTTTTCAGGTTTATTTTCAAGCCAAATGGTTCGCCAGCCCTTAGCAGTTCTTGTATGCGTCTTTGCAGCTCCTCTGGGTCTTGTGAAATGAGAATAATATCATCTGCAAATCTAAGATGGTTTAAGTTTGCACCATTGATCTTTACACCATCCTGTTCCCACTCCAGTTTACGGAATACTTCTTCAAGGCCAGCCGAGAAAAGAATAGGCGATATTGCGTCACCCTGCCGTACACCTCGTTCTATATTAATTCCCACTTCAAGATCATCAAGGTGAATTGTGGCTGTAGCTCCATCATATATCGATTCTAATAGGTTTACATAGGCTCTCTCTACACCTTGGCTAAGCAGTGCATCCATTATCGCATGCTTTGAGATGGAATCAAATGCTTTTTCGTAGTCGATAAAAGCCAAGCACAGTGGCATGGTGTATTCGTTGTGCCTTTCTATGACCTGGTGTACAACTTGGATGTGATCCATTGTACTGAATCCACTTCTGAATCCTGCTTGTTCTCTTGGTTGTGCGTCATTGAGTTTTTTTAATATTCTTTTAGAAATTATCTTAGTGAAAACTTTGTACATCACTGATAGGAGACTTATTGGACGGTAGTTCTTTAAATCTTCCTGTGCTCCTTTTTTATGTAAAAGGATCACTTCTGCATTTTTCCATAAGTCCGGTACTTTTTGTTCTTTGAGGCATTTTGAGTATAATTTTGCCAGTGTTTTATGTAACGTCCGACCACCAGCTTTTAGCATTTCGAGAGTTACACTATCCTTTCCTGGAGCCTTGCCGTTCTTCATCAATTCTATAGCATTTGTTACTTCCTCCACTAGGATATCTGGCATTATATATTGTTCTTCCGTGGGTATTGTTGTCCCTGACTGGCTCTGATCTTCATATAACTGGGGATAAAACCTTCTGACAATCTCTAACATTTGGGTACGCGTCCTGCACACTGTGCCATCCTCACGCTTTAAAGCATATATTTGCGTTCTTTTGTTTCTCAGCTTCTGTTTAGCTTTGTTAATTCCTTTGTTTTCTTCCAGGGTTTTTTGCACTAGCTGCATATTGAATCGGTGCTATATATATATATATATATATATATATATATATATATATATATATATATATATATACATATATATATATATATATATATGTATATATATATATATATATATATATATATATATATATATATATATATATATATATATATATATATATATATATATATATATATATATAGGTTTTCGGGTAGAATCGCGTTTAAGATTTGTAAAATGTCAATGTCTTGGTTTCCATTTTGAAGCCATTATCAAAAGAATCTTGTCACAACTAAAAAAAACTTTCTACTAAATTTCTAAACACAGGCCTATCGATTGACATGCACCCCGCGCCCCTCACAGTTTTTGCGTTCGCGTGGTGAACCAATGAAATAGAAACATTCTTATGGGACACCTTGAATATGTAGTATATTATTGCTTTTATGTAATATGTCAATAATAAACATATGTAGTAGCTTAAGAATATAAGTGATTGAACCGTGTCGTGTTGGTTGACCACATTTATAGGTCCCGTTGTTTCGTAATCAAATGAAGGCTCTGTATAGAGAAAACAAGAAACACGTGTTCGGTTTTGTGCAATCCTTGTGACGTACCGGGGAACGGACCGAATGGAAAGGAAAAAAAATAATAAAAAAATAATTACCCGTTGTCACTGGGTCCGTACTTAAAACGTCAAATTAAAAGAACCGTCTTTAGAACGCGGCTATAATCGATGCGGATTTAATTATTTATCCGTTTGCTACTGGTTAATTATATAGTTTTAAGACTCCCCGATTGTTCCACCCCTTTATGTAGATGTATAGAGACACACACACACAAACAGTTTGATTTATTCAAAACCAGTTCTTGTCGAAACGTACGTTCTTTTTTTACCGTTTTACATTTTTGTTAGGTTCATAAAAAATATGTTATACAATTAAAAGGACTATTTAATAGTGTAATTCTCTTCAATGGAAAATGATAGAGGATCGACCAATAAGAGGGTTAGAACTTTAAAACGATGCACAATGACAACTAAAGATTTTTAAATTTAACTGAGGTAGTCGATACTTGATTGAAATTAATTTTAAATAAATAAGCAAAGATTAATATCTAAAAATTTTCACTATATTTAAAATTGTATGTGTAACAATTGTTTCGACAACACAGTGCCTTTTTCAAATACAAACTATGCTAAACTAACAGTGAGAAAAGTAATTACAACCTAAAGTGTCCATCGACCTAATAATATCATAAAACATGATAGTGGGGAAATCCATTTTTTGTCAACATCTAGGAGGGCAATATAAGTTTAATAACGTTGAATCATTCAAGTCTAGCTGGTCATTTAGTAAAATATCCAAATTTTTTCTTTTATTAATTTCTAGGCTCTCTAAAAGATTTATTCTCATTATGTAACATTATAAAATTATCATTGAAAGTATGTTTTTCTAACATTAAGTTGTTAGCATAATGAGAATTATTTTGTTGTTTAGTGTAACTTCTTTTATGTTCGTTGAGCCTAGTAGAGACAGATCTTCCTTTTTGTCCAACATAGACTTTTGGACACGATCCGCACTCCATTAAATAAACTCTTGATTTATACAGTTTATTTATTTGATTTTTATTGTTTTTAATGAGGCGTCCTATGCTATTGTTTGTTTTAAAAACACTATTTATATTGTTTCTTTTCGATAAATATCTCGACACTAATTTGGTAACTTTCCCCGTATATGTAATTGTTTTGAACATTGTATTTTTGATATTATTGACCGGAGATATTAAATTAATGGTTTTATTATAACTTTTTTAATTAATTATTTTATTTATAATGTTTGGGTTATATCCGTCATTTACTGCGATCTACTTGATGGCATTCAATTCTGTATTATAATTATCTATTGACATGGGATATATTTAATAATCTATGTCATCATCATCATCATCAACCCGTATCAATCCACTGCAGGATGAAGGCCTCTGCAGCATGCTTCCAACTCTCGTGGTCCTGAGCTTTCCTTTGCCATTCGAGTCCAATGTACTTAATCATATCATCAGTCCATCGTGTTTTCGGTCTTCTCCGTGGACGTTTGCGATCAAGCGGTATCCAGTCCAGGACCGCCCTGGTCCATCTTTCGTCCCATCGCCTCGCTACATGGCCTGCCCGCTTCCACTTCAATTGCTTTATTCTTCCAATGATGTCATTCACTTTCGTTTGTTCTCTGATCTATGTACAGGTCTTTCTATCCCGTCTAGTAATGCCAAGCATACATCTTTCCATTCTCCTCTGTGCTACTCGAAGTTTTTGAACTGACTGTGATGTGTGTCCAGGTGTCGCTTCCGTATGTCATAGCGGGTAGGACACACTGATCAAAGACTTTTCTTTTCAGACAAAGTGGTAGTTTGCTCTTAAACACTATATTGAGCCTACCAGTCACATTTAACGCGTCGTTCCACCTCCCGGACGGTGTCCCCTTCCATTGAAACCATTTGCCCAAGATATATATAGTGATCCACAACCTCCAAATCCGTTTCTAAAATAGAAATCCTTTTGTCCTCAGCAAATTTATTGGACATGACCTGAGTCTTCTTCTGATTTATTTTCAAGCCAAATGGTTCCCCAGTCCTTTGCAATTCTTGTACGTGTCTTGGCAGCTCATCTGGGTCTTGTGAAAGAAGAACGATATCATCTGCGAATCTAAGATGATTTAAGTACGCACCATTAATCCTTATTCCATCTTGTTCCCAATCCAGGTTACGGAACACTTCTTCCAGGCCGGCTGAGAAAAGAAGAGGCGATATATATATATATATATATATATATATATATATATATATATATATATATATATATATATATATATATATATATATATATATATATTTCAGTAAAGTTTAAATCATCATTTTACTGGTACAGATTTGTTGATGACATTCTGATTTGTTTTACAGGTTCTGATAGACAATTAAATCAATTCTTAACTCACATAAATTAAAAAGATGACGCTGTTAGAAATAGCTATTTTTTAAGTCCCGTTTTCCGTGAGACGCGCCTTGCAGACCTGGCTTTTCGCGTAACCCCAAAGAACATAGTCCAATCGTGTCAAATCACATGATTTTGGTGGTCAGTTAACATCACCGTTTCATGCAAAAACTCGTTGAGGAAATTGTTCTCTCAATAAATCAATTGTTTCATTAGGAGAGTGAGGTCTATCGCCATTCAATTTGGAACCACATGTCCTTCAGATCAATTAAATTCAACCCACAAAAATCCAGTTATCATCTCACGATAACACCATTCACAGTTACAGCTTCACTAGCAGCATTCTGAAAGAAATACTAGATACACCTTCTGACCATAATGCACACCAAACAGTGACTCGTTTAGGATGGAAAGGTTTCTCATGAATCAATCGTGGATTTCCCTCACCAAAAATGCGGCAATTTTGTTTATTAACACAGCCACCAATTTCAAAATGTGCCTCATTTGAAAAGATGATTTTTTGAGAAAAATCATCTGTTTATTCTTTGAACCAATGATCCAATGACTTTAGTTCCTGTGTTTTTTGAACCTTATATTCCTTTGGAGCTAAATCATTTCGTAAAATACGCCATGTTGTTGATTCACGCTTGCGCACGCTCTCGATACGCGCTTGCAAACGGGCACTATAACTATATATTGCTCTTCTTTTATCTTTCACCGAACAAGTTTCTTGATATTTGAACAATTCGATTGATAGTGTTTTCAGATGGACGACTGTGCAAACCGTAAATATCACGTAATTTTCGAAAAAATATTTTACACCTAGTCACATAACCTTATCATCTAGAAGACTGGGTATTTCCCATCATTTCCATCACTTATTAGAAATCTCCCACATCACTGTAGACGAGCCCCTTCCCTTATTACCCATAAAATACCCCCCTTGGCTTCTCAGAGAACCTATAGTAGATTTCTCACTTATGAAATATAATAAGAACTCTCTTTCCAATGAATTTTATTCCTCCCAATTTAGAAATATCCATCAAGCCAGTCCTAACGGTTTAACGTCACGGTACAACGTTTTCAAAGTACAAACTCCCTATATTCACAAATATTACAACTGCAGAATTAGTAGCCATTTACAAATCTACTGACTATATTCTCACTAAAAATGAGACGGCATGGGTAATAATATCTGATTCCAGAAATGCTCTTATATTGATATAAAAACAAAGAAAACATTTTCCGTAAGAGATCATCTATAAAATTTATATCGTGCCCAGAATACAAAGGGGTACTTGGAAATGAAAAGGCGGATGGACTTGCTAAATCACCAATATCTGAAGGCATACCTCTCCTATAGACATTCTACTATAGGCACCTTTACCTTCGGGCAAACACTTCAAACTTTTTTCAAAACGAGTGGGACTCAATTATAGGGACAAGTAAACTAAGGGAAATCAAAAATTCATTTTATCCTCCAATCTCAGAGACTTTTCCAAATAGAATATATTCAGTAATTCTACATCGCCTTATGATAGGAAACACTAAGCTCACCAATGAGTACTTATTAAAGAGTGATGATTCCCCAAGAAGGTGCATTCAGTTTAACTGTCCCCTAACAATTAAACACCTACTAATCGAATGTACAAACATCTTATTGCTTAGAAACGCTCTCCAAATGAAGAGAGAATTATCAGCAATTTTGTTACCCGAAAATTATCAAAAACTAATAACATTCGTAAAATCCTCAGGACTTTGGGCGAAATTATGATAAGAATAATAATGTATGTCAACAACAAGGGATAGGGCTCATTGTGTCTTAACCTTTTACTTTGGTTTTGTCTTCATTTATTTCTATATTTTTATCTATTTTATGCTTTTAATTATACGCAACTATCTGTTTGTCAAAATTGGAATATACAATTCAATCAATGTTACACATGAACAATATATACTTTTAAATTCTCTCTGTTAGTCTGTATAAATAGCTTGTGAAAGTACTTGTTCCAAAGTACGCGTTTATTGAAAAAGGAATGCCGTATCTTCATCAGCAAGTACAGTGATTTGACCGACAATCTACGTACACTTGCTAAATGACCTAAGGGTTGAAACGGCCTCACTCTCCTAAATTCTCTGTCTCTCACCCATTTAGAGCTAAATCATTTCGTAAAATACGCCATGTTGTTGATTCACTGAGTCCAAATTGTTGTGAACGTCGACTAATGGAAATTTTTGGGTTTTCAGCAACACTGTGAACGATCACTACGACTATATATTGCTCTTCTTCACCGAACCAGTTTCTTGAAATTTTTGAGCAATTCGATCGATAGCTCTTTCAGATGGACGATTGTGCAAACCATAAATTTCACATAATTTTCTTAAATATTCCGAAAGGGAAGAATTGGACGTAACTAAAAGTAACAGTATAGCAGATGTAGCACCCGAAGCCAGTGTATATCCAGATCCAGAACAACCACAACAAGGTTCAAGCAAAAATCAAAGTGAATCGTATTTTAGTCTGAACAATGTTGCACCTTCACCATATATTACTGATAAGGGTAATTTTAAAGAACTAAATGATCAAGTGAAACGGTTCGTGATCGAAAACGGACATTGTAAACCTAAGGGTCCTTTCTTAAAAGGCAAAACCATTACTATATTGTTTCCAAGTCTAGCGTGAAACTTGAACGTACATGGTTATCCTATTCCTTAATACTTCAGAAGGCGTACTGTGAACCATGTTGGTTATTCGCAAACCGGGCATCTAAAAAAATACAAAATATTTGAAAAGAAGGGTATGACGATCGGAAACATTGTGGACGCCATAGATAGACACGGGACATTGAAAATTCACTTGGATTCTTGTCTCTCTAGACTCGTTGATGTTACTCTGATATTTTCAACGTGTAATTTAGCCTTTCGTGGCCACTGAGAAAAGGCAGATAGCAATAATCCAAATTGCCGAGGAAACTTTTTGAGTATTCTTGAGTACTTGATAGTACTTGATACTTGATAGTCTTGAGTACTTGAGCAAAATACGATCTGATTTTACAAGAATTGTTAAGTAAACCAAAGGGCCAGATAAATACTTAAGTCCAAAAATACAAAATGAGCTCATTTCTGTTCTGGTTCTAAAGATAGAAAATGCACGCATAAATGAAATAAAAGAACTTTACCGTTATGGTACGATCGAAAAAGACGAAAGGCGCTCGTCATTAAAGAGTCATGTTTAGGATTTCATGAAGTTAAGGACCAAACTGCCTTAGCAATATCTAATCAAATTAATAAAACCATAAATGACAAAAATATACCTATAAATAAGCGTCGAGGACAAGGATATGATGGTGCTAACACAATGAAAGGCACTTATGATGGAGTTCAAAAAGTCATAAAAGATATCGAGCCAAATGCGATATATGTTCACTGTGCTGCTCATAACTTAAATCTGGTATTTAACGATAAAGTAAGAGAGGTTATTGATATACAACATTTTTTTTGAAACAACTTTATAATTTTTTTGGGCATAATATCAAAAGATGGAATATCTTATCATGTTTTATATATGATAAAGAAAAGGAGTCTTCAACTTCGATAACATTAAAAACATTGAACCCTACTAGATGGGCAGGACATTATTATGCTATTTTTGCTTTAAAAATTTGGTTTGCTGAAGTCCAGAAAACGAAAACAATTCTGTTAAATTGCAAATCAGATGAAAGAAATAAAGTTATTTCACTCAAAAAGATCGAGAACTACGATTTCATTATGTTACTGGTTTTCCATTGCAAAATTCTACAAACTATCGATGCAGCCTCTAAAGCACTTCAGTCTAAAGCCACCGATCTTTCAAATGCCTTAAAACGTTTGAACATTTGTCTGGAAGAATTGGAAAGGTTTAAACATGAATTTAAAAAAGAAACTAAGTAGTGTAGCAGAAAAATGGTCCATCAACCCTGAATTTTCTAAAACTCGTCAGAGGAAGGTGAAACGCCATTTTGACGAACTTTGCGAAGATGAGCGTCTCCAAGATCCGGAAAGTTTGTTCAAAGTGAACATGTTTCATCGAGTATTGGACATCATTATTAATCAACTAAAATCGCGTTCCTTCCAATGAATGAAACTGTTTGACATATCTGAATCATTTGCCAGGGAAATTCTCAGTTTTCGGTCCACCTTCATTCATATAAATACATAATAAAGAATCACGGGCGTAGCCAGGGGGGGGGGGATTCAACCCCCCCCGGAAATAAGCCAAATATTACCTAATATTATATCGAAAAAATACGAGGAGTGAAGAGACTTAATGGTTTGGCTCTCATGAACATTCACTATGGAACAGAAATTCATGCAGATGAAGTATTCATTTCATTTAAAGTTAAGAACTTTATAAATATGTCGTAATTTTTCCGATTAATATATAGATATTAAATTTCATGTAAGTATATTTTTGTTGTTTTATTTACTTCAAACTAAACCCCCCCCAAAACTAAATCCTGGCTACGACCGTGTAAAGAATCATTATATGTCGTGCAGCTTTCCTGAAGTATGTACTGCATTAATTTTGTTTGTTACAATTCCTGTGACTACAGCTAGTGCTGAAAGATCATTTTTGAAACTAAAATTAATAAAAACCTATTTAAGAAACTCTATGGGACAAAACAGGCTACGTAACTTGGCTATTCTGTCTATTGAAAATTCTATGGCCCGATCTTTAAACTTTGATGAGGTTATTGATACTTTTGCAGAACAGAAAGCTCGGAGAAAATAATTTTATTATTAAATATCTTGTTAGTATTAAATTGTAATTTCATTAAAATTATGTAAAGTAAAGTGTTTGGGTTAGAGGCGCATCAGCAACTAGGCTATTTAGCGACTGGGCCTACAGCTTAACGTGGGTTCCGAACCACGGTCATCAGCTTCCGACAAACCCAGACCAGCACCCCCCTCGGGCTATAAACCCTTGCTTATGTGCCTACCCATAAGTCTATCAGGAAACCTACCGACTGGCGAGTGACCAACGTAGAACACTTCTCAGAAGGCATCCGGCCTTACCGAGCCTTTAACTGGCGTGACTGAGGCGTAATTCGTAGTCGGATTTTACACTCTTGCCTAGAAACAATCACAAACATTTAGGAAAGATAAACGGACAGAAGAAAGAAAAATAATCATCCGAGCGCTGGAATCGAACCAGGTATCGCTCCAGCGCGGATTCGGCAAAGCAGGCGCTCTTACCGCCGCACCAACGCGACCGGCAAAATGATGTAATACTTATGCTTTTGAAAATAAAATTTATTAGATATTTAACCAAAATGCCTACAATATTAGTAATAACTGTTGGTTAACTACTTAAGTGATTTATTAAAATTAAATTAAAACGTGACGATTTTTACTGTGAGGGCCCCATCTAATGAATTTGTTACGGACCTCAGATGGCATAGTTACGCCACTGGACTGGACCTAGGCAAATTCACAACGACACCTGTGTTTTATTCAAGAATTTAAAAAAAACCCTCTTTTTGAAAGGCCTGTTATGTATGACATTTACATTTCAAACAGCGTTGCCGCTATTGCATTTTAAAGTTCCAACATTCTCAGTGAAAAACCCTTTACTTCTTTTTTTTCTGCGAGAGTGCTGTTTTCAGAATGTTAAATATTTTTTTGTTTTTCATTTCATGGCAAACATGTAACCTGTAAAAACGTGGATTATTTCATGCAACTTTTAGTCAATTCTCCGATTTTTTTATATTTCTGATTTGAGAAATTTATAATTTTGAATGCGTTCAGTTCGTTTTCCCTTTAATCTAGTACTATGCGTTTTATTTATCGTTGAAATGATCAGGCTTTTCGTTGTATCGATGATAATATTGGCCAATTCTCTCATTGGCTACAAGAAGTGCCAAAATGATTTTCTGCATTAAATGTAAGTGAAACCTCTTGACATTTTATATTATTGATTTTATATATATGAACATACCAATTTATATTATATGAACATACCTTTGATTGCACCAGAGCACGAAACGACCAAAACAATTTTATATTTGGTTTGATTAAAAATTTATAGTATTGGCAACATCGTCAAATATTATAAACAGGACTATTACACTCTTGTGGAGGACAAGGACCTTTCTGTCATTTGTTATTACCACTGTATGGTTTGTCAACGGTGCCGAATGGTCTATTGCATCGTTACATACCCATATGCTGGGTGTGTTACGTATTTTTATCGGATTTTTCTCGTTTTACTCGTTTGATCCATCATAATGTCTCAATCATTTTTTGCATGATATTTTTAATATTTTAATATATATATATATATATATATATATATATATATATATATATATATATATATATATATATATATATATATATATATTATATATATATATATATATATATATATATATATATATATATATATATATATATATATATATATCATCAGCCAGTATCGATCCACTGCAGGATGAAGGCCTCTTCAGCATGTTTCCAACTTTCACGGTCCTGGGCTTTCCTCTGCCACTCGGGTCCAATATACTTAACGATGTCATCAATCCATCGTGCTTTCGGTCTTCTTCGCGGACGTTTGCGATCAAGCGGTATCCACTCCAGGATTGCCTTGGTCCATCTGTCGTCCCATCGCCTCGTTATATGGCCTGCCCATCTCCATTTGAATTGCTTTACTCTTCCAATGATGTCACAGACTTTTGTTTGTTCTCTGATCCATGCGCAGGACTTTCTGCCTCGTCTTGTAATGCCAAGCATATATCTTTCCATTCCCCTCTGTGCCACCCGAAATTTTTGAATTGATTGCGATTTGAGTATCCAGGTTTCACTTCCGTATGTCATAACGGGTAGAACGCACTGATCGAAAACTTTTCTTTTCAGGCAAAGTGGGAGTCTGCTCTTAAACACTATGTTGAGCCTATCAAATGCCTGCCAGCCACATTTAACAAGCCGTTCCACCTCCCGGGCGGTATTCCCCTCCGTTGAAACCCTCTGTCCAAGATATATAAAGCTGTCCACGATTTCTATATCCCTTCCTAAAACTGAAATTCTTCTGTCCTGAGCGAAGTTATTGAACATAACCTGACTCTTTTTCAGGTTTATTTTCAAGCCAAATGATTCGCCAGCCATTTGCAGTTCTTGTATGCGTCTTTGCAGCTTCTCTGGGTCTTGTGAAATAAGAATAATATCATCTGCAAATCTAAGATGGTTTAAGTTTGCACCATTGATCTTTACACCATCCTGTTCCCAATCCAGTTTACGGAATACTTCTTCAAGGCCAGCCGAGAAAAGAATAGGCGATATTGCGTCACCCTGCCGTACACCTCGTTCTGTATTAATTCCCACTTCAAGATCATCAAGGCGAATTGTGGCTGTAGCTCCATCATATATCGATTCTAATAGGTTTACATAGGCTCTCTCTACACCTTGGCTAAGCAGTGCATCCATTATCGCATGCTTTGAGATGGAATCAAATGCTTTTTGGTAGTCGATAAAAGCCAAGCACAGTGGCATGGTGTATTCGTTGTGCCTTTCTATGACCTGCTGTACAATCTGGATGTGATCCATTGTACTGAATCCACTTCTGAATCCTGCTTGTTCTCTTGGTTATGCCTCATTCAGTTTTTTTAATATTCTTTTAGAAATTATCTTAGTGAAAACTTTGTACATTACTGATAGGAGGCTTATCGGATGGTAGTTCTTTAAATCTTCCTGTGCTCCTTTTTTATGTAAAAGGATCACTTCTGCATTTATCCATAAGTCAGGTACTTTTTGTTCTTTAAGGTATTTTGAGTATAATTTTGAGAGTATTGTGTGTAACGTCCGACCACCAGCTTCTAACATGTCGACAGTTACACCATCCTTTCCTGGAGCCTTGCCGTTTTTGATCAATTCTATAGCATTTGTTACTTCCTCCACTAGGATATCTGACATTTGTTCTTCCGTGGGTATTGTTGTCGTTGATTGGTTCTGATCTTCATATAACTGGGAATAAAATTTTCTGACAATCTCTAACATTTGGGTACGCGCCCTGCACACTCCACCCTCTACTTCTAGAACGGAACATCAATCATGTTACAGTTTCTCGCATAAATCAATATTTTTATCAAAACTGGTTAATAAACTTCCTAATAAGTCCTTCCCAACGTTCTCTAGTAGAATTTTAAATATCCCAAAAAGCACTATCTGATTATTCTTGAAGAAAAATAACAGGAAATCTTTTAAACCAAAATTTTTTCAAACACTTGAGGTTGATGACACTGAAAGAAGAACTGAATATTGTTTATTGTTTCAAGGCATGTACATACAAGATCCTACATTTCTAAAAAATATTTTATACACAGTTGAAGCTACATATACAATAAATGGTATTGTCTCATCACAAAATATTTGATTATGGGCTCAAGATAACCCACAGTGGGTGATACAATATAAGAGACAATATTCTACTAAGGTGAACGTTTGGTGCGGTATTTTAAATGACACTATTATTGGGCCATATTTATTTTGATATAAATTTGAATTATATATATATATATATATATATATATATATATATATATATATATATATATATATATATATATATATATATATATATATATATATATATATATAGACACACACACACACAAAGCGTCTTCAAAGGTTGTAGAACTCGTAAAAATAAGTAATTTTACCAGAAATAATTTATTTAAAAGTTACAAAATAATGAAACTATTAACAGTTACAAAATTTGAAAACCGGATTTTTTGATATTCTCGATCACTGGGTTGTAGAACTCGCAAAGAAAAGTAAATTTAGCAAAAATCATTTATATAAAAGTTGCAGAATAAGAACAGAAATGTTACATGTTACAAAAATTGTTCAAAATTGTCACCATTTGTTCGGTTAGCACTTAGCAAATCTTGCTCGGCGTACCCATGCTCCACTACACGGGTCAAAAATAAAATCCCAGTATCCAGGAACAACATCACAAGCTTTTTGGATGCGCTTTTGCAGTTCTTCCACAGTATTTATTTCCACTGTAGAAACCACCTATTCTGTCTAACATTTAAAGGAACGTCTTGTAATAATTGTGGCAGATTGTTTTAAAGAAAGTCTAGGAAGCCACATGCGGATTTTCTACTGTCCAAACATGTTTGTTGTGGAAATTATTTACTCAATTTCTTGTAAATGTGAACTCGTCGGAAGCCAAAATAAATTTGGTAAAATTTTCATTACTGTTGTATTGATGTAAGAGGCACTTACAAAATTCCACTCTTCTAGGATAATCTTCGAGTTGTAACGATTGTACTCATTGATAATGATAGGGATAAAAGTGTTCTTGTCCTATAGTCTTCCACATTTTACTCTGACCAACTTCAACCTGACCTGCTATAGACCAAGTGCTCGTTATTGCCTTGTTTTCGACAATTTCTAAAATGTCTTCCTCAATCTTTACCATTTCGCGCGGCATCTTTGCCCAGCGTGATATCCTCGTTGTGCCCTTAAATACCCTGTATCGCGAAGCCTAAACTAAATTTACAAACATCCGCGGGGGAGCATAATTTTTTAAAAGAAACCTTTTCGCGTACAAACGACATGCTGCGGCTGAATTTTGTTGGCATTCCTCGTAAGTTGATATTAGTCCACTATATATATATATATATATATATATATATATATATATATATATATATATATATATATATATATATATATATATATCTATATATATATATATATTTTATATATAGTTTTATATCTTTTTTATATAGTTTATATATATATATATATATATATATATATATATATATATATATATATATATATATATATTATTATTATTATTATTATTATTATTCACGTATGGGCCCGGGTGGACCACGCGAAGTACAATTAGAGGCGTTTGTTGTTGTCTTCCTATGCGCCCATACTAAGTTCATTCTTTCGCTATGAGCTTTTTTTCTTTCGTCAGACCAAGTTGTTCCAGTCTTCCTACATTTTTCTCTCTAGCCAACCTTCCAAACGTCAACCTTGTGTCTGAAACAGCCTCTATCCTGAATTTCACTTTGTGTAATATTTGCTGATCTTAGGTCCTCTTTAATTGCAGAAATCCATTTAATTATTTCTACTTTAGCTCTACTCCTATTTTCATAAAATTCGACTATTTGTCTAGTTAGCCTACTCGGATTCATCCGTTTTATGTGTCCGTAAAACTTAAGTCTTCTTTTTCTCATATCGCTATGTATATCTGTGTATTGTTTGATTTCTTGGTTTTCTCGAAGTCGGTATGTTGTTGTATTTATTTGTTTGGGGCCTAGGATTTTTCTTATGATTTTTCTTTCCTTCTTTTCAATGTCCTCGATGTCTCTCTTTCTATTCAAAATGAGCGTTTCTGCCCCATATAGACATTCTGGCTTAATAACTGTGTTGTAATGTCTCAGTTTTGTGTTTTTAGATAGGCATTTTTTGTTGTAAATATTTTGTGTAAGGCTCAATGTCGTTTCCATTTTTTGACATCTACCCTTATTGGTCGCTTTTTCCAACCCATTTTCCATGATTATTTTACCCAAATATTTGAATTGAGAGACTCGTCTGATGTTACCATATTTTGTTTTTAGAAATGGCGTTCTTAGTCTGTTGCAGGTCATGTATTGTGTCTTTTCAAAGGAAATTTGGAGTCCTACCTTTTCTGCTGTTTCTTTTAGAATTTCAATCTGTTTCTGTGCCGTTAATACATCTTGAGCCAAAATTGCTAGATCATCAGCAAACGCCAGACAATCAATTTTGATGTTGGTTCTCCCCAGTTTAATGGGCTGGTCAATAGTCAGGGCCGACTTTTTTTCACGCCACTCCTGTATTACTATTTCTAGAACACAGTTAAATAAGAGTGGCGAGAGTCCATCCCCTTGTCTCACTCCAGTTTTAATTTCGAAGGGCTCTTTTGACCTTGTGTTAGTTAATGTTGCTTTAATAATTGCCAGCGTTTTCAGATCTAGTCCTTGTTTTTTCAAGATTCGGAATAAAGATTCGCGGTCTATAGAATCATATGCTTTTTTGAAATCCACAAATGTACAGACGAGATTTTTATTGTACAGTTTTTGATGTCTTAGGATCAACTTTAGATTCAGGATCTGTTCAGGGCAGGATCTGCCCGGTCGAAAACCTGCTTGATATTCACCAATTTTAGGTTCCAACTGTCCTTGTGCTCGGTCTAGTAGACTTTGAGATAGAATCTTGTAACAAACTGAAAGAAGAGATATTCCTCTATAGTTGTTCACATCCGTTCTATCTCCTTTCTTGTGTAGTGGATGGATTAGAGCATCTTTCCAACCTTCCGGAATCCGTTCGGTTCGCCAAACTTCTTGTAGAATTTTGGTTATTTCGTTGATTGTACCTGGACCTGCGGATTTCAAAAGTTCAGCAGTGATTCCATCTTCGCCAGAAGCTTTGTTATTTTTAAGCCGCTTGATTTGCCTAATTATTTCATCTTCATTCGGTGGTAATGAATCTGGGTTTGTTTGTTTAGGGTTTAGTGTTGGTAATTTGTTTAAAGGCTCAGGACAGTTTAGTATTTGTTCAAAATATTTCACAAGTTCTTTGCAATTGTCTTGGTTATTTAGAGCTAATTGTCCGTTTTCCTTTTGGAAGCAAAGACTTTGGGGTTGATAGCCTGTTAATTTAGTTTTAAATGTTTTGTAAAAGTTTCGGGTGTTATTATTTTGGAAATCTTTCTCTATTTCATTAAGTTGATTGTTTTCATATTTTCTTTTAGTTTGTCTAATTAGCTTCGATGTTTCTTTTCTTACTTCCAAAAAGATGTTATAGTTTATTGCTGTTTTTTGACTGTTCCAATCTTTGAATGCTTTACTTCGGCTTAATACTGCTTGCTCGCAAACTTCATCCCACCACGGATGTTTTCTACGTTTTTGTAAAGGGACCAACTTTAAGGCTGTTTTAATAATTTTTTGTTTCAATTCTTGCCAGTTCTGTGCTGGTTGTTTATCAAGCTCTTCTGTTAGGGATGGTTTTATTTTCGTTGATATTCTCATATTCTCTTTTGAATAAGTTTTCGAGGTTTTAAGCTAAGTTTGATTCTAGTCAAGTAGTGATCCGTGTCTATGTTAGCTCCTTTCCTGACTTGAACATTCAAAATCTCTTTATAATTGGGGTACGAAATGGCAACATGGTCAATTTGAAATTCACCTATGTACCTGTTTGGGCACCTCCAGGTCTTTTGTTTTGTTATTTTCTTCTTAAAATGTGTTGACATTATTTTCAGATTAAACTGCGAACATAGTTCAACCAATCTTCTACCATTATGGTTAGTCCATTTATGAGCGGGAAAACTGCCGACTGTTTTCCTGTACTTTTTTTCTTTCCCTAGTTGGGCGTTGAAATCACCCAATAGGATTTTTACATGGTTAGAGAGAATTTCAGAGATAGTCTTTTCCAGAATTTCCCAGGACTTATTTACTTTTTCAGGATTAGATTTATTTTCTTTGTTAACTGGGAGGTGTGCATTGATTAATGTATAGTTTTTGTTAGCACACTTGAGGGATAGTATCATAAGTCGATTATTTACTGGCTGGACATTAGTTATAGAACCAAGAATGTTTCTTGAGATAGCGAAAGCAACACCGAGATGTGGTGTATTTTTGAGTATTCTTTTGTCAGTTTTACTTTTAAAAAGTCTGTAATTGCCGAATTCCAAGGTGTTATCATCTGTCAATCTGGTTTCTTGCAAAACTAAAATTTGGATTTTTTGCTGATTCAATGTTTGCCCCAATTCGTGTAGTTTTCCTGGACGCAGGAGATAATTGATATTTACCGTTCCAAAGAAAATTTTTATTTTCGGTTTCAGACGTTGGCCAGAGATCTCCGACTCCCTCTGAAAGATTTTGCGTTTAAGCCCGGACGCCCCAGAATCCGAAAGTCCGGTTGTACCAGCAAAGCTGGCAGAGGATTGTCTACCTCCTGGGGTAATTTTGTAATTACTAGAACGCTTCATCTTGTACTTTGAATTAATTGTTTGAACCATGATGGTTCAGAGGTTAAGACTGGAGGGGTTAGTTCCAGAATTTATATATCAGCCGCCCCACTGGTGAACAGACGCTGACCACTCAACCGCTTGATACAAGTCAGACGCTAAGTGGATTTAGTTTTTTTTTGCCTTGGTTCGGGGCTGCTTATATTGAGATATTCGCAGCTGTCCATTAATATCTAATGGAACTTTCACTATCCACCACCCGTGACCCGTCCAGTACCTTAGGCGAGGTATACTGGAATATATATATATATATATATATATATATATATATATATATATATATATATATATATATATATATATATATATATACATACCGTGTGTCCCTGCCAAATGGAATAAATTCGTTAATAAATAAATGGGGGCGTGTTCGAAAAAACGCTCGAACACGTCGATTGGTACTTTTAGACGCGCATTTTTTTCAACAAAATTTTTTTATACAGGGGGTGTCATGTAACAGTGGCCAATACCAACTTTCTTATTTTAAATACAACACCCTGTATATTATTTAATTTTTGGATTCTTCAGTAAATTCTAGACATATTTTATGTAAAATATCCTAGACTTATCTTCAACTGTTTCGGAAATATTAAGTAATTCTTCGAACATTATCAGCAAATAGGCAAAGATAAAAAATCAGGTTTTCAAAGGTAGGTATTTGTTGTATGAACGTCAAAAAAATCAACGTGCCTTTTAAATTAGCTTTCTTTGACGTGTATGATTCATTTGATTTAAACATGGTTGTATTTATCAGAGAGTCATAAAATAACTATCTTAATGGTGATAGGTTATGGAGATAGGACACGAACTCAAGCCGAAGTTATTCGTCTCTTTAGGGAAAAATATCCTGACTTACCACCCATATCCCAAGGTACAGTAAGTAAAGTTGAAAAACAATTTAGACTGGGACACGTGAGACAAATTAAGAAGGAAGCAGTGTCGTTGACCGATAACAAAAAATTGGATGTAATGCTTGCATTTCAAGACAATCCTCATACCTCAACTCGACAAGTTGCCTTGGAAAACAATGTTGGTCGCTCTTCGGTTGCCAGAATATTGAAAGAGAATAAAATGCATCCGTATAAGCTACAGCCTACTCAAGAGCTTAGTGAAGACGACTTCGACAGGAGAATGGAGTTTTGCGAACAAATGATGCACAGAATAGACAACAACCTTCTGAGAGTGGAAAACGTTTTATTTTCTGATGAATCTACTTTTACTCTTCATGGGCATGTCAATCGCCAGAACTGTCGTTATTGGTCGAGAGAAAATCCTCACTGGATGCGGGAAATTCACACACAAAGACCTGAAAAGATTAATGTCTGGTCAGGTATTATAGGAGATCAAATAATTTGTAAAATATTTTTCGATCAAAATTTAAATGGGGTAAATTACTTAGACTTTTTCCAAAATCAGCTCATTCCAAATCTTATAAATTTGTACCCTAATAGAAGAAATCCTCAATTGCTAGCCGACACAATTTGGTTCCAAAAAGATGGAGCACCCCCCCATTATCAAGTTAATGTGCGGCAGTACCTCGATATGTGTTTCCAAATCGATGGATTGGGAGGAGAGGGCCACTAGAATGGCCACCAAGGTCCCCGGACCTCACTCCGTTAGATTTTTTTTATGGGGATATCTTAAAAGCGTCGTATACAAAACCAAGCCACAAGATCTGAATGATTTAAGAGGACGCATTACCGACAGCATTAGGTCAATTACGCCACAAACATTAAATAATGTCAGGAATCAGTTTTACTTGAGGTTGGGGTGTTGCCAGGACGTCCAGGGTTCACAATTCGAGCATTTGTTACATTAAATGTTTTAAATAAAAATTTATACAAAAACTAAATAGTCTTGAAATTTCCACAATTTTGTTTACAGTGTTAAAAAAAAGTGTAGTTGCGCATTTTTTCCAACGAAAACCTTTTATACAAGGTGTGTCATGTAACAGAGGCCAATACCATCTTTCTATTGTGTGTTGTAGCGAATTTCTGTAATCAAATAATTTTCAAAAAAAATAAAAAAAATCAGTTAATTTTTGCAATAAATATGAAAACACTTAATATTTCCGAAACAGTTGAAGATAAGCCTAGGATATTTTACATGAAATATATCTAGAGTTTCCTGAAGAATCCAAAAATTAAGTAATATACAGGGTGTTGTATATATATATATATATATATATATATATATATATATATATATATATATATATATATATATATATATATATGAACATTTTTGTTAGGTGCTTGACCGTGAATGAGCTCCACCCATCCCTGCAATTGGAGGGCACATCTTTCGCCTCTCGATGTTCAGGCTCATGTCAGGGAATCGACACATGATCTCCCATCAAGAACGAGAGTGTACAGTACAGTAGAACAGTTGAGTGTACTTGACACTCAAATGCTGTTGTCTCATTGGACGCTGTCCAAAGGAATCTAATCCATCTCTTCCTTTGGGGGCACATGTTTTGTCTCTTGGTCTCTTTGTACCTCATCAAGGTACCGACATATGATCTCTCGTCAAGAATAGTGGAACGATCGAAAAAGCGTTGCTCTCGAAAGTGTGGATTGCCGATTGTAGATAGTATAGATAGCTCCCTCTTGACAAGATATTATATGTAATATGGTACCCTGATGAGTGTAAACATCTGGAGGAAAATCCAGTCATTAACAAAATGTTTATTTGAGTGTATATGCAGGTTGTATTGTGTTCCATATGATATTGTAGAATCCAGCGGTTTGGGTGTATAACACTCGGCTAGTGGTTGTTGCTACTCGGCTCGGCTTTTGGTTGTTTCGTTGGACGCTATCCAAAGAAATCTAACAGTGCTCTTTGCATTTTATTTTCCAAGAGTGTTCTAAGAGCTGTACATGCAAGTCCAGTGATCTTACACTATTCAATTACCCTTTTAACAGCTGCTTGTCTCACTTGTTCTTCCCATTTTATTCTAGATCTTCTTATTTTATTACTGCTCTGCATCTCGCTCCGACACTCAACCGTTTATTCTGTGCAGGTGCCCCAACCAACCAACTTATCATGCTATAATTATTTTTCTCTTAGTCTTACGCTGCCTTGCTCTGGTAGCATTTGTGTCTGTGACTTCTGGGATTTCCTTCATGGCCCTAATTATTCCCGTGTTTCCCGCAGCGATATGTTTAGGAAGGTCTTGGTACTTTTTTATAAATTCGTTTTAATTTGACGAAGAAGAAACTGCTTTCACCATTACAAAGCACACGCTCATTCGTCCGTCATCCGTTACTATTTTCTGGACTTGGTTGTCATTGATTCCTTTCACTTCCAAACACGAAGAAATATTTAGCTGGAAGGATATTAACATCAAATGAAGAGATCAACTCCGAAACAACGGCCTATTGTGCAGAGTTTGACATGTATTGACAGAGTATTTTTTCGGAAGGCATAAAAAAAGTTCGAAAATCACTGGGCGAAGTGTGTCGCGCAAAAAGCGGACCACATTGAAAAATAAATCGATTTTCGATTAATAAAGCAATACATCATTTAAAAAGTATCTGACTTTTCATTCTGTCCTTGTAAAACAATATTAATAGATCCGTGTATTGTTAATAAATAACCTTTAAGTGCGATATTACTCAAATAAAAAGCCATGCCTCAGTCCCACCATTTCAAATGCGAAAAACAGAATACACGCACACAAATCCAGGCAAATTGGTTTGTCGTGGGAGGGGAAAAACCCGCCCTCCACTACGCCTCCCAAAAATGATTTATTCCCCCAATTTTGAAAATATATACGAATATGAAAGGATAATTTCGATTCGCGACCATGTCCATGTCATGGAGGAATTGTCGGTGACATCCACAGACAGAGCTATATACTACGTGACACCTCCCCATCTTGTTTTTGAATAATTTGATCGTGGGGGAGGGTGAGGAGGTCAGGTCAGAGATACAAGGGGGGATAGGTTACCGGTTGGTATGTGTAAGGTACGGGATCTGACTTAAAATAAGTGTTTTTCTTTAAAATATGCAGGTTTTCTTGCTATGTTCTTTCGGTTGAATGATGGGACGAACGATGGAATAGATAAATGTTGGTTTTGTGTGTGTTAGGTTTGTTTAATGTTTACATTATTTTTATATTATGTCCTTATCAAGGAGAAGATTTACAAGAAAAGTTCACGAAAGTGGAAGTGGATAGATATTTCTGCTGTTCTTCAATAGCGTAATCGATGACGTGCAACGGTTTTAGTTTTGTACAGGCTATATTTCTATAGCCTGTAAAATAATCAAATGGAATGTAGATCAATTCTTCTATTGGAGCCTTCGGTGTGAAACACTAAACTCGAAGAGATCTACCACTAAACACCAAATCACTTTTTGAAACTGAAACATAGATGATTTTATTAGGAACTTAAATAGTAAATCCCACAACAGAGTATTCGCATATAAACTCGAAAACAACGATAGTTTGCCATTTCTGGATGTTTTTGTCAGTAGAAATAATGAAAATAGGTTAGATTTTGATATTTTTAGAAAAAACACCACCCCTTCCAGATACATTCCTAACAATGGACAATTATTAACTCGTTCAAAATAGTGTATCAGAAATGCTATAAACTCTTGACAACGGCTATTTAAATGATTTGGCATTTTACAGGCGCGACTTTGACAATTATCAACAAGAAGATCTAATTCTAAAACTAAACTATGTTTTATTTATATGATAACCCTCTCTAATGAAGCGTGTAAAAATCATAAACCGTGTTTACGGTTTACTATTACTTTTACGTTTACTGAGCCTTACAATAAAGATTGAAAAAGTTGATTGTACGGAATAGGTCCTTTATCCCTGTTCATGATTTTCTTACATTTTTCTATTTGAATGCTTTCATATGCATCCAAAACCCTACTGTTATTTACACTTTTTACGAGTCTTACATTTCTAATATCTATATTGTGGTCATGTTCGATTGCATGTTGGGCAACCAAGTTGTTTCATTTCTCCCATATCTAATGTGGGCAATATGTTCTTTATATCTTGTCAATATGGATCTTTTTGTTTGCCCAATATACCTTCGATCACAATCTTGACAACTAATTTCATAAATCTCCGAGTTTCCTGTTGATCTACTTTATCCTTTGGATTACCCAGGACTTCTTTTAATTTATTATATGGTTTATACACAACCTTAATGTCCACTTTTTTCATTTTTTCAATTTTATCTAGCTCTCGTATTAATTGGACATCAAACGGTATTACCATGAATTTACTTTTGTTCTGATCCTTCTAAAAAGTCGAAGATTCTTTCAATAATTTTCTAAACTTATGTTTTTAATTAATTTATCTATAATGTTCGTATTATAACCGTTTACTTCTGATACCTCCCTAATTAACTTTCATTCTTTGTTATAATTATCTTTGTTTAAAGGAAAATTGATTAATCTATTTACCAGAAAATTTAAACTAGCCATCTTATTTTGGAAGCTATGATTCGAACGTTTAACTTTCATTTTTTACCTTACGATAGAAAGCAGTTCTTTTAAGAACTACCACAGTGTTATAATTTAGTTTAAAGCATCTCTGATACACTATTTTGAACAAGGCGAGTTAATAATTGTCCATTGTTACCCTTTGCGGCTGGTAAAGAGGTCTGTTAAGTTAATTGCTAATATTTGGAAATGTTTAGTTTAAGTCATATATGTTTTTTTTAACGTGTTGAAGCAGCCTTATGGTTGAGTATGTTCACTGTTAGTACTATTTCACAAAAAGTGCAAAACTATGAAGTTTTAAAATCATTCAGAAAGCTAGTTTTACTAAAACTGTTTCCAATATTGCAACTTTGGATGCAAGTTCTATTCGTGACACCATTTATATCAAGTATGAACACTGTAAGTATTCGTACTAAGAATGACACAAAAGTTTCAACATTTATTATAATTTTATTAGTTACTTTGTAATTTGCATTTAATTTATAGTTGACTTTTGAAGTGAAAACTTCTTTAGCCGTGTTGGGCGATTTTTGGTAGGGGCAATACTTATGGGTTCGCGTCACCGACATGCCAGGGACGTGTTGCCTGGCCGAGCGGCCTGTGTACATGTATACGCATATATATATACTAATACAATGTATATACTCGATTGGATCATGTGTGTGTTGGACTCTTTTTGGATGGATAAAATCTTGTGAGTTCGCGTCACTGACATGCTGTAGTAGCAGTAAGTGAAGTTAAATTGACCACGTGAAAAATTTAATTTGTGTATACTGTGCATTGTTTAAATTGTGTTTTAGACAATCATTATTTTAATAGTTTAATTGTAGAATCACTGTGCAGTGCAAGAGTGAGTACTTAATATGCTAATATTTTTATGTAGAAAAATGAATAACAAAGACAAAGCATTTATTTTCGAATATTTCCAATATTGGTATTGGAAATTAATTATATAATGAATTTTTAATTATTCATACTATAGTTAATTTAAAAATTAAAAAAAAAACAGTTATTCCAAAGTTTCAAGTTATCACTTCTGTCGGCGGTCTCCATGACTGCCTGCCTTTGTTTTTCTTAATTGTTATTAAACTTAAATTGTAAAATGATTCGCTAGAGTAAGGTTATGATGTTTAATCGCAGTCTGGCAACAGGGCAGCCGAAATGTTGATCACGTGCTTAATGACGTGCAACGGTTTGTACGAACTATTGTTTGCTTTACTAATCCAGAGCTTTTCTCGAGCCACTCTGCCATGCAGATTGTGCCATTTTAGGACATTTCGAACTATTTGTGCGGTGACCGTCTTGTGCAGGTAAGTTTTCAATTTCTTTGCCCAATGCGGGTGCAGACACTGTAGGGTATTGTTTAGCTTTGCGTATAATCTGTAATCAATTTTATTAAATGCTTTTTTGGAACTTTCCCTTAACTTATTTAATATTCATATTTTATTCTTAAACACTTCTCTGTGTTAAACAGAACCGTATTGTGAGGCCAGTTAACAGTTTTTCCAATTGGGCGATAAGATGTTCTCTTATCTTATAGTGTTATAATCAATCATTTTCTGGTTCAGTTGTTCGACCCGTTGGCGCCCCATATTTCGACAAAAAAAAGTTGTAACGCGATATAATGGATAAATATAAAGTTAAATGACTTCAAAATGATGTGTGCCACGAAGTTCAAAGAAACAATACATTTTGCTACAATAGCACTTGTGTACGAGTTTCATGTTTGTCAATAAACATAAACTTAGTAATGTCTGAATGATTGTGGCGTGTTCATATATATATATATATGTCTATATATATATATATATATATATATATATATATATATATATATATATATATATATATATATATATATATATTATTATTATTATTCACGTATGGGCCCTGGTGGACCACGCGAAGTACAATTAGAGGCGTTTGTTGTTGTTAGCCTTCCTTTGAGCCCATACTAATTTCATTCTTTCGCTATGAGCTTTTTTCCTTTCGTCAGACCAAGTTGTTCCAGTCTTCCTACATTTTTCTCTCTGGCCAACCTTCCAAACGTTAACCTTGTGTCTGAAACAACCTCTATCCTAAATTTCACTTTGTGTAATATTTGCTGATCTTAGCTCCTCTTTAATTGCCGCAATCCATTTAATTATTTCTACTTTAGCTCTACTCCTATTTTCATAAAATTCGACTATTTGTCTAGTTAGCCTACTCGGATTCATCCGTTTGATGTGTCCGTAAAGTCTTCTTTTTCTCATATTGCTATGTATATCTGTGTATTGTTTGATTTCTTGGTTTTCTCGAAGTCGGTATGTTGTGCTATTTATTTGTTTGGGGCCTAGGATTTTTCTTATGATTTTTCTTTCCTTCTTTTCAATGTCCTCGATGTCCCTCTTTCTATTCAAAATGAGCGTTTCTGCAGCATATAGACATTCTGGCTTAATAACCGTTTTGTAATGTCTCAGTTTTGTGTTTTTAGATAGGCATTTTTTGTTGTAAATATTTTGTGTAAGTCTCAATGCCGTTTCCATTTTCTGACATCTACCCTTATTGGCCGCTTTTTCCAACCCACTTTCCATGATTATTTCACCTAAATATTTGAATTGAGAGACTCGTCTGATGTTACCATATTTTGTTTTTAGAAATGGTGTTCTTAGTCTGTTGCAGGTCATGTATTGTGTCTTTTCAAAGGATATTTGGAGTCCTACCTTTCCTGCTGTTTCTTTTAGGATTTCAATCTGTTTTTGAGCCGTTAATACATCTTGAGCTAAAATTGCTAGATCATCAGCAAATGCCAGACAATCAATTTTGATGTTGGTTCTCCCCAGTTTAATGGGCTGGTCACTATTCAGTACCGACTTTTTTTCACGCCACTCCTGTATTACTTTTTCTAGAACACAGTTAAATAAGAGTGGCGAGAGTCCATCCCCTTGTCTCACACCAGTTTTAATTTCGAAGGGTTCTGAGATGTCATCCATGAATTTAACTTTTGACCTCGTGTTAGTTAACGTTGCTTTAATAATTGCCAGTGTTTTCAGATCTAGTCCTTGTTCTTTCAAGATTCGGAATAAAGATTCGCGGTCAATAGAATCATATGCTTTTTTGAAATCCACAAATGTACAGACGAGATTTTTATTGTACAGTTTTTGGTGTCTTAGAATCAACTTTAGATTCAGGATCTGTTCAGGGCAGGATCTGCCCGGTCGAAAACCTGCCTGATATTCACCAATGTTCGGTTCTAACTGTCCCTGTGCTCTGTCTAGTAGACATTGAGATAGAATCTTGTAACAAACTGGGAGAAGAGATATTCCTCTATAGTTGTTTACATCCGTTCTATCTCCTTTCTTATGTAGTGGATGGATTAGAGCATCTTTCCGGTCTTCCGGAATCCGTTCGGTTCGCCAAACTTCTTGTAGAATTTTGGTTATTTCCTTGATTGTACCTGGACCAGCGGATTTCAAAAGTTCAGCAGTGATTCCATCTTCACCAGAAGCTTTGTTATTTTTAAGCCGCTTGATTTGCCTAATTATTTCATCTTCATTCGGTGGTAATGAATCTGGGTTTGTTTGTTTAAGGTTTAGTGTTGGTAATTTGTTTAAGGGCTCAGGACAGTTTAGTATTTGTTCAAAATATTTCGCAAGTTCTTTGCAATTGTCTTGTTTATTTAGAGCTAGTTGTCCGTTTTCCTTTTGAAAGCATAGGCTCTGCGGTTGATAGCCTGTTAATTTAGTTTTAAATGTTTTGTAAAAGTTTCGGGTGTTATTTTTTTGGAAATCTTTTTCTATTTCATTAAGTTGATTGTTTTCATATTTTCTTTTAGTTTGTCTAATTAGCTTCGATATTTCTTTCCTTACTTCCAAAAATATGTTATAGTTTATTGCTGTTTTTTGACTGTTCCAATCTTTGAATGCTTTACTTCGGCTTAATACTGCTTGCTCGCAAACTTCATCCCACCACGGATGTTTTCTACGTTTTTGTAAAGGGGCCAACTTTAAGGCTGTTTTAATAATTTTTTGTTTTAATTCTTGCCAGTTCTGTGCAGGTTGTTTATCAAGCTCTTCTGTTAGGGCTGGTTTTATTTTCGTTGGGTCAAACTTTGGTATTAGCAGCCCCTTTTGAATAAGTTTTCGAGGTTTTAAGCTAAGTTTGATTCTAGTCAAGTAGTGATCCGTGTCTATATTTGCTCCTTTCCTGACTTGAACATTCAAAATCTCTTTATAATTGGGGTACGAAATGGCAACATGGTCAATTTGCAATTCACCCATGTACGTGTTTGGGCACCTCCAGGTCTTTTGTTTTGTTATTTTCTTCCTAAAATGGGTTGACATTATTTTTAGATTAAACTGGTTATGGTTAGTCCATTTATGAGCAGGAAAACTGCCGACTGTTTTCCTGTACTTTTTTTCTTTCCCTCGTTGGGCGTTGAAATCACCCAATAGGATTTTCACATGGTTAGAGGGAATTTTAGAGATAGTCTTTTCCAGAATTTCCCAGGACTTATTTACTTTTTCAGGATTAGATTTATTTTCTTCGTTAACTGGGAGGTGTGCATTGATTAATGTATAGTTTTTGTTAGCACACTTGAGGGATAGTGTCATAAGTCGATTATTTACTGGCTGGACATTTGTTATAGAACCAAGAATGTTTCTTGAGACAGCGAAAGCAACACCGAGATGTGGTGTATTTTTGAATATTCTTTTGTCCGTTTTACTTTTAAAAAGTCTGTAGTTGCCGAATTCCAAGGTGTTATCATCTATCAAGCTGGTTTCTTGCAAAGCTAAAATTTGGATTTTTTGCTGATTTAATGTTCGCCCCAATTCGTATAGTTTTCCTGGACGCAGGAGAGAATTGATATTTACCGTTCCAAAGAAAGTTTTTATTTTCGGTTTCAGACGTTGGCCAGAAGTCTCCGACTCCCTCTGAAAGATTTTGCGTTTAAGCCCGGACGCCCGATTGTCTACCTCCTGGGGTAATTTTGTAATTACTAGAACGCTTCATCTTGTACTTTGAATTAAAGGTTTGAACCATGACGGTTCAGAGGTTAAGACTGGAGGGGTTAGTTCCAGAATTTAAATATCAGCCGCACCACTGGTGAACAGACGCTGACCACTCAGCCGCTTGATACAAGTCAGACGCTAAGTGGATTTAGTTTTTTTTTGCCTTGGTTCGGGGCTGCTTATTTTGAGATATTCGCAGCTGTCCATTAATATATATATATATATATATATATATATATATATATATATATATATATATATATATATATATATATATATATATATATATGTATATATATATATATATATATATATATATATATATATATATATATATATATATATATATATATATGTATATATATATATATATATATATATATATATATATATATATATATATATATATATATATATCTTTTCATTATATATAGAAATTAATATAATTTATTTTAGGAACTTTTTGAATTTTTTAAAATTAAATAATTCATTAGGCAAATTTATTACAGAAAAATAATCACTAAATAACTTGTCTCCGTTTGTTTTTTTTTTGTTTTTTACCCAGTGATTCTTTATTTACATAAGAATAGATATTTTTTTTTAGTTTTAGATCGTGGCGAAAAACCCAAAAAAGAAAAAAATTATACAAAATAAACTTATCAATTTTTTTTACACATCTATATTTGCATACCCTTTTCCCGTGAAAATTTATATTGTAGCATGAGATAGAAAAACCTAAGGGTTAAAGCAATAATGGTGGCGCTATTTATTAGGACCACATAAATAGCGCCAAATTTTACAATTTTCATTTTTACTAACTGTAAATCATTTCGATATTTGTAAAATCTGTTTAGGCAAGAGCTGGTTTAATTTATAATTCAGTCCCTAATGCTAGGCACTATCAAAAGCGTGTATCAAATCGAGGAAAACGACGGAAGAAACTTTTTTTCTCTTCTAAGATTTTTCTCTGGATTTTTATTAGTAGCAGAAAGTTTGGGACGGACATCTTTAAAGCCAAACTGGTATTCTGGGATTATGTTTTTATCTTCAACAATTGGTAAAAAAGTGGCTCCAAATTTAAATTCGGAGTTCAATTTTGTCCAAACACGCACCTTTGAACGAACTGTATAATGAGTAATTGCTGTACTGAGTTCTATCGAGACCACCCTGGTATAAGTCGGTTCGCTGATATTTACGGTCGTTTACTACCGCGATTACCACCAGGCCGCGCCACACCGTCTTATTTATCGATCCGGAACCCGACGTGGTGCCACATTGTGACGCGGACCGCGCCCATGCCCGCTGGCGGTCGCCCAGCATCGATGATCCTACTATTTTTATTATTATTATTATCATTTTCGTATTCTTTCTGTAACCTACGCTGGGTCATTTCTTCCGTTTAATTACAATAAATACGTTTCGCTTTACATAACAAAAAAAAAAGAAGACGAGATAGAATCGTAAAAAGCAAACATGTTTTGTGTGGTCCCCCACACCTGATATCGAGATCGTTTTAATGCCTTATTTTCTGATGATCATTTACCAGTGCCGTGCGAGTTTGTTTTTTTTTTTGAAAATTACGCAAAAAATCAGATTCCTGTACGAGTGGTTTTGGTAGTTTTTTGTATCTTTGTAAAGGGTCTCCGAGTAGGTACTTTGGGATTTTAATTTAGTCCCGTATTTTATGACTTTTTGTATTTCGCGTGATTCATTTAGAGATCCAGCACTTTAATATGGATCGTTTTACGATAGGAGAAGGTGAATTGTGCAAATTTACGACGAATATTCCCGTTCTTTTGTGAAAACAATTCATAAACTTCGTTTAATTCTTGAGTGAGAGTGTGTCGAAAACCAAACTGGGGTTGAGAATCCCAACCTCAACTGGAAAGTCGAAACAAATTTTATGAAGTAATTGAAACAAATGTACGGTTTGGTTTTTAGCTTCTTAGAGCAAAGAAAGAGGAAGGTGAAGGAGGTGAAGTCAAGATTCACCGACGGGCTGTAGCACTACAGAAAGAAGAAGAATAACATAACCAATATTCTAGTTAAATATATTGGTATTCAGTGTGCTTGTTATTGGATTTTAAAGAAAATTAGATGAAGGCTATAAGAATGGAAAAGCAAAATGTAGCTAAGAGTGTCCATATTAGACATTTGATGAAATCTTAACAAAGCCATTTATTCTGGTGCTTATTTAATATGGTTATTTATTAAAGCTTATTTATTCTGGTGCCTTGGATATGGCACCATTGATTTAAAAAAGTATACAATCAATCTTGTATATAATACGAAATATGGAAGATAGGTTGAGTTTCATAAGAATCTGTTGTGGAGTAAAATTGAAGCAGATTCATAATACAACGGTGTTTAAAACAACTGAGTAAAGAGAGGGAACGTGGGTGCCATAGTAACTTCCAAAACTCCCCATTAATAGTTGAATCAAACAGAAAACCCAAATGCAACGTGTAACCATCTGTCTTGCACTTTTTGTATATATATATATATATATATATATATATATATATATATATATATATATATATATATATATATATATATATATGTATATATATGTAGTGTTAGAATTCTTTGGACTGCGTCCAATGAGATAACAGTACTGAGTGTCATCAGATACCCAACTAATGGGGTCCATAATTTCATGTGGAACACACAACAACCTGCGTCTCCGCCTAAATGAACATTTTTGTTAGTTGCTTGACCGGGAACGAGCCCCATCCATCCCTTCCATTGGAGGGCACATGTTTCGTCTCTTGATGTTTAGACTCTTCAGAGCACCGACATGTGCTCTCTCTCGTCAAGAATAGGAAGATCCCATCCACAGTCAATAACCCATACTTTTCGCCGACTTCCCGTCGGATGGCGTATAACTAATATATATGGATTTCTACTTGTGAACCCTGGACAGTAGGCAATGGTTTTAAAGTGAAAGCCGAAATGTCGAGATTTTACAAATCTAAAACGCGGTTCTACTAGCGAACCTACCGAGTGCTCCACCCACAACCTTACCTTTTAATGCATGGTATCTATTAATGCACGTTCTTTTCTAGTTGTGAACTCTGGGGAGTAGGCAGATTGAGGCCTCGGAGTAAATCAACTAGATTCGCTTGAAAATGGGTTCAAAGTGGAAGCCGAAACGTCGAGATTTTACAAATCTAAAACGCGGTTCTACACAAGAACCTAGTAATTCTAACATTACCGACCGCGGAAACGTTTCGATGGAATCTCATCCCTCATCCATCATCCAAATGCTCAGCATTTGTCCGTCGGGTAAACGCTTTGAAAATGATGGCTGAGATTCTATCGAAACGTCAGCGAAACCGCCCACCAGTGGACATTCAGCTAACACGGGATACCCGAGAAACTATCATTACATACAGGGTGTTGAAAGTGAAACTAAATTTTCGAAAAATTGAGCTAATTTAATAACGGTTGAAGAAATCAGGTTCAAAATCGGGGTAGTTGGGTTTTCAAAGGGGACAAATGCGAATTTGGTAGTAGTTTGAGCCTAGTTCCTAGAGGGAACGCGCCCTCTCAGGACTAGACTCAAACTGGTACCAAATTCGGATTTGTCACTTTAACCGTTTTTAAATTATCTCAATTTTTCGAAATTTGAATAACTGGCATTTGCCAAAACGTTTATTGGCTAAATCTTCTTATTTTGATCTCTACCATCCTCCGTTGCACTATGGCGGATAAGTTATGGGACACCCTGTATATATCCTTGACTTATGTTTCTACATCGTATTACCCTTTTGACAACTTCATTCTTAATTTTATTAAGGACTTCTTTTCCAAATTCAGTTTTTTTTTTCAAAATATTAAATATATTTTTTTGGTTTTCTTATTCTTTCACGCAATTCATGAGCAATTCTTCCATTTCTTTGTTTCTATTCTTTTATAATATATATGTTCTAATTTCCCGCCGACTTCGATCAAAACTACAAAACTTTTCTTTCGTTACGTTAAAAGTAAACTTCACTCCGCCGCTGAGTTTATCGGTATATTAATTTGTTTCTACTCTCGAAAAAGATCTTAAACCAACATCAGCGGGGCGCAGAACCCAAATACCTTTTTAGACACGTCCTAATTGTTCAACAACACGGCCATACAACATCGTCCATCGAACGCGACAAAACTTGGTCCTTCGAGCACGGAACGCATCATTTTCAAATCGTTTTCTCTCTCCCTCCATTTCTCGCCCTTTCTCTGTCTCGGCTTAATCATCAGGAGATAATTTTTTCACGGGTTGAATTAAACTGTTTCTTTTCCCTACCATCAAAGCCAATATGTTCGCTCTATAGAATCTACCGTACAATACACTTTTTTTTCCTTTTTCACCGATACCTAAGCATATCCGATCAATTATCGAGGATATCTTCATTATAATCGGTGAGAAAAAAAAAACGATTGGAACAATTAAAAAGAAATTTTCTATCCGGGGAAAAAACTTAATTGACTACAACGAACGGGGTGTGTTATGAAGTATGCGAGATATTTACGTTCAGTGGTTTTGATTTTGTTTTGAGTCGGGTTTTATTATTAATGGAATATTAGTTTTTATTTTCAAACATGTAGTGGGGGCCAATAAAATAAGAGTGGTGGAGCCGTACTGATATAGTTTACAGACAATATTAATTTTCCAGAATGAATTTACAGAGTATATAAAAGGTATGCATGATATTAGTCCTAATATAAACAATTATTTTATTCATAATTATATGTTGATGAGATATTTTAGAAAAAATTATGCGGAGAAAAAATAACATTAAATTTTTTATTAAAAATCTAAAAGTTGTTCTCTAAAACTGTTTAGTGTCTAATTCTCTAAAACTGGGAGTGTCTATGATTACTGAAGCTCAGTACTTTATAGCATGGCTCTTATTCTTAATTACTGATTGATATCTTCTTGGCATGGAGTGGAGTGGATACTAGTTTGGAAAATCAACCTGTCTGAATTTCTTGCCACAATGTCTTCTTGTTTGCTATTTTTTTGCAACTCTTTCCAAAGATTTTCGATGGGATTTAGACCCGGAGACTGTGACCACTCTAACGATTTAATATGTTTCCTGTCGAGCCACTGCTCTACCACATGAGCCATATGCTTGGAATCATTCTCTTATGGAGTCTGTGGTATACTCACTGGAAATGCATATTCTGTTCAAAGTAAGGTAGCATAATTGTCTCTAGGATTCGGTAATAAATTTCTTATGTCATATTTCCTTTTATCTAAAATATTGGACCTACTCCGTTATATGAAAAATATCCCCCCCCCCCCCATACTTTGATATTACCACCAATAAGCTTCACTGTACCCAAACTATTACATGGATCTTCGTTGATACGTCTTTTCACATACAATTTGCTACCAGAACCAAATAAATTAATTTTCGTCGTTGCATTTACGTTGAAAATCTTTTTTTCAAATTTTAATCGTGTCTTCCGCGAAAACTTTCACTCAATCATCATTGCAATCATGTTGGGATGATGCTAAGAGACCCAATAAACTAAAAGTCCTCAAATCTCTATTCTCCCAACTTCTTCCGTCACGATTACTGAAATTTTTTCTAAAACTAGAAGGCCCTCTACTCTGCGAATTTTTTTAGGATCTCCTATCTGTCAAACATGTGCCTACCGATTACACCGCGTTATCGTTATCAGATTTTTTTGTTGATTTGAGCCAGGAACTCTCTGTAACCTTTGCTCCGTTAACGTGTTTAACACATTTGTCTATCTGAAAGAAATTAACTGTTTCACTAAGATCTAGTCATTCCTAGTAAAAATCGGTTCAATATTAGTGATCTTAGTTAAAACGATTTAGCCCATACATCTGCGTTAACTAAACCTGTGATACATTTTTATCTTTTTCCTACTTTTATATTTTTTTCACTTGAATACTAAATTCATAAGTGAAGTTTTTAGTTGTTAAATAATTTAGATATCGATACGATCGAAAAAATAAAGAGAGCTCATTTTCGGGTCCAAACACTCCAAACCACGCGAATCATTAATCTAACAATGAAAATGCTTTATATCTTTTAGTTTTCGCGATAGGATTTTTCAAAAATTAGAAATATTGTGAAAATTGCATGTAATGATGGTTTTTTTGGGAATATCTTGAAAACCGTTGAAGATATGGAATTGCGCTAGTCGTCATTCGATTCCCCATTATTTTTCCTATTAGGATATTTTCATCGATATTGGCCGATTTTTGGTTTTCGAAAATTTTCCTATGAAAATTGACAATTTTTCCAGCAAAAATGCAAAACTTCAAAACAGAATTGGCTTAGTTTCGGACATTTAACACTCCAAACCACGCGAATCATTAATCTAACATCTTTTAGTTTTCGAGAGATACGATTTTTCGAAAATTGGAAATTTTGCGAAAATGACTTTCTTAGATTTGTTTTTTTTTCAAATATTTCGAGGAGGTGACTTTACTTACTCAAAAAATAAAGGATCAAACCCATCTTTACGGATTGGAAATAAACGAGGAGAAAATGAAAATAATGCTTATTAAATATTCAGTTGTGAATTTAATGAGATATTAATTTAGTTTATTAAAAAGTAAACAATAAATTTAAGCTCATTTTCGGGTATTTAACACTCCAAACCACGCAAATCACTAATCTAACAACCAAAATGCTTTATATCTTTGAGTTTTCGCGATAGGATTTTTCAAAAATTAGAAATATTGTGAAAATTGCATGTAATGATGTTTTTTTTGGGAATATCTTGAAAACCGTTGAAGATATGGAATTGCGCTAGTCGTCATTCGATTCCCCATTATTTTTCCTATTAGGATATTTTCATCGATATTGGCCGATTTTTGGTTTTCGAAAATTTTCCTATGAAAATTGACAATTTTTCCAGCAAAAATACAAAACTTCAAAACATAGAATTGGCTTAGTTTTGGATATTTAACGCTCCAAACCACGCGAATCATTAATCTAACATCTTCTAGTTTTCGAGAGATATGATTTTTCGAAAATTGGAAATTTTGCGAAAATGACTTTCTTAGATTTGTTTTCTTTCAAATATTTCGAGGAGGTGACTTTACTTACTCAAAAAATAAAGGTTCAAACCCATCTTTACGGATTGGAAATAAACGAGGAGAAAATGAAAATAATGATTATGAAACGTCAAAACAACATGCCCAACAGGAGTCAAAAAGGACAATTTAAAGTAATTAGCCAATTCGTCTATCTTGGGGCTTTAATATTTTTTGTTCTTCAATATATTTTGGTAAGTAAAAAGTTCCCGGAACAATGGACAACAGCTATAATCAACCCACTTCATAAGAAAGGTGATAGAAGTAATCCAGACAACTACAGAGGTATTTCCTTACTAGACGGCACATATAAGATTTTCTCTAAGATACTATATAATCGGATTAAACAACAACTAGATCAAGAGCTAGGTGAATACCAAGGAGGCTTCAGACCCTGGAGAAGCTGCACAGAACAAATAATTACTTTGAAGCTAGTCATGGCATATTATAGAAAACGAAACAACCCCCTTTGGATAACGTTTATAGATTTCAGGAAAGCATACGACTCCATCCACAGACCATCATTATTAAAAATGTTAAGACATTTTGGACTTCACCCAAAACTGATCAAATTGATAGAACTTACTCTAACTAATACAATTTCTAAAATTAAGTTCAGGGGAGAACTTTCTGAACCATTCTTGGTAAAAACTGGTTTGAAACAGGGTGACGGATTATCACCTCTTCTTTTTAACTGTGCACTGGAGTATATAATGAGAGAATGGTACAAGAACAACCCAAAAAATATAAAAATTGGAACCAAAAAGGACAACATACATTTGAATTGTCTAGGGTTTGCTGATGACCTAGCTCTTCTGGCCAATAACATTCAGGAAACAAAACAACAAATAAAATCTTTACAGGAAATAGCTCAGAATATTGGTTTGAAAATTTCATTTGAAAAAACAGAAATCATGTCAACTCAACTTCCATTAGTAAACAAAATTGAACTGGGTAGCCAAGAGATAAAAATTGTGGGAAGATTTAAATATTTAGGTGAAATAATCACATACAATTTGAATGAAAAACCAGCATGGCAAAGTAGAATAGATAGACTGGTTAGAGCACAGCATGTGACCAAGAACACATACAACAAAAGATGTCTCTCAATAGCAACCAAATTAAAACACTACAAAACGGTCACTCAACCTCAAATTACATATGCATGTGAAACAATATTCAAAACAACAAACACCGTTGCAATAGATGGAATACTAAAGACAGAGAGGAGAATAGTGAGAACTTGTTTGAATAAAAATTATCAAGTAAATGGAGTCTGGAGACTGGCTTCCAATGAAACCGTCTATAAGGAAATAGAACCAGTGACGAGCACTATGAGAAAGAAGCGAATATCTTTCTTGGGGCATCTAGTAAGGACACCGGAAGGTAGAATCAGTAGGAGAATAATAGAGAAATTTTGGAATAGTAAGAGCAATATTAGATGGATCACAGAACTTAAGGAAGACATGAGAGAGTTGCACATCACAATGGAAGATTTAAGGTGCAAGTCAGATGCACTTAAGATATTGCAGGACAAGCACACAGCACTACAGGCAAGGATCAACAGACAGAGGACAGGAAGAGTGATTCCGGAGGAGGAAAGGAAATTACGATCAGAGTGGATGAAGAAGTATTGGGCTGAGAAGAGAAAAAGGGACCTGAACCATAACTTGACTAGAGTGGTCCTATGCAGACCATAAAGTTAAAATAAAAAAAATAAATAAATATTTTGGTAAGAGAAGTTTTTGGGAGTTATGATATAAAAATGACAAAAAGAATCAACTATAATATAAATATTATTAAATCATTGGGAGCCCCTCCTGTAGAACGAAATAATTTCTTGAAATTGACGACGAAAGCGATAAAGAAAGAGAGTAAGCGAGACGGAGGCAAAGAAAGAGCTGGTGAGATTATTTCAAACCATTAGAAAAGAGATTAGGCATCACGTAATAGGACACGTAGGTGGACATTTTATTATTATATGCAAATGGCGTTGGTTCTCTTTTTTTGTATTTAAATAAATCGATTATTGAAATTGGACAATAAAATAAGCCATTAAAATAATTAAAATAAGTATTTCGTTATGGTGGAACAGGTATGGGTTGAATAATGGGTTTTTCGTTCGTGCCCAAAGCTCTTGTTCTCGGCTTCAACCGTCTGTATTAAATAAAGAAATATATATTGCATACATTTGTTTTTACACCGTTTAAAACAGTTTATTTTTTAAATATTCAGTTGTGAATTTAATGAGATATTAATTTAGTTTATCAAAAAGTAAACAATAAATTGAATTGAGGTGAAAAATTCATTTTAAATTTTAATTAATTTTAATATTCAAGTTTTTCTAAAATTCTTGTGAATATTTCTGGGTAAGAGTGTAAAATCTGAGAAGGAATCACCCCTCAGTCACGCCAGTTCGAGGCTGGGTAAGGCCGGATGCCTTCTGAGAGGTTTTCTACGTTGGTCACTCACCAGTCGGTAGGCTTCTCGAGATACTTTCGGTTAAGCACAAAACCAGTGGTTGATAGTCCAAGGAGGGTGCTGACCGGGGTTTTCGGTAGCTGATGACCGTGGTTCGGAACCCACGTTAAGCTGTAGGTCCAGTCGGTAAATAGCCTTCTCAGTTGCTGATGCGCCTCTAACCATTTCACCACCATTTCAATTCCTTTACTCTTGCAATGATGTCACATACTTTCATTTGTTCTATGATCCATGTGCAAGGGTTTCTGTACCGTCTCATTCCTCTCTGCGTTGTCTGAAGTGTCCTTGAACTAATTACGATTTATTGCAATTCCGTTTGTCATAACGGACCGGACACACTGATTGAAGATTTTTTTAGTGGTTTGTAAGTAGGAGTTTGTTCTTAAATTCCATTTTGAGCCTGCCAGCCACATTTAACAGGCCGTTCTACCTCCAGAGCCGCATCCCCCTGCATTGAAATTATCTGCACAAGACACACACTTGTATATAAAAGTTGCAAAATAAAGAAGTTATTAACAGTTACAAAATTTGAAAACAAACCTGACTTTTTGGTATTCTCGGCCACTGCGTTGTCGAACTCGCAAAGAGAAGTCAATTTAGCAAAAATCATTTATAAAAAAATTGCGGAATAACAAAAACAAAAATGTTACATGTTACAGAATTTTTCAAAATTGTCACCATTTATTCGGTTAGCACAAAATCTTACTCGGCGTACCCATGCGTCAAATATAACATGCCGGTGTCCACGAAATAACAACACAAACGTTTTCGATGCGCTATTGTAGTTCTTCCACAGTATTTCCTTCTCCATCGTGACAAACTAACTTTTTAAATAGCCCCAAAGAAAAAAATCGCAAGGCGTTATATCCGGTGAGCGTGCAGGGCAAGAAATGGGTCCATTGCGTCCTATATAACTGTAGAAAATGCACTATTTAAATGTTCCTGAACTTATCGTCTAAAATGTAGCGGAGCTTCATCATGTAGAAACCACCTATTCTGTCTAACATTTAAAGCAACATCTTGTAATAATTGTGGCAGATTGTTGTCGAACTAATTTTCACCTGTCAGTAGCCCTGGTAGAAAGAAAGGCCCAATAAGCATGCCATTTACTATGCCATTTACTATGCCAGTCCAAAAATTTACTGAAAATGGAATCTTTTCATCGCATGTGGATTTTCTACCGGTACTACTCCATTTACTCCAATTTTTTGCAAATGTGACCTCGTCGGTAGTCAGAATAAATTTGGTAAAATTTTCATTACTGTTGTACTGATGTAAAAGCCACTCACAAAATTCAACTCTTCTAGGATAATCTTCGGGTTGTAACGCTTTACGCGTTGATAATGATAGGGATAAAAGTGTTCTTGTCCTATAGTCTTCTATACTTTACTATGACCAATTTTAGCTTGACCTGCATAGACCCAGTGCTCGTTGTTGGGTCGTTCTTGACAATTTCTAAAATGTCTCCCTCAATCTCTACCAATTCGGGTGGAGGAGGTCTTACACCGGGACCTCCTCGTTATGCTTTTAAGTACCCTGTATCGGGAAATCAGGTAACTAAATTTACAAACATCCGCGGAGCCAGATGATGTCTTAAAGGAAACCCTTCGGCGTACAAACGGCATGCTGCGGTTGCATTTTGTTGGCACTCCCCGTTAAGTTAATGTTATGTTCACTAGTTCATTGTTTTCATAAACGCGTGACATTTTAATCGTAGAAAGTACCCAAAAATTAAACAGGCACTATTAAGGAATTATTACTACTGGTCAAATCGAACATCGCACTCTAAAGAAATATAAAAAATTAGTTATACCCAGTATCAGCATTTTACTGCTAACTGACTGCAAATACTTTATATGTTATGTATTTTAAGAAGAAAATAACGAAACAAAAGACCTGGCGATGCCCAAACACGTACGTGGGTGAATTTCAAATTGACCATGTTGCCATTTCGTACCCCAATTATAAAGAAATTTTGAATGTTCAACTTAGGAAAGGAGCTAACACAGACACGGATCACTACTTGACTAGAATCAAACTTAGCTTAAAACCTCGAAATCTTATTCAAAAGAGATTACTAATCCCAAAGTTCGACCCTACGAAATTAAAACCAATTCTAACAGAAGAGTTTGATAAATAACCAGCACATAACTGGCTAGAACTGAAATAAAAAATTATTAAAACAGCCCTAAAGTTGGCCCCTTTACAAAAACGCAGAACAAGTAAAAAAGCCAGAAATAAACTATAATATCTTTTTGAAAGTAAGAAAAGGAACATCGAAGCTAATTAGACAAACTAAAAGAAAATATGAAAACAATCAACTGAATGTAATAGAAAAAAAAATTCCAAAAAAAACACCCGAACAAGCTATCAGCCCTAAAGTCTATGCTTCCGAAAGGAAAACAAACAATTAGCTCTAAATAACCAAGACAAGTGCAAAGAACTTATCAAATATTTTGAACTACTAAACTGTCCTGAGCCCTTAAACAGATTACCAACACTAAATCCTAAACAAACAAACCCAGATTCATTACCACCGAATGAAGATGAAATAATTAGGCAAATCAAACGACTTAAAAATAACAAAACTTCTGGTGAAGATAGAATCATTGCTGAACTATTAAAATCCGGTGGTCCAGGTACAATCAAGGAAATAACCATAATTCTACAATAAGTTTGGCGAACCGAACGGATTCCGGAAGATTGGAAAGATGCTCTAATCCATCCACTACATAAGAAAGGAGATAGAACAGATGTAAACAACTAAAGACGAATATCTCTTCTCCCAGTTTGTTACAAAATTCTATCTCAGTGTCTCTTAGACAGAGCACAGGGACAGTTAGAACCTAAAATTGGTGAATATCAAGCAGGTTTTCGACAGAGCAGATCCTTCCCGGAACAGAACCTGAATTTAAAGTTGATCCTAAAACATCGAAAACTATACAGTAAAAATCTCGTCTGTACATTTGTGGATTTCAAAAAGCAATGATTCTATTGACCGCGATTCTTTATTTCAAATCTTGAAAGAACAAGGACTAGATCTGAAAACGCTGGCAATTATTAAAGCAACGCTAACTAACACAAGGTCAAAAGTTAAATTTATGGGTAACATCTTAGAACCTTTTGAAATTAAAATTGGAGTGACGCCTGGGGATGGACTCTCGCCACTCTTATTTAAGTGGGTTTTACAAAAAGTAATACAGGAGTGGCGTGTAAAAAAATTGGCCCTGAATATTTCCCGTCCCAATAAACTGGGGAAAACCAACATCAAAATAGATTGTCTGGCGTTTGCTGATGATCTTGCAATTTTAACTTAAGATATATCAACGGCACAAAAACAGATTGAAATCCTAAAAGACACAGCAGAAAAGGTAGGACTCCAAATTTCCTTTGAAAAGACACAATGCATGACCGGCAACGGATTAAGAACACTATTTCTAAAAACAAAATATAGTTACATAAGACGAGTCTCTCAATTTAAATGTTTGGGTGAAATAATCATGGAAAATGGGTCGGAAAAAGCGGCAAATAAGGGTAGATGTCAAAAAATGGAAACTGCATTGAGACTTGCACGAAATGTTTACAACAAAAAATGCATATCTAAAAACACAAAACTGAGACATTAAAACACACCTATTAAGCCAGAATGTCTATATGGCGCAGAAACGCTCATTTTAATAGAAAGAGAGACATCGGGGAGATTGAAAAGAAAGAAACAAAAATCATAACAAAAATCTTAGGCCCCAAACAAGTAAATAGCACAACTCACCTACTTCGAGAAAATCAAGAAATCAAACAATACTATACATAGCGATATGAGAAAAAGAAGACTTAAGTTTTACGGACACAAAACGGATGAATCCGAGTAGGCTAACTAGACAAATAGTTGAATTTTATGAAAATAGGAGTAGAGCTAAAATAGAAACAATGAAATGGATTGCTGCAATTAAAGTGGACCTAAAATCAGCAAATATTATACAAAGTGAAATTTACGATAGAAACCGTTTCAGACACAAGGTTAACGTTTGGGAGGTTGGCCAGAGAGAAAAATGGAGGAAGACCGGAACAACTAGGTCTGACGAGAGGAAAAAAGCTCATAGTGAAAGAATGAAATCAGTATGAGCGCAAAGGAAGGCTAACAACAAAGGGCTCTAATTGTACTTCACCAGGGCCCATACGTGAATAATAATAATTATATGTTTACATCGCAGGGGTCGATAATATCAAACACATCCGACTTCTGTTTTCAAATTTTGCAACTTTTATATAAATGATTTTTGGTAACATGACTTCTTTTTATGACTTCCACAACACCCTGTATATGTGTGGTATTGAAAACTAGAAAGATATCCCAGAACCGTAGCTCGAAGGTATTCTATGGATGCATATTAACTGTTTTTCGTATTTATGGAGCTCAGCCCTAGACCATAATTGATAGAGCTATGGAGCGTTAAATGTTATATGTAAAACTCAAAAACAAAAAAGATACACCTGGATATGGCATAAAATAAAACTCACATATGCAAGAGAAAGAACATCTCGATTTATATGGAAATTTGCAGCAGTTTTTTAATTTCTCATCCATAATTTCCATAATTTTTTCCTGGGTTGAATTATCAGTGCTTCACGTTTTTTTTTCACTTTAGGTGCTGATATTTTTACCTTCTACCTATATTAATTTCTTAGTATACTCTCCTTTACAAGTTTATCTTTAAAAGGTAAAAAAATCTTTTTTTCGTATCATCATCGTAGGACAAATTAGTTGCTGTAAAAGCTGGTCCGGAGGATAGTGAGGAAATATTGTTGTAAATTAAGACGCGTTTTGGCGGTGCACCTGTTTTTGCATTAAATAAATGCTATACAGTGAATATAAGGTCTGGGACAAAAAGATAGGTCATCGCTGTGTTTTGCGATTTTTTAAATATATTATTCATGTCTACTTGTATTTAGTTACTTGGTTTACTCACCGAAAACTATACCTGATGAATTACATGAAATGTTTGCAAATAATAATTATAAATATAGAACAGTTTTGATTTTTCCAAAATGATCTTCTTGAAAAAATGTATAATTAAAAATTAATAAGTGTGAGCGAAAAACGGTGTGTGAAGTTTTACTTTCTCGACGCGAAGCAAATACTTTTTTGCATCGGATCGTGACTGGAGATGAAAAGAGGATATTTTTCTAGAACCCAAAACACGCTGTGCATTTGGTGGGATCAGAAAAGTGTCGTTTACCACGAGCTTCTTAAACTAGGTGAAACAGTGAATACCGTTCACTACCGCCAAAAATGATCAATTTGAATCATACATTGATCGAAAAGCGACCAGAATGGGCCACAACACACGGAAAAGTGATTTTGCAGCACGACAACGCCTTATCGCAGAGCCAAAGCGATCAGACACCTTTTCTGCACTTAGTAGGGAACCCTTGTCCCACCCATTTTATTCGTTAGACTTGGCCCCTTCTGACTACCACTTGTTTTCATCGATGTCTCATGCACTTTCCACGAAACACTTCAACAATTACGGAGATGTCGAAAAGTGATAACTGGACTTCCAAAGATGTACAGTTTCTCCGGGAGGGTATCCACAAATTGCCAGAGAGATGGGAAAAATGTACAGCTAGTGATGGCGAATACTTTGAATAAACCATTTTTTGCATTTCTCTCAAATTAATTTTTTTTTAAGAAGAAATAAGAGTTATTAACCGCGACACCTGGTATACGTTAAAAATTCACAATTTTTCTCTTATAGATGAAAATTAATTCTTATTTATTTAGAACGCAGAAACATAAGTTATATTTGAACAAATTTACACTAACATTTCCGATGGTATTGATCTAGATTCAAGGGAATAAATCGTCCGTATTTAAACTGTCTCATATAAATTTGAAATGTAAATCCGAAATTATGCAGACAATTATTTTTCGGTTTGTGTCTTATAATGAGACATTATAGCGTCGTAGTTTTGTGTGTTATTTTCTCTTATTTAGGTATATTAATTATTTATAAAGGTTGTTACTAAAATGGCTGCGTTATTGATTTACCTTTATTTTCAAACGAAAATGTTTATACAATTGAACAATCCTGATAATTCATAGGTTTTCTTATGTTACTATTGTAATACGAGGATATAGTGAAATCCAGATACTTTTCGGATAGATGGCGGTGCGATCGCTAACGTGATTTTATTTCTAAATGTCATATGACATTTGGTTTTGTTTTCACAGTCTTCGAAAGTAGCTAAGTTTGATGTTTTTACGATTATAAGTTGATGTCATGACATAAAGCGAATTTCGTGTGTTGATGTGCACACTGCTTTTTTTTGCGAGGTGCTTTGTTGCTTTCGTGTGTCGAACACTGTTTTTTGCGTGGAAAAACCATAGCCCAAATCGAAGAAAAATTGAAAAACGATTTTGAAGGCTGCCCCCTCACATTTCATGGTTCATAAGTGGTTTATCGAGTTTCGATGTGGTCAAACCAGCACGGGTGGCGCTCTTAGATCAATAATTAGGTGGGTTACATTAATTAAATGAAACTTCTGTAGCCCTGTATGTGTCTATAATATATATATATATATATATATATATATATATATATATATATATATATATATATATATATATATATATATATATATATATATATATTATTGGGTTTTTTCCGGGAGTACGGTCTACGCTTGCCGCCTACGTGGAAAAGCGTTCTTATACCAGCAGACCCGGACAGCACGACATCCAGAGCACGACTGGAAACAAAGACGTCGCGAGCACCTCAGGGGACGGAGCTAGCGCCAGTGCCAGCCAATCGCTACCGACTAAGACTGAGACCAGAAGACCTAAATATTACACGGCAAACCGATCTCTCTCACACAGTCACGAACCTGTGTGTGTGTGTGTGTGCGCGTACTGCTTTACGAATGGAAAAACATGAATTAAGTTTTTTTCCGGAGTACATCCGGTTGTCGAATTGGGAGCTTGCAGACGCTTGACCAAAGTCTTATTTGACATCTTCGCTGCTTACTGTCGCGAGGTTTGTAACATTCTGAATCGTCTGAAAGAGAGAACATCCAAGATTCGCGGGCGTGTCATCATCTATGGCTAAAAATATCAATTCTAAATGAGAAGATGCAACCATACTCCAGACATAATCTTCAATGCGGTCATGCAGACGGATACGGATTAACAACTGGCTGCATTTTTTTCTGCTAAATAACGGATTGCATTTCCATTTCCTCCTATGTAATACTCCATTTTTGGTTCGGTACCATGCTAAGAGACGCGTCTTGTGGTGCGTCGTAACCGAGAGCATCTCATAAGGACGATAAGCGCGCACCCCTCGAAAGTCATTCTCGAAAACAAAAGCATCACGCGCTTGACGGATGTCGTTGTATACGAAATCTTTTACCTTTATTGAGAATGTCTTTTTTAATTGAGAATAATTTTCTTTATTTTTGTCTAACCTAACGCTGATTCTTTAATAAAAATCTCACTCTTATTGAGAATATTTTTTAATTGAGAATAGGTTTCATTATATTTTTTAACCTAATGATGACTTATTCTTTAATAATAATCTCACCTTTATTGAGAATAAAGTTGAGATTATTTGAGTTGAGATTATTGAGTTTTCCTTATTTTTTATCTAACTTATTGATAACTTATTCATTTATAATAATTTATTCTTTAATCTTATTCTCACTTTTATTGGAAATATTTTTTAACTGAGAATAGGTTTCATAATTTCTATCTTACTTAATCTTTAACAATACTCTCACCTTTATTGAGAATATTTTTTAATTTAGAATATGTTTCATTATAGTTTGTCTAACCTAATGATAACTTATTCTTTAATAGTAATATCATTTTTATTGAGAATATTTTTTTAATTGAGAATAAATTTCATTATTTTTTATCTAAACTAATAATTTATTCTTTAATCTTATTCTCACTTTTATTGGAAATATTTTTTAACTGAGAATAGGTTTGATAATTTCTATCTAACTTAATCTTTAACAATACTCTCACCTTTATTGAGAATATTTTTTAATTTAGAATATGTTTCATTATAGTTTGTCTAACCTAATGATAACTTATTCTTTAATAGTAATATCATTTTTATTGAGAATATTTTTTTAATTGAGAATAAATTTCATTATTTTTTATCTAAACTAATAATTTATTCTTTAATCTTATTCTCACTTTTATCGGAAATATTTTTTAACTGAGAATAGGTTTGATAATTTCTATCTAACTTAATCTTTAACAATACTCTCACCTTTATTGAGAATATTTTTTAATTTAGAATATGTTTCATTATAGTTTGTCTAACCTAATGATAACTTATTCTTTAATAGTAATATCATTTTTATTGAGAATATTTTTTTAATTGAGAATAAATTTCATTATTTTTTATCTAAACTAATAATTTATTCTTTAATCTTGTTCTCACTTTTATTGGAAATATTTTTTAACTGAGAATAGGTTTGATAATTTCTATCTAACTTAATCTTTAACAATACTCTCACCTTTATTGAGAATATTTTTTAATTTAGAATATGTTTCATTATAGTTTGTCTAACCTAATGATAACTTATTCTTTAATAGTAATATCATTTTTATTGAGAATATTTTTTTAATTGAGAATAAATTTCATTATTTTTTATCTAAACTAATAATTTATTCTTTAATCTTGTTCTCACTTTTATTGGAAATATTTTTTAACTGAGAATAGGTTTCATAATTTCTATCTTACTTAATCTTTAACAATACTCTCACCTTTATTGAGAATATTTTTTAATTTAGAATATGTTTCATTATAGTTTGTCTAACCTAATGACAACTTATTCTTTAATAGTAATATCATTTTTATTGAGAATATTTTTTTAATTGAGAATAAATTTCATTATTTTTTATCTAAACTAATAATTTATTCTTTAATCTTATTCTCACTTTTATTGGAAATATTTTTTAACTGAGAATAGGTTTAATAATTTCTATCTAACTTAATCTTTAACAATACTCTCACCTTTATTGAGAATATTTTTTAATTTAGAATATGGTTCATTATAGTTTGTCTAACCTAATGATAACTTATTCTTTAATAGTAATTATCATTTTTATTGAGAATATTTTTTTAATTGAGAATAAATTTCATTATTTTTTATCTAAACTAATAATTTATTCTTTAATCTTGTTCTCACTTTTATTGGAAATATTTTTTAACTGAGAATAGGTTTCATAATTTCTATCTAACTTAATCTTTAACAATACTCTCACCTTTATTGAGAATATTTTTTAATTTAGAATATGTTTCATTATAGTTTGTCTAACCTAATGATAACTTATTCTTTAATAGTAATATCATTTTTATTGAGAATATTTTTTTAATTGAGAATAAATTTCATTATTTTTCATCTAAACTAATAATTTATTCTTTAATTTTATTCTCACTTTTATTGGAAATATTTTTTAACTGAGAATAGGTTTAATAATTTCTATCTAACTTAATCTTTAACAATACTCTCACCTTCATTGAGAATATTTTTTAATTTAGAATATGTTTCATTATAGTTTGTCTAACCTAATGATAACTTATTCTTTAATAGTAATTATCATTTTTATTGAGAATATTTTTTTAATTGAGAATAAATTTCATTATTTTTTATCTAAACTAATAATTTATTCTTTAATCTTGTTCTCACTTTTATTGGAAATATTTTTTAACTGAGAATAGGTTTAATAATTTCTATCTAACTTAATCTTTAACAATACTCTCACCTTTATTGAGAATATTTTTTAATTTAGAATATGGTTCATTATAGTTTGTCTAACCTAATGATAACTTATTCTTTAATAGTAATTATCATTTTTATTGAGAATATTTTTTTAATTGAGAATAAATTTCATTATTTTTTATCTAAACTAATAATTTATTCTTTAATCTTGTTCTCACTTTTATTGGAAATATTTTTTAACTGAGAATAGGTTTCATAATTTCTATCTAACTTAATCTTTAACAATACTCTCACCTTTATTGAGAATATTTTTTAATTTAGAATATGTTTCATTATAGTTTGTCTAACCTAATGATAACTTATTCTTTAATAGTAATATCATTTTTATTGAGAATATTTTTTTAATTGAGAATAAATTTCATTATTTTTTATCTAAACTAATAATTTATTCTTTAATCTTTTTCTCACTTTTATTGGAAATATTTTTTAACTGAGAATAGGTTTGATAATTTCTATCTAACTTAATCTTTAACAATACTCTCCCCTTTATTGAGAATATTTTTTAATTTAGAATATGTTTCATTATAGTTTGTCTAACCTAATGATAACTTATTCTTTAATAGTAATATCATTTTTATTGAGAATATTTTTTTAATTGAGAATAAATTTCATTATTTTTATCTAAACTAATAATTTATTCTTTAATTTTATTCTCACTTTTATTGGAAATATTTTTTAACTGAGAATAGGTTTAATAATTTCTATCTAACTTAATCTTTAACAATACTCTCACCTTCATTGAGAATATTTTTTAATTTAGAATATGTTTCATTATAGTTTGTCTAACCTAATGATAACTTATTCTTTAATAGTAATATCATTTTTATTGAGAATATTTTTTTAATTGAGAATAAATTTCATTATTTTTCATCTAAACTAATAATTTATTCTTTAATCTTATTCTCACTTTTATTGGAAATATTTTTTAACTGAGAATAGGTTTCATAATTTCTATCTTACTTAATCTTTAACAATACTCTCACCTTTATTGAGAATATTTTTTAATTTAGAATATGTTTCGTTATAGTTTATCTAACCTAATGATAACTTATTCTTTAATAGTAATATCATTTTTATTGAGAATATTTTTTTAATTGAGAATAAATTTCATTATTTTTCATCTAAACTAATAATTTATTCTTTAATCTTATTCTCACTTTTATTGGAAATATTTTTTAACTGAGAATAGGTTTCATAATTTCTATCTAACTTAATCTTTAACAATACTCTCACCTTTATTGAGCATATTTTTTAATTTAGAATATGTTTCATTATAGTTTGTCTAACCTAATGATAACTTAATCTTTAATAGTAATATCATTTTTATTGAGAATATTTTTTTAATTGAGAATAAATTTCATTATTTTTTATCTAAACTAATAATTTATTCTTTAATCTTGTTCTCACTTTTATTGGAAATATTTTTTAACTGAGAATAGGTTTGATAATTTCTATCTAACTTAATCTTTAACAATACTCTCACCTTTATTGAGAATATTTTTTAATTTAGAATATGTTTCATTATAGTTTGTCTAACCTAATGATAACTTATTCTATAATAGTAATATCATTTTTATTGAGAATATTTTTTTAATTGAGAATAAATTTCATTATTTTTTATCTAAACTAATAATTTATTCTTTAATCTTATTCTCACTTTTATTGGAAATATTTTTTAACTGAGAATAGGTTTCATAATTTCTATCTTACTTAATCTTTAACAATACTCTCACCTTTATTGAGAATATTTTTTAATTTAGAATATGTTTCGTTATAGTTTATCTAACCTAATGATAACTTATTCTATAATAGTAATATCATTTTTATTGAGAATATTTTTTTAATTGAGAATAAATTTCATTATTTTTCATCTAAACTAATAATTTATTCTTTAATCTTATTCTCACTTTTATTGGAAATATTTTTTAACTGAGAATAGGTTTCATAATTTCTATCTTACTTAATCTTTAACAATACTCTCACCTTTATTGAGAATATTTTTTAATTTAGAATATGTTTCGTTATAGTTTATCTAACCTAATGATAACTTATTCTATAATAGTAATATCATTTTTATTGAGAATATTTTTTTAATTGAGAATAAATTTCATTATTTTTCATCTAAACTAATAATTTATTCTTTAATCTTATTCTCACTTTTATTGGAAATATTTTTTAACTGAGAATAGGTTTCATAATTTCTATCTTACTTAATCTTTAACAATACTCTCACCTTTATTGAGAATATTTTTTAATTTAGAATATGTTTCGTTATAGTTTATCTAACCTAATGATAACTTATTCTATAATAGTAATATCATTTTTATTGAGAATATTTTTTTAATTGAGAATAAATTTCATTATTTTTCATCTAAACTAATAATTTATTCTTTAATCTTATTCTCACTTTTATTGGAAATATTTTTTAACTGAGAATAGGTTTCATAATTTCTATCTTACTTAATCTTTAACAATACTCTCACCTTTATTGAGAATATTTTTTAATTTAGAATATGTTTCGTTATAGTTTATCTAACCTAATGATAACTTATTCTATAATAGTAATATCATTTTTATTGAGAATATTTTTTTAATTGAGAATAAATTTCATTATTTTTCATCTAAACTAATAATTTATTCTTTAAGCTTATTCTCACTTTTATTGGAAATATTTTTTAACTGAGAATAGGTTTCATAATTTCTATCTTACTTAATCTTTAACAATACTCTCACCTTTATTGAGAATATTTTTTAATTTAGAATATGTTTCATTATAGTTTGTCTAACCTAATGATAACTTATTCTTTAATAGTAATATCATTTTTATTGAGAATATTTTTTTAATTGAGAATAAATTTCATTATTTTTTATCTAAACTAATAATTTATTCTTTAATCTTATTCTCACTTTTATTGGAAATATTTTTTAACTGAGAATAGGTTTCATAATTTCTATCTTACTTAATCTTTAACAATACTCTCACCTTTATTGAGAATATTTTTTCATTTAGAATATGTTTCATTATAGTTTGTCTAACCTAATGATAACTTATTCTTTAATAGTAATATCATTTTTATTGAGAATATTTTTTTAATTGAGAATAAATTTCATTATTTTTTATCTAAACTAATAATTTATTCTTTAATCTTATTCTCACTTTTATTGGAAATATTTTTTAACTGAGAATAGGTTTGATAATTTCTATCTAACTTAATCTTTAACAATACTCTCACCTTTATTGAGAATATTTTTTAATTTAGAATATGTTTCATTATAGTTTGTCTAACCTAATGATAACTTATTCTTTAATAGTAATATCATTTTTATTGAGAATAGTTTTCATTATAAGTAAAGCCACAAGTGATGTAAATCTGTGAATAAATATTTTCTGAACCTTCCATTCGTGACTCGAGAACGTAGCTGTCCGTATCGTTCGTATTTGTACACCATGGTCAATTTGCATCGACTTAAACAGTGTCATTTGTAAAAATCAGACCGCCGCTACCGGGCCTCGCTCGTTAATTTAAAATAATTTCGGTGATTATTCATGGAGGCCCCGGTATTAACGCGCTCTTAAGTCTCGTTCGACACGAAGATGCACGTCGGAACGCTCCGAAACCGACTCCTATCCGGCGAAAACCTAATTGAATAATCGCCGTTCCGTCAAATATCATCAGAACTTTAGATTGTTCAGAAAAAATCGCTATTCTTGCCTTTTATATATTGTAGTTTTTAAAAATAATACTGGAATTATAAGAAGACTTGGCTGATGGATTATTATTGCTATTACTAAAGGGTTGTCCAATAAGAGTGTCAGAACATTAAAATGAGATACAGTGGTAACTATAAATGATAGTCCCGTAATTTTTATTTCATCTTGAAGAATAAATAATGGCATTATGTTTTGAAAACACAGTCGATCAAATGGTCGAATCAAATTCCTAGGCTTCGCCTGGTGGAGTGCATTCGGGAAACCCAAAGTTCGATTATTTTTTCGCACATGTCACGTGGTATATTTTCAATGCTGGCCTGAATGTTTCGTTTAAAGTCAGGAATTGTTAGGGTTTATTTCTGTAAACCAAAGATTTTAATCCACATTTATCAATTCAGGCCAAAGATATCCTGTTAATATATTCCTATAGCGTTCACCGTTAACAGTAACACCTTTCCCACTATCGTCTTCAAAAATATAAGGTCCTATTCGCCTTCGGCCCAAAACCGTCTCGAAACAGTGAGGTAACTCGTGAATCAGTCGAGTAGTTTCATCGATCTAAATCCTGCAGTTATATTTGTTGACAAATCCACTGATCAATTTTTCTATTGGAACCTTCCATGTGAAACACTAAACTCAAAGAAATTTACCATTAAACACCGAATCACTTTTATAAAGTTCTTGGCGCACGTTTCGCTAACCATGTTAGCATCATCAGGAGATGATTTAATCTAATTCTGAAACTAAACTATGTTCTATTTATATGAGAACCGTAATTGTTAATCTATTACCTAGGAACCTACCTGATGAAGCGTGTAAAAAAAGGATACAAGGAAAAAAGATAATAATAACAATAATTGTGAAGTTTACTGATCCTTACATTAATAATTGAAAAAGTTGACTGAAAGGAATAGGTCCTTTATCCCGCTTCATGATTTTCTTGCTTTTTTTATTTGAATGTTTTCATATGCATCCAAAGCCTTGTTGTTATTTATACTTTTAACTAGTCTTAAATTACTAATGTCTATATTGTGGTCATGTTCGATTACATGCTGGGCAACACAAGATTTTTTATTTCTCTCATATCTAATGCGGGCAATGTGTTCTTTATATTTCGTTAATATGAATCTTTTTGTTTGCCCAGTATACCTTCGATCATAATCTTGACAGGTAATTTCGTAAATCCCCGACTTTTTATGTTGATCTACTTTATCCTTTGGATTACCCAAGACTTTTCTTAATTTATTACATGGTTTGTACACAACTTTAATATTCACTTTTTTCAAAATTTTGTCTAGCCCTCGCGTTAATTAGACATCAAACGATATTACCATGAATTTATTTTTGTTCTGATCCTTTTAAAAAGTCGAAGATTCTTTCTATAATTTTCTAATTAATTTATCTACAATATTCTTATTATAACCGTTCACTTCGGATACCTCCCTAATTAATATTAATTCTTTGTTATAATTATATCTGTTTAAAGGAAAATTGATTAATCTATTTACCATAAAATTTAAACTAGCCATATTATATTTTGGAAGCTATGAAGTGTTCGTGCTTTTTCTAAAAATATCAATTAAATATCAATTATTTATACTGTTTCTACTGATTAAAACATCTAGAAATGGTAAACTATCGTTGTGTTCGAGGTGATGCGTGAATACTATGTTGGGTTTTACTATATAAGTTCTTAATAAAATTGTTTAAGTCACCAAACCCACTGAGCTAAGTGCGCTTCGTCGGAAGAGATAATTGTTTCCTCAAAGCGAAGGTCGTCTTCCAATTTCTACACGATGTTAAATCATGTATCTTTCCATGGTGAATTGAGATGTAGTGAAGTGACAGTCTATGAGTGACATTTACATTTCAAATGGTGTTGCTGTTATTACGTTTCAAGGTTCTGACACACTTATTGAAAACTCTTTATTACTATTAATTATTATTTAAAACGTCAGATGTCGTTGATGCAATCAACGACAGAAGAAAGCTGAAGAATCAACTTAGAAGTCGCATGTATTGGCAATGCAGTGCCATGAGCAGTTCTTCTTTAACAGCCTGTACTTTCTTGGTGAGGCACAGTAACACCCTAACACTATAGACCGATTCCTGTTGGGCCTAATGGCAATTTCACGGAATGACAGTCCTGGGTCACTACCTTTCACAAACTCTCTAGACAGGTTACAATTTCTAACGCTCTGTATTTTAGTCATACAATTTTAGTATCAGATTTTGATCAGGGTTAGGCAGAGTCATCGTACACATGACGCAAGTGAAGTTTCTTCTTTTAGCTTAACATTTTTGGTTTATCTATTCTTTTTTGTACTTTAAATATGAATAAGCTCAGAAGTTTTGAAAATGAAGCAATGTTTACTAGAAGAACGAATACAAATCGGCACAAGTACGGTAAAGCATCATCATCATCATCATCATCATCGTCTCTCATCATCTACTACACTTAAAGGATCTTGAACTGTCGTAGAATGTCGCGCCACTGGTTCCCGTTCCCGGCAATTCTTTTCCAATTTACCTCTCTGAGTGTCTTTTTATCGTCCAACACATGGTGCATAAAACGCATCTTAGGTCTTCTTTGGGTCTTTTGCCTGATTGAGACTTTGTCAGTTATTTGTTTAGTGGGGTTATTGTCACTGGATCTTTCAACATGACCTATTCATCTCAGCCTTTCCACTTTGATACAGGTAACTATATCGGTGTCGTGATATTCCCTATATAGTTCATAATTGTATTGTCTATGCCACTCCCCGTTCTCCAGTGGTACTATCTGGGTACTACCCACACTTCCGAAGCACTTTAAAATGATGCAAATTGGTAACCAAATTATTGGAGACTGTTTCTTCGTATGACTTTAAAAGATAAAACAGACCACATAATTTACCAGCTCGATAATAAATGTTTACTTTAATTTTCTTATATATTTTCAAATTACCAGGTGGTTAATTATTTTTTTTAAGAGATGACGGTGGAAACAAGGGTCGGTTCAAACTCTTATCTCTTATTCATTTTGCATCTTATCAGCCTAATCTTTTATTCATACTCAAATCCTATCTTTTTGTAAGGACTTTACTTCTTCGCCATTCTCAAGATCATTTAACAAGATCTTGTATGAATCAGCCACCATTAAAATCACTCGATTTCGCAAAGCACCCAATTTTCGATAACACCACCGACAAAAAGGCCATCCACAGTACCCACCAATGCATTCCGTCATCGTCATCATCCAGCAGAAGCAGCCAAATTTTTAATTGATCTCCACAAAAAAAAAGTTCGACACGACTGCGATCGACAAAAAATGTGTCGATCATTAACAGGTTCGGGTTCCTTTCGTTGTTAACGAACCCGCTGCTTTTAATTAGTCAAAAATTAGTCTCGGGACATTTGCGGTTGTTTTTCTTCTCGTTCTTTCGGAGGTCGCTTTTTTTTCCTGTGTTTCTCCCTCTCTCGCTCTTTTAAATTTGTATTCCGATCGTTCTTTTTATTGGTTTTTCGGAAGTTTGTTCGTTTATAACAATTGTGAAGAATGGTAGGTGTACGAGGCTGATCCAAAAAGTTCTCGGCGTGTCATAGTGATGGCGCAAGTATACTTTATTACTACATTAATACTGGACCAATCGAGAGGTGATATTCGGGCTAAACGTTCACATCTGGTAAAAAAGAAAGTGCTTTTTTAACTTTTTGATTGTATTAGCTTCTACTTAGTGGATATTCATTGTGAATGTTTAATAAAAGACTTTTTGGCTAAAAAGTCTTTTATTAAACATTTAAAGTGCTCTTTCACTACGATAATGCGTTTCTACACACATCTTGTGTTGGTGTTGCAAAACCCCATAAGCTAGGCTTCGAAATGCTTCCAAATGCATCTTATTTATCGCATTTGCGTCCCAGCGATTATTTACTCTTCACCAAGCTGAAGAAATAGCTCGCTGGACGAAGATTCATTGCAAATGATAAAGTGAAAGCTTTTCCACTTATTCTGCGAGTATTGTTGCTCTAAATATGTTGAATTGTAAGGTGAACATTCTCAAGAATGGTGTGTTTTTTCACAACATGGGCTGACTACTTAAATTTATATCAAACTTCATTATAACAAACTGACTAACAGATTCTTCACAGAACATTCATCCGACCAATTTCCCATAGTAAAAGGACTTCCTCAAGACCCGGTGCTGAGTCCCACTCTTTTTAATATAGCTCTGAACAATATCCAAAGATTCCTAAGCCCTACTATCTCTCACAGACTATACACTGATGATATCCTGCTATATTACTCTTCTCCTAATCCAAGCGTCTGTGAAAGAATCATTTAATCAAACATTAACTCTCTGAGAAAATGGTCCAACTCGATAGGCCTCTTTCTAACAGTTGTTCATTTCTGCACAAGACGTTATTGCCCTCGCTATTCTATTTCCAAATGGAGACCAAATGTGCTCAGGACCTGGGAATATTAAAGATGCTCTCAAACAATACTTGAGGTTCGGACCGCCACTGTCTCCTCAAACTTACAAAGCCATAATCAGAGCCAAATTCGACTATGGCAGCATAATCTTCGCTACGACCCTTAAGTCCTATCTGCACTCCTTAGACATAATCCAAAAATCATGCTTCAGACTCTTAATTGGTGCATTCCTCATTAGTATAATTAACAGTCCACACAGCATCATGAGTATAGAGCCATTAACCATTAGAAGGATCTCTTCTTAAAGTACGGCACGGATATCTGGCACAGACCATTTATTCGTGGTCGCCAGTCTTTTTTTCCAACCCCCACCAATGCTTCCATTCCCAACTACTCACAATCTAGCCCTTGACCCAAGACACCTCTTCCAGTAATTAATAGACGTATCTAACATCCATCTTCACGCTCCACTTCCCTTTCATACTACTTTTTCTCCTCCTTGGTTCTTACAGCCCATCCAAGTAGATTTCTCCATAAGATATGATAAGGAATGTAAGTATACCTCAATTATTCAATTTACTTGTAATCAATTTTCTCAGATGGGTTCAAGTCGGATCAAGGGGTCGGCTGCAGTTTCATACATGATGGAATCTCCTCAGGATTTAAACTGCCGGCCTCAAAAAGCGTCCTTACTGCCCAACCAGTCCAGCCCCACCATCGAAAGATCCCTCACTTATATCAAGTCAAATTCCACAAATTCCTGGATTATATCCTCTGACTCCAGGAATGCATTTTCCATGATTCAAAATCGCTATATTTCCCACCCAGTTATTGCACTACTTACAGAACTTGTAGAAGACATCGTTGGTCAGGATTCTTCTCTTCTTTTCGGAAAGAAGTTGCGTGTTTTGAAAGTAAATCGGCTTGCAAAACACGCAACCCAACACATGCGCAGTTTTCATTTCAATCCTATTGGGACGATCCCGCGAATCTTAACAAACTAATAGTCCTTAAACCGTTATTTTCCCAACCTCTTCCAGAATATTTAATAGATAGAAAAACTACAGTTAAATGGTTGCGGCTCATGATTGGACATTGCAGATTTTCTTACGAATTTCTTTTAAAACGAGAAGGCTCTCCTCTCTGCGAATTTTGAAATGAGTTCATATCTTTTGATAATACATCCTCACCGATTGCACCGCATTACCCCCCACCAGGTCTTTCTTTGACTTGAATCAAGACCTCACTGACAATCTTTGCTCCGCCAATATACTTAACAGATTCGCCTATCTGAAAGAAATAAATTACTTCACCAAGATCTAGTGATTAGAAGCAAGCAAACCAGTCTAAACATTTGTGATAACTACACCTGTGATATAACTCATCTGTGATCCGTAATCTGTGATATCTCTACCTCTTCTAATTCTGGTACCTCTGGCATTAGTACTAAATTTAAGTTAAAGTTGTTTGGTCACTAAATGATCCCGATATCGATCCCAAAATTCTGCCTGCATGCCTGACCCTGTATAAATTGTAAATGTGTTGATTTAATTCGTACAACTATTATGTCCTAATCTTAATGTTGATATCATGGAAGGTGGAAGGGAACAGCGTAATGTCTCGACTCGTTAAATAATCCTCATAACAGGTTAGATAATTTAACAAATTTGTTCGGAATGATCGAACGCTAAATCCCGACGGATCGTCACTTAATTGTAATCGTCGTCGGCCAGCGCACGTTTCTTATTAGAGAAGATAATGAAGAAAATTATCGAGGAATGACAATTGCCAACAGGAAGATATATACGCGTACGATGGTTCTTTTTTTCTTTCCCTTCCAGCTCGACGCAATCATAAAGGCATTAACGGCGTGCCTAATAATTATCATTTCGGCCATATGTTCTCGATCATTAGGCCAAAGAAACCAGAAAAAAGTTGGAGAATGCGCGCGAAATTCGAAGAAACGAAATATTAAGTCTAGCAATCAAATTAACTTTTATTTCACAATCTTGATAAATTTTATTTTGAAATGGTCCAAAAAGTAACCTAGAATACGACGGTATGGGTACGTATGTATCCGGAATTTGTAACAATGGTGTTCTTAAGCGCTATTTGACATATACATCATAAAGTTTGGCATTGTTGACTGTATACGTACTCGGAATCTTTTGTCGTACGGACGCTATTTGAGTATGAGCCCGAAAGTAAACAGCAGTCAACTGTATAGATCTTTCAAAATGAGCCAAACCCAACAAAATTGTTCGCGCAAGAATCACTTTGAAGCAAAAGGTTGCTTGTTTTTTCTTGGCGCGCATGTGGCTACAGTGCCATTAAAGAATCGTAGAACGGTCAATTTTGAATAGTACACAACTATTTGTGTTTACCAGGAGTCTTTGATGAAATTAAAATCAGTGACGCAGGATCATCCTTCACCATGACAACGTGAGCTGTCACACATCGAACTGAATAACTCAATATTTGATCGGTCGAAACATCGAATTGATACCTCATCCGCTGTACAGTCCTGATTTGGCGTCCATTTACTTCTTTTTGTTTGCGTTCGTGAAGAATAAGCTATACGTAAAAACAATAAAACCATTTTCAAAGATAAATATTTGTTTGTTTTTCATTATTCCGGATACATAATTAACAACTCTCGTATACATCTATCGTTCTTCACATCTGTTTAGTCTTTCTAAGAGTCAGTTCTACTTGAATATATCAAGTATAACTTATACCTGGTATATTCTTGCATTATAGACTCGGCCCTAAAAGAAAGGTCCTTCAGTTTTGGAGGAAATAACGAATGATAAATTCTTATATTAAAACACTAAACTCAAAGAGATTTAACGCAAAATATCAAATCTGCACACTCGTTTCACTTACCATGTCAGCGTCATCATTAATATCTAAAATTTGCACTGTATTTAAAATTGTATGAACAACAATTGTTTCTACACCCAGTGCCTTTATATATATATATATATATATATATATATATATATATATATATATATATATATATATATATATATATATATATATATATAAATATATATATATATATATGACCGTTTAATATATATTTTTTGTTTTTTCTTGGGGTTTCGGTAAATTGTAATAATAATAATTTAATTTTAACATTGCAGTTTTTTTTTAACCATCATTAAAAAAGCTACAATTTTATAATATATATTATTCCTATACTTAGAATTATATATATATATATATATGAGATTAGATTAGAATATTATATATACTTAGAAAAATATAAATTTATATTTTAACACATACCATATTTTTATAATAACTTAATATACTATATTTACGTTATAGTATTAATTATAAATTATTAGTTGAGATTTTTTTTAAATATTTTATTATTTGTCTAATTTTTAATTGACATATTTTTCCCTAAACTCGAAGAGATTTACTCTCGTATACATCTATCGTTCTTCACATCTGTTTAGTCTTTCTAAGAGTCAGTTCTACAATTCAGAATATATCAAGTATAACTTATACCTGGTATATTCTTGCATTGTAGACTCGGCCCTAAAAGAAAGGTCCTTCAGTTTTGGAGGAAATAACGAATGATAAATTCTTATATTAAAACACTAAACTCAAAGAGATTTAACGCAAAATATCAAATCTGTACACTCGTTTCGCTTACCATGTCAGCGTCATCATTAATATCTAAAATTTGCACTGTATTTAACATTGTATGAACAACAATTGTTTCTACACCCAGTGCTTTTATATATATATATATATATATATATATATATATATATATATATATATATATATATATATATATATATATATATATATATATATATATATGACCGTTTAATATATATTTTTTGTTTTTTCTTGGGGTTTCGGTAAATTGTAATAATAATAATTTAATTTTAACATTGCAGTTTTTTTTTAACCATCATTAAAAAAGCTACAATTTTATAATATATATTATTCCTATACTTAGAATTATATATATATATATATATATATGAGATTAGATTAGAATATTATATATACTTAGAAAAATATAAATTTATATTTTAACACATACCATATTTTTATAATAACTTAATATACTATATTTACGTTATAGTATTAATTATAAATTATTAGTTGAGATTTTTTTTAAATATTTTATTATTTGTCTAATTTTTAATTGACATATTTTTCCCTAAACTGGAAGAGATTTACTCTCGTATACATCTATCGTTCTTCACATCTGTTTAGTCTTTCTAAGAGTCAGTTCTACAATTCAGAATATATCAAGTATAACTTATACCTGGTATATTCTTGCATTGTAGACTCGGCCCTAAAAGAAAGGTCCTTCAGTTTTGGAGGAAATAACGAATGATAAATTCTTATATTAAAACACTAAACTCAAAGAGATTTAACGCAAAATATCAAATCTGTACACTCGTTTCGCTTACCATGTCAGCGTCATCATTAATATCTAAAATTTGCACTGTATTTAACATTGTATGAACAACAATTGTTTCTACACCCAGTGCTTTTATATATATATATATATATATATATATATATATATATATATATATATATATATATATATATATATATATATATATATATATATATATATATATGACCGTTTAATATTTATTTTTTGTTTTTTCTTGGGGTTTCGGTAAATTGTAATAATAATAATTTAATTTTAACATTGCAGTTTTTTTTTAACCATCATTAAAAAAGCTACAATTTTATAATATATATTATTCCTGTACTTAGAATTATATATATGAGATTAGATTAGAATATTATATATACTTAGAAAAATATAAATTTATATTTTAACAGATACCATATTTTTATAATAACTTAATATACTACATTTACGTTATAGTATTAATTATAAATTATTAGTTGAGATTTTTTTTAAATATTTTATTATTTGTCTAGTTTTTAATTGACATATTTTTCCCTAAACTCGAAGAGATTTACCTCTAAACACCAAAGCATTCCTTTATACAAGGGTAATTATAACAAAGAATTAAAATTAATTATGGAAGTATCCGAAGTGAACGGTTACAATAAGAACATTGTAGATAAATTAATTAGAAAACATAAGTTTAAAAAATTATTGAAAGAATCTTCCATTTTTCAAAGGGGTCAGAACAAAAGTAAATTCACGGTAATACCGTTTGATATCCAATTAACACGAGAGCTGGACAAAATTTTGGAAAAAGTGGACATTAAGATTGTGTACAAACCATATGATGAATTAAAAGAAGTCCTGTGTACTAGAAGTAGATCAACAAAAAATGTCGGGGATTTACAAAATTAGTTGTCAAGATTGTGATCGAAGGTATATTGGGCAAATAAAAAGGTGAATATTAACGATTATATTTATATTTAAGGAACACATTGCCCAGATTAGAGAAATATATGGAGAAATCTTGTGTTGCCCAACATGCAATTGAACATGATCACAATATCGACATTAGAAATGTAAGACTCGTGAAAAGAGTAAATAACAATTAGGCTTTGGATGCATATGAAAACATTTAAATAGAAAAATATAAGAAAATCATGAAGGGGGATAAAGGACCTATTCCGTACAGTCAACTATTAATGTAAGGCTCAGTAAACTTCACGGTTCATGATTTTTACACGCTTCATTAGGTAGTGTTATCATAATAAATAGAACATAGTTTAATATTAAAATTAGATTAAATCATCGCCTGATGATGCTAACATGGTTAGCAAAACGTGCGTCGAGAAGTTTCAAAAAGTGATTTGGTGTTTAGTGGTAAATCTCTTCGAGTTTAGTGTTTCATACCGAAGGTTGCAATAGAAGAATTGATATTTTTCACTTTCATATATTTTATACATTTTTTACCTTTAATTGTTTTAAGCTAAGAGTTTTGCGTTTTTCACTTATAATGGTGCTGGTTAATGGTTTTTCATTTTTTTAGGTGCAAAAAAAACTTTTTTTTATCATTTAAGTATGTCATTATTATACTTAAATTATCAGTATCAGTTCTGAAATTGATTACTGTTAGCTTAAAAAAAAATCTAAAGGTAAAAAATGTATAAAATCAAAAGTCCAACTCAAAAAATATGTCGCATACATACGTATCGATGTAAACTCTTGCCGGAACTTCATAGGGTAATAAAAAGTGTCCTATGTCCTATTCCACGACATAATGGCAATTTCATTAGAACCTTTTCATTCGGTCAAGCGTGATTGAAGGACAAACATACTTTCACATTTATAATATTAGTAAGATGTATATTACAAGTGAAAATTTCTGTTCAATAATATGGTTTCAATATTATACATTCCAAATATGCAAATGTAGTTAGAAATCAACTAATATCGAAAGTACTTTCTGGACAAAACAATAATCCCCAAAATTGATAATTACTGCCGGACCTGATAAAACCACGGTCGAGGTGAATTAATGCGGTCTCGAATGGACCCACGACCGCACGAACACAAAAGCCTCCCCGATCTTAATGCAATTATGCATAAAACGGCGGCGGGAATCATCGTAGATTCATCAGCATACTATCGGCGATCAAAATCTACCGAAGAATCCGTTTCATTGTGGCTGAAAAACGACACAAATCGAGAATCTGCAAAATGAACAAAAAGAAAAATGGGGAAAAATACGTCGGAATTCGCTAATACACTCTCGACAGGGTGACCCAACAAATTCTTATTGTTTACGTTTAAAAACTTGCTAGAATGAAATCTTTTTTATTTGTTCAAATATGGTCATGAGTTTACTCATTTGTTCAAGAGTTATCCGAGTATTTTGTTAAGGAGTTTTTTTACAGCAAACCTAATACATACGAGGGTAGCTTGAAAAGTTTCCAACCTCAACATAAAGATGGCGTTACTCTTAAAAAATATTCTGGTAATATAATTACGCAAGCGTTGAAAGATAACCTTGAAAATTTCAGCCATATTAGATGCTCAGCTGTTGTTTAACATTCATTTGTCAGACGATGTTAATGTTTCTGTAAAAATTGAAAAAAATCGAATATCAAGCCGTCCTTAAATTCTTACCTTTAAAAGGAAATTGCATCTATCTTGAAAAATTTAAATACGTTCTAACTTTTTAATACACTGAGCCTAATGAGATCTATTCAACTCTGCAAAAGAAGCGATTTGCCTCAACATTTGGTGGTAATCTTACTGCGGCGAGCCTTTTCTTCAGGTTTGGGAACTGGCAATAATCTCTGGGAGTCCAATCGAGGCGAATACAGTGCACGTTGAAGCACTTGGAAGCGTAGGTCCTGGAGCGTCCCCCGGAGAGATGTACACTGACACATTCTCGTGATTGAAGAGCACTTTCTTTTATCCAGATGTACACACTTTTAGCCTAAATAACACCCTTCAGTTGATCCAGTAGTGTATAATACTCCCCGGTAATGGTCCTGTTTTTTTACTGGCTAGTTTATGGGCATCACACTACGAGAATCCCAGAAACTCGCTTAATTTGCCGAGGATAGGGAAACCGCATCAAGAACCTAGACAAAAAGAGGTTTTAAAGAGATTTACAGGGCAGTAGTAAAATCGATAAACGAGGGATGGACAACAATACAATTTTTAACAGAAAAACTTACCAAGGAGGCAACTGGAGCTAGAAATAATGGGAGGATGCTCTGTTCGATGGAAGTGCATACAAAAAGCCCCAATAGCACGAAAAGAAGAATACGAGAAATTTAGAATCGAGAGAAATGGGGGTTTCTAAAATGGCAAATACGAGCATAGTACAAACGGGAGACCCGAAAATTCTACCAGGACATTAAGGCAATAAAATATTTCAACCTAGAGAAACCCGAAAGAAGAGTACTCTGAAGAATTTTTGGTTCAGTGAATGATAATGGAATTTCGAAGACCAAGTATAACTTCAAACTCAAGCAATTATGCAAATGTGTGGATATTGTAGACTATGTCAGAGCTTAGTGACTTAGATGCGCGGGACGGGATGCGTGATGAGAGTGTCAGAAAATCGAATACCAACGAGTAACAGGAAACGAGATAGACCAGTCATAATGGTAGGACAATGTAAAAAGAAATGTTGAAGAATTACTGCACATCAAACATTACCAAGGGGCTGTTACAGAAAGACTTTGTTGCAAGTGAAGGTTGAAATAGGTCAAGGGTCACTGAAGGATGATTAATTCTCGATTCTCTCATACCATTCATACTTAAACTAGAAAAAAAAAATTTTATTTCCAAGAATGAGGTCGGTCAATTCCGTTTTTGATTTTCTATAAAAACATTTTGTTTCTACATAAGCTACTAATTACACTTGAACGAAAAATTGGTATAATCCGGAATCAATCTACATACTTCTGTAGTTGTACCTTGTCAATTTATTTCACTATGCTTCATGTAGTTTTCTATTTCTTCATGGCCTTTCAACTGAAAAAAAATGCTGGAACAGGTCAGGTCATGATTTTTGCGGCTTTGGAGCTGTGCAATTCATGCAGCCCACTTTTTTAAGGGAAGAATGCCTTAAAGATTTTTTTAGTTTTTTCAGAAACTGTCAAAAATTTGTTTACTTTACTCATTTGCCACAAACAATCTACTAAACTTACGCGTCTGAAATGTCGCAGTACGCCATCTAATGAATCATACTTGATAACTATCGTACTTATTTGGTTATGCTTGCGCCATCTCTGTGTCATGTTAAGGACTTTTCAAACGACTCTCGTATATTGTACTCAAAAAGGATTATACATCAAACTTCGGTGTGAAACACCAAACTCGAAAAGATTTACCACTAAACACCAAATTACTTCTTTTAACATCTCGAAGCGCATTTCGCTAACCATGTTAGCATCGTCAGAAGTTTAAAAAAAATGATTTGGGGTTTAGCAGTAAACTCTCCGAGTTTAGAGGATTATATTGATTATGAAAACAATGAGCATCCCTTGTAGCTTGTGGAAGATTCTCGTCTATCCCAGTTTGAAGGCACGCAATTTTCACGCCCTGTAGATGTCGCGTCCAGGTAAATAATGTAGATTGGCTCGGGCTGAGCCGTGGTCAGAGCGCTGACGTGTGTGTGATTGAGGGTGATTGACAGTGGACGATGCGTCTGTGAGACCGGGGCTGACTTATACGGACGAACAACTCGCATACACACACATCAAGGGACCCGTCCACCTGGGGACCCATTTAATTGGACGAAAAAAAATGGAGCCTGAGCTGGACCCTCGACTGGTTTCGGAGATTTTCCAGATTGGTCGGTTTGTAGGGGACGGCGTCTTCGCTTCAGTTTTTAAACTAGCTATATTTTTATTCGAATTAAGTTATTACTTAAATCAAAAAGTGTCAAGACGGAATACGGAAGAATAAAAGACGGAATTTGGGTTGATTTCAAAAATCGACTCGAATAATTTCATCCTTTAGTTCAGGAATCGATTGTGGATTGTTCTTATATCAATTCTTCTATTAGAACCTTCGGTGTAAAACACTAAACTCGAAGAGATTTACCACTAAGCACCAAATCATTTTTTGAAACTTCTCGACGCACATTTCCCTAACCATGTTAACATCATCAGGAGATGATTTAATCTAATTCTAAAACTAAACTATGTTCTATTTATATGAGAACCCTACCTAATAAAGCCTGTAAAAATGAACCGTGAAGTTTACTGAGCCTTACATTAATAATTGAAAAAGTTGACTGTACGGAATGGGTCCTTTATCCCGGTTCATAATTTTCTTATATTTTTCTATTTGAATGTTTTCATATGCATCCAAAGCCCTATTGTTATTTACACTTTTTACGAGTCTTAAATTTCTAATATCTATATTGTGATCATGTTTGATTGCATGTTGGGCAACACAATATTTTCATTTCTCCCATATCTAATGTGGGCAATGTGTCCTTTAAATCTCGTTAATATCGATCTTTTTGTTTGTCCAATATACCTTGCATCACAATCTTGACTACTAATTTCGTAAATCCCCTACTTTTCTTGTTGATCTACTTTATCCTTTGGATTACCCAGGATTTCTTTTAATATATTATATGGTTTGTACACAACCTTAATGTCCACTTTTTCCAAAATTTTATCAAGGCCTCGTGTTAATTGCGCATCAAACGGTATTACCATGCATTTACTTTTATCCTGATCCTTTTGAAAAGTCGAAGATTCTTTCAATAATTTTATATTGTATTATTGACTGATTAATTTATTATTAATTGAACTCTGCAACAAATGGGTTGGTACCACGGATATTGTGCATTCATATTACTATGCACAGTTTTACAGTCGCTCTAGGTACGGTTGGATATGTTGGGGTGGGTCGCCTCATCTGAAGCGTGTTTTCAAAATACAAAAAAGATAATTCGAATGATGGGTGGGGTGGATTTTGACCCTACCATCACTATATATTTTGAAGGTTATCATCTTTGTTAAGCAAAATTTTGTAGCATTCGTGAAAAATAGTAATTTTCAGCACTATGACATACAAGGCTCTGATGAATTTGTTTGACCAGTACATTCATATAAGATGATTGAACATAATGTTTACTACAGGGGTATGAAAGTTTATAATAAATTGCCACAACGATTTAAGCATGTTCAGAATGACAACGAATTTTAAAAAATTGTCCGCGAATTTCTTATAAGTCAAAATTTTTGTAGTTTAGAAGAATATATATCTTATTAATAATTAGATTCAATACTTATTTATGTATACAATGTTTATTTGTGTTTTTGAGGTGTCACTGAACATTCTGTCAATTCGACTTAGTCATGGATATTTTGTATTGTTGTAGAGATTGAATAAATACATTATTAAATTATATGTCAAGAATAAAATATTGATATGTAGGTTTAATTGTTAGCCGGTCGCGTTGGTGCGGCGGTAAGAGCGCCTGCTTTGCCGAATCCGCGCTGGAGCGATAGCTGGTTCGATTCCAGCGCTCGGATGGTTATTTTTCTTTCTTCTGTCCGTTTATCTTTCCTAAATGTTTGTGATTGTTTCTAGGCAAGAGTGTAAAATCCGACTACGAATTACGCCTCAGTCACGCCAGTTAAAGGCTGGGTAAGGCCGGATGCCTTCTGAAAAGTGTTCTACGTTGGTCACTCGCCAGTCGGTAGGTTTCCTGATAGACTTATGGGTAGGCACATAACCAAGGGTTTATAGCCCGAGTGGGGTGCTGGCCTGGGTTTGTCGGAAGCTGATGATCGTGGTTCGGAACCCACGTTAAGCTGTAGGTCCAGTCGCTAAATAGCCTAGTTGCTGATGCGCCTCTAACCCAAAAAAACACTTTACTTTACTTTTGGTTTAATTGTTATGTATTCTTTGTTAGCACAATAATGTGGCACTGTGCATGCTCTTGTTTTGACTTGATCCATGCATATTTGTATTGTCTTGAAGATTCAATAAATTATTATTATTTTCCTTTTTATTTTTTTCCCAGCTAAGCTGAATTTTAAATGTGCGAGCCGTAATCACAACAACTTCATATTCCTCCAAAAATTTTAGGGCGATGCGAGTGGTATTAAGAATTAGCGCCCTCTGCATTATTCTAAAGAAATTTTCTTTTAGTCCCAGAAATTTGATGTTATTTTTCAGGTTTTTTGGTATAATACCAGTTGTTGAAATTATCAATGGCACAATATGAACCTGGTTCAACTTCCATATCCGCTTTATTTATGCCTTGATGATTGTCGACATGACAGCGATGTACACCAAGTCGATGATTATTACACTGGGGAACAATTTGAAAAATAATTTCTGTTGAGTTCGATATTTAAGCTGTTTTATACGTAAATTGACATGTTAATTCCAAAACTTTATTTAGTTTTTTTCTATCACGTTAAGTTTTTTCTCTTCAGTTGTTGCGCATCCGACTAAGCTTGGCGAATTACAGAAGTCACTACTGCTCTCCTACCGGCGAACCTTCTTCGATCTAGGAGTGGGGGCCTAAGTGACGAAGTTGCGTTATCCAAAACTAGTTCGGTCAGTTACGCATTTTATATATGTGGCAGTTTTACCATCCCCATTCAACGAACTAATATTAGTACATTTGTCAGGCAAGCTTATTTTGCTTATTTTAAAGTGAAAATAATTGCCCAAGATAAACCATGGGCCCCTCATAAAGTGTGCAAGCAGTGTGTAAAGAGTTTACGAATGTGGACGAAGAGAACACGTAATAACCTTTCGTTTGGTATACCAATGGTTTGGCGAGAGCCCAAAGATCACTTAAGTGATTGCTACTTTTGCATAGTGAAAACAACAGGATTCAACAAGAAAAACAAACAAAAATTTCACTGAAACAATGACCAAACTTGAAAGGAATGCTTGGTTGGTTTTTAAAAATATTGTTAAAGACTTTCTTGGAAATACCCGAGCCCCGAATTACATCGAAATTGTTCAACAACTCTTGGAGAGCTTTAAAAAGCTTGTTGTAACATGAGCATCAAACTGCATTTCTTACATTGTCATCTTGCTAACTTCACAGAAAATCTTGGTGCTGGTAGTGATGAACAGGGTGAGCGATTCCACCAAGATCTAAAGGTTATGGAAGCGCGGTATCAAGGTAGATGGGATGTCAGTATGATGGTTGACTACTGTTGGAGCATCAAGCGAGAATGTCCACAAACTGAACACTCCAGGAAAAGCTATAAGAAGAAATGTTTACCATAATATCTTGTATTTATTTTTTGTATGTTACTTTTAATATGTTAACCTCTGTATGAATAAAATATTCTAATCTATTTGGTCAGATCTCACTTTATTTCCCTTTCGTATGTACACTTTTAAGGTAAAATGAGGGGTATGCTGTAGCTTAAGAACTTGACGTGATAGAGAAAAACTGTGAATATTTTTGAATTCAGAGATGAAAAATTAGTCAAAAACAAGTCACAGATCCAAGTTCACAAAATTGATGTTCCCCAGTGTTATCATCGATTTGGTGACTCCCGCGCGACGTTGGAGCTCGGCTCGCAGCCTCAAGATAAATTTTCTTATAACCCAGTATTCCGTTAGCATTAAGAAAAAAAATATCGAGCTATGTGGCAGGTTTGCAGCAATATAGGCCGTTACATTTCTATTTAGTCCGCAATTTCTCAAACGTCTGGAGAATCTGTGGCTCACCAATCCGTCTGCGGAAATTACAAAAGGTTCGATGTTGACTGTTTCAAGTTGCCAGATGTTCTTTAGTTCATAAGAAAGATTCTCATACTTAGAAACTTTTTCCACCTCCGTTTTAGATATATTGTGGTATGGCAATATCAATAATTGTTCTCCGCTTTTCATTTTTATTCATTAAGACTGTCTGGTCTATTGTAGTCGATAGCTCTGTCAGTTATTATCGGCCCATTCTAGTAGAGCAGCACATCGTCAAACTCCAGAACTACTTGAGGACTGTATTTATAATACGGCGGAGTAGATATTGGTAAAACACCATGATTAAGTGCCAGTTTTTGGTGGATTATCTTAGCAAGCTGATTATTCCTTCCTAAATATGCATTTTCTTGTAAAGTAGTCTCCCCTATGTCACACTGTCGCCATACAGCTTCAATGTTTTCTTTAACGATGTATTTCTTGTAATTATTGGTTTTGACGACTTTATCCTGGATAGGAATAACAAAACCCTCAGTTTTCGGATATAACAATTCTACATATCGACTATGAATTGATTTATGTTCCCAGAGATGTTCGTTGTTTTGTATTGTCCCTGTTTCCATAGTGTAGTTTGCATGGCTCAATTTTAGTGGTATATAATCGTAATCAAACTAAGTTGCGAGCCTCATAAGTTGATCTTTCGAACTTAGAAAATGTTGGCGAAGCTTGTTTTTCCGACTAAGACACAATCCTTTAATGTTAATACGCTCTCTACCTCCATGTTTTTGAGGAATGTATAATCTCAACATAGAAGAATTGGTATGCAAACAACGGAATTTTATTAAAAGTCGTCTAGTCATGCGGTCTAGCTTTGACCTTTTTGTATATTAACGAAAGAACATTTATCTAGCACAAAGGACATTTTCATATTATCGGTGAATATGTTTACGGTTTTAATAAGCGATTGGACTTTGCTCTGGGACTCTGCGTTGTTAACTGGAACCTAAACCCGCTTGTAGATTGATTGAGAACAGCGTGGACATAGGATTTAGAGCCAGGCAAAACCACATTGGCGCCAAAGAGTCTCACTGGAAAATTCTCTTGTCAACGTTGACTCTTCCAGTATTTTCTGCCGATATCCATATTTTCGTATTCCAAGACTTCATTAAGTGAGTAACCATTACACTGATTTTAGGACAGATTTTGTAAATTTTCAAAACTTTAATTTTTTTTAACTTTATTATTATTATTATTATTTTCAGAACATAAAGTCAGTATAATCGAAATAAATGTATTATTGATGCTAAAAAACGTTTGAGATTAATATAACGCTTAATATGTAATATTAATGTAAACTAAACTATAAGTTACATATATTAGACCGTACATTTCTACAAGAAAAAACGTAAAATGTTGTGGTTGTTTAATGCGAGTATCGGCAAGTAAAGGCCGACGTACCGGCCGCGGAATCTCGAACAATCATCCCGTGGAATGCGTCGACAAGCGCGAGAGGTTCCCCGGTAAGTGAAAGAGGCGTTGATTAGTGCTGGCTTAATCTGGTTGGAGGCTATTTGTGCTTCCTCCGAAACAAATAAGCAATTAGTCTGCGTGCGATGTGATTTATACAAGCGGCCCACGCGTCCTCCCGACCGACCAGACCCGTTTCGCGAGAAGAAGTTAATAGAGGGAGGATGAAGATTTATTTCCAGCTGGAGATGGTTACGATGTTTGTCGGGGCACATAGAACTGATGGGACAGGAACTGATATTAACAAACACGTACAGTACCGTTCATAACTATTTAAATGTCAGTCAAGAATAAAATCATCATTTCACCATCAGAAAATATCATTTATAGCTTGTGTCATAGTTCCTGATATTTTGTCGTTCGCGGTTCCTGTGGAGAATCAATATCTTTCAAGGCACATAGTCGAAATTTCGCGGTGTTTGTTACATTTGAGACACTCGCTTTAAAAATAACTTCACAACATAAATGTTTTATACAGTAACACAATTAAAACTTTCAAACAAATTTTTTAAAAGGTTTTTGCACATACATTACGTCGATGAAGAAAAATTTCGATGCTTATTAATTATCTTCTTTAGTAAATACAAAATCATAGATAACGAATAGATACGTTGAAAATTATAATTATAATTATATTATAGTTTTGGATTTTTTTACATTCTTCGAATTTTCAAACGTTCACATCTCGTAAACCCGACGTTTTATCGAAGTTTTACAGCCAGATTCGAAAATTGAGCGTTTAAAAGTCAGGGATTTTTATTTTTTGTCAATTTATCGAAAAAAAAAAATTTGCACAAAATAAACAGTAGTTCTGTGCTGATGAAACTATAGAACTCACTTATCGGACAAAAAATTTTACGTAGAATCGACTGGCGAAAAGCGCGCATACCTGTCTCTAATATTTTTTGAAATATTCGCGAAAAACTTTTAGCGTTATGGATTTTTTTGCATTTTTCGAATTTTCAAATACTCATATCTCGGAAGCTAGACGTTTTGTCGAAGTTTTGCAGCAAGATTCGAAATATACTCGTTTCGGACTTAATATCCTTATATCAGCAACTTTTAATGTTTGTCAATTTGTCGAAAAATTTCGTCGAAAATGTTCGAAACGTCGTGAAATTTTTCGGTGAATCGATTGATGAAACGCGTGCATCCCTATATCTACTAGTTTTATAAATAGTCACGAAATACTTTTACCGTTTTGGGGTTTTTAACATTACTCGAATTTTAAAATTGGAATTGGGTGAAAATTGGATGGGTTTTTTTAGCAAATATCTGGAAAACCGTTGAAGATATGGAATTGCGCTACTGACCATTCAATTCACCATTATTTTCTCTACCTATTATATTTTCATCGAAATTGGCTGGCTTTCGGGTTTCGAAAATTTTTCAAGCAAAATGCAAAACTTGAAAGAATTAAATTGGCTCATTTTTAGATATTTTACATTCCAACTCAAGCGCCATCAATAATCTGTCAGATTGTTTTGCTTTATCTCCGTTAGTTTTCGAGATATTATTTTTCATAAATTAGAATTTATGGGAAAATTACATTCTTCAATTAATTTTTTTGCGAATATCTCGAAAACCGTTTAATATACGGAGCTTCGGTTGTCGCCAGTTGATTCCCCATGTTTTTCTCTATCTAGTGGTATATGTTCATCGAAATTGACTATTGAATTTTATGTATTTGTATAAAGATCAAAATTATGGTACTCGTTAATAGTCTTCCAACAACATATTATTTTCTGATTAGTACTTTTCTGACCTCTTCACGTCAAATTAACTTTTAATTAAAAAAAAATCCATCCCAACAAAATACTTTAATAACCATCTTAGCCTCGTTTTTTTCTATCTCATATAGTTTCTGGCCTAGGCCATCATCATCGCTCGTCACTCTAACTGAACAAGAAACAGAATTAACGTGTTTTTTTTTGTATATCTTTCGGCTTGTTTTATGCTACGCATCCTGCTACCGTCTTACACGATTGTATCTTTATTCAGAGGATGGACGTTCTTTGGTTTCTATACTGGTAACATTATGGAGGATGAGTCTACGGTTTTTTTTTCGTTCAGTTTGTGGCAATCTAAACGACGGTCTAGCTAAGGATACAATACGCCTCTTTGGTTGGTTGTTTTCGTTTTTTTTTATCTCTCTCGACTAGCGTGAGCGATGGAGATGTCGCAGGGTGATAGATCTGGTTATATCAGTGGATGATATTTACTTACATCAATATCTGTTTGTTTTAGTTTTTAAAGCCTTAAAATATTTATACCAGGTGTCCCATTAAGGATGGATCGCGGCCGTATCTTGAAAACTATTTATCCCACAGCTTTGGGGAAAAAAAATTTATACTAAAGCTGACCGTGAGAAATTCACCAAAAATATTTTTAAGCTTCTAAAACGACCGCAAGGGGGCGTGACGAGCTAAACATTTTTAAAAATCTTTTTTTTTGTGTATTTTCAAGTGTTAACCGAGTAAGAAAAATTCTCAGTTATAATTAGCAAACTGTCTCCTATAACTTTGTTTTATGACATTTTGTCGTAACTTCGCGAATAAAGAAGTGGGGGGGAGTTTTACCTATTTAGATAAAAAGTCGTCTAATGTCCGTTTGCCTAAACCGATTTTCCTCAATTTGGATTCATTTAAAAGGCAATTGCTGGGACAATCAGATAATCTGGGAGATTAATTATTTAGTTTATAAATGAAACCGCGAGGTGGCGTTACATTCAACAATAGCTTCTTTGAAGTTTTGTTCAGTTTTTTCAAATGGAATGGTACAGCTTTTATTACATGCTTAGAAACGTAATTTAAAGAGGAATCATCCAGTGAAAACCCGAAATCGATATCTCTGACATGTCAAGAGATATTTCGATTTTTCTGAAAAAATCAGTTAGTTTTAATTTTTACCGTAATATTAAGTTAAAAATTGGTCTTAATATGGTACAGCTTTTATTACATGGCTAGAGAGGTAATTTAAAGAGGAATCATCCAGTGAAAACCCGAAATCGATATCTCTGACATGTCAAGAGATATTTCGATTTCGAGTAAAATTGTCAATAACAAAAAGGCAAAAGGTAAAGTGTTAGGGTTAGAGGCGCATCAGCAACTAGGCTATTTAGCGACTGGATCTACAGCTTAGACAATACAAATATGCATGGATCAAGTCAAAACAAGAGCATGCACAGTGCCACATTATTGTGCTAACAAAGAATACATAACAGTTAAACCAAAAGTAAAGTAAAGTGTTTTGGGTTAAAGGCGCATCAGCAACTAGGCTATTTAGCGACTGGATCTACAGCTTAACGTGGGTTCCGAAACACGGTCATCAGCTTCCGACAAACCCAGGCCAGCACCCCCCTCGGGCTATAAACCTTTGGTTATGTGCCTACCCATAAGTCTATCAGGAAACCTACCGACTGGCGAGTGACCCACGTAGAACACTTCTCAGAAGGCATCCGGCCTTACCCAGCCTTTAACTGGCGTGACTAAGGGGTAATTCGTTGCCGGATTTTACACTCTTGCCTAGAAACAATCACAAACATTTAGGAAGTAAACAGACAGAAAAAAGAACCATCCGAGCACTGGAATCGAACCAACTACCGCTCCGATGCGGTTTCGGCACAGGAAATCGCAGGAGGAATCACCACCGGAAAAAGTTGACGGGGATGAGATCACATAATCTTGCACGCCACTGATTAACATTATTTCGAGAAATGACGCGGCCAGGAAGACGCGTCTGTAACAAAACCAAAGTTTCTCTGGGAGTATGACACATGGCGCCTTCTTGTTGAAAGAACATAACACATCACTCAATAACTCAACTTTTAGGCGAAATTTGACTTTATTCATCTAGATAGTCTCCATCAAGAGTGATACATTGACTCCAACGCTTCTCTAACATTTCGTTGGCTTTGTTTGTAGAACGATTTATCTTTGATCTCAAAATAGGTGTCAGTTTCGGTAATCACTTCTTGAATGGAGTCAAATGTCTTTCCCTGGAGCTTTTTTTTTTAGGTCTACAAACAGGTCTAGTCTCTGGGAGCCAGATCTGGAGAATGCGAGGGATGGAGAAGTAATTTAAAGTGCAATTCATGCAGTTTTGCCATTTATGTGAGCGACTTGTGACACGGTGTATTATCTTGATGAAAGAGAGACATTTATTTCTTCAAACGCACAAATAACGCCATATAATATTCACTATTGATGGTTCTTCCTTTGTTGAGATCCGAAAATACGGACTCCAAAACCTTACCAGCTGACATTTACGTTTTTGCTCGCTTTGGGTGACATTCGCCACTAAACTTGAAGAGATTTACCACTAAACACCAAAACACTTTTTAGCATCATCAGGAGATGATTTAATCTAATTCTAAAACTAAACTTGAAGAGATTTACCACTAAACACTTTTTTGAACTGCTCGACGCACGTTTCGCTAACCATGTTAGCATCATCAGGAGATGATTTAATCTAGATTAATAATTGAAAAACATTACTACATTAATAATTGAAAAAGTTGATCGAAAGGAATCGGTCCTTTATCTCGGTTCATGATTTTCTTACATTTTTCTATTTGAATGCTTTCATATGCATCCAAAGCCCTATTATAATTAACACTTTTTACGAGTCTTAAATTACTAATATCTATACTGTGGTCATGTTCGATTGCATGTTGGGCAACACAAGATTTTTCATTTCTCCCATATCTAATGTGGGCAATATGTTCTTTATATCTTGTCAATATGGATCTTTTTGTTTGCCCAATATACCTTCGATCACAGTCTTGACAACTAATTTCGTAAATCCCCGACTTTTCATGCTGCTCTACTTTATCCTTTGGATTACCCAGAACTTCTCTTAATTTATTATATGGTTTGTACACAACCTTGATGTCCACTTTTTTCAAAATTTTGTCTAGTCCTCTTGTCAACTGGGCATCAAATGGTATTACCATGAATGTCTTTGTGTTCTGATCCTTTTGAAAAGTCGAAGATTCTTTCAATAACTTTCTGAACTTATGTTTTCTAATTAGTTTATCTACAAAGGAAAGGCAACATTCGCTAGTTGCTGTCCACTCAGCTGACTGCTGATTTGACCGCGAAGTATAGTGATGGATCCATGTTTCATCCACTGTCACATATTGCATTAAAAAATCCTTTCTATTGCTCTGAAACAGCTCCCAAACAGCTCGCTGAATTGTCGACGCTTGTTTTTAATTGACTGTGAGCAAATGCAGTATCCACTTCTAACAGAGCTTTCTCACGTACAAATGTTCATGCGAAATGGTGAACACACTGCCTTCTGATATCTTTAAAGTGGCAGCTATCTCGCGTAACTTCAATTTACGATGGGCCATAACTATTTGGTGGATTGTTTTTATTGTTCTGGAATAAGTGCCGAATTTGGGTGACTAGAGCATTCAGCTTCAGCAATAACACGTGTCAAGCCGTTGCTTTGCTTGAACGGTATTTTTTCCCTTGCTTGAAAAAGCAATGGTTTATTAATACTCGAAACTCATATATTTCCTCATAAAAATCATAAAATTACAAGACTAGCGTCACTAAAACTATTGTAGCTTGTAAATTAAACCACAGATTGTCATGAAATTTTGACACGTATCATTTGAAGGTTAGTATTTTCTAAAATCATATGTATTTGTCAATAGTGGCGCCATCTATACGTCATCCTACGTACTTATTGAGTGATGTTGTTACTGTTAAGATGCATATTATCTAATTGGGGCCATAAATAGCGTTCGGTATTAATATTTATGGTTCACCATCATCATTTTCAGGAAAAAATGGTGCTATTTCCTCCCGAGCCAACAAGGGACACCACACTGTTACTAGTAGAGGAGTTGCTAGTTACTAGTTACTAGTTCGTCTTCACAGTTACTAATTAATTAGTCTTCTGCAATCACTCGAGAATTTTCACTTCTCCAAATCCTACAATATTGCTGGTTCACATAATCTGTGAGGTGGAAATGAGCTTCGCCGGAAAACAATTTTATTTAATTTAATATAAGTGTAATATAAGCACAATTGTAATACGTTCTTTTGTCGTAGAATGATCCATAATTAATTAGATTGCCAGATTTCTAGATGCCACACGAGTGATATAAAATGTCTGTGTTGTAATTGAAAAACGGTGCTAAATTTAAATCTTGAAGTATCTATTGGGACACCCCTTATTTAGAGCTGAAGCAAATGAAGAAAAATAAATATAACAATCTTCGAGAGAATCGAATTGCAATTTGACTTTTGATCGTCAGAGAGATGACAATGTCCGCGAGTTGCAATAAGTCTGTGGTGTATGGTTGGCCGCGCTGACCCCGCTCGTAACTCTGCCATCATTAAAACAATCACTCCGAGTGACGTTTACGGCTCCGCGCGTTTTTCTTTTGTTTAATTTAGTGCGGTGCGCCGTGGGCGCGGTCGTCGTAAAGGAAAAAAAGAAAGAATAACAAAAAAAAAAGAAAAGAAAAAAACGGAGCGTTCCATCGCGTTGGACGTTGGGCCCGGGCGTCAAATCCGCACTTAAAATCGTTATTTACGATTCGGTAATTAACAGGACCCGGGCTTTTAATTATTCGACGGTTCCGAGAAGTGGGGCGGGCGGTGGACCGGTCCGGGTCGGGGGCGGCTGTGCCGAAACCTTGTTCGCGTTGCGTTTTTGTTTTTCGGTTTCGTCGCCTTCGAGTCGTGTTTGCCACGATTCGTCGCACCTCGTTGGTAAACCGTAAATTTGGAGCTTATTATTTAATTTATTATATTATATTATGCTCGGTATTTGGAGGGTCGATGAAAACCTTTTAGGAGGTATTATTTAGGGTCTACATTATCAGTTTTGCCTCCGAGGAGATTTTGAATTAAACAAAATGGTAATTTTTAGAAATTTATTGGGTTGATTCAAAGTTTGTATCGTTTTCGGTACTAGATGGTATTTTTTTCCTTTATTTGGGTTTTTCGCCACTATCCACAACTCAAAAAATATCAAAAATACCTGTTCTTATTTAAAGAAAGAATCACTGGGTAAAAACAAAAAACCAAACGGAGATAAATTTCTCAGTGATTCTTTTTTGTAATAAATTTTCGCCATGAGATGCGAAACAAACTGATTTAGTTGAAATAAAAGCGTTTATACATACCTCGCCGGTGTGTATGTAAATCTAAAGGAGTTGTATAGTACAAATGGTGATGGGGTTGAGCTTTTCAGACTAACTAGGGGCATAAAGCGATTCAGATTTTTTACTTCATTGTCTACGTTTTGATCACCATGATACATGGGAAGATAGAAGAAGATACGATTCACTTGCACCTATTAGCGAATGTTTCGTATATTACATTGAATATTGTAAAAAAAATATTATAGTCTAGGAGAAAATATTACGATTGACGAAATGTTGGTTGCCTTTAGGAGTAGATGCGTTTTTCGGCAATAAAATTTAAAAAAAACCTATGTAAAAAAGTATGTAATCAAAATATTTTTTCTTACTCTATACATACAAATGGAATTTTACGCGGGAAACTAGCCAGAAGGAACTTTTAGTTTGAACAACTCATCATTTGAAGTTGTGAAACGTTTAGTTCGTTCCATAGAAAATTCTGGTAGGAGTATAATTATTGACAATTGGTACAATGGCCACAATTTCATTGGCGAATTGAACTCTAAAAAGTTGTCATTGCTTGAAACATTAAAATCCAATAAACCTCAGATACCACTGGTATTCGAAAGAAAAAATAGAGAGGCCAAGTCTTCCATCTTTAGATTTCAGAAGAACGCAACCTTGATTTCATACATTCCCACATAAAAGAGCAACGTATATATTTTCTTAACTCTACATTTTAAAGGGAAAATTGATGAGACAACAGGCGACCAAAAAAAACCTAAAATAATAACATTTTACTAATATATTTGATATAATAATATTTTATAGAATTAATTTAATAATAATTATCGATTTTTTTACATTTTATAGAATTAATTTAATAATAATTATCGATTTTTTTACTTTATTTTAAAACTTTATCATACATAATATTAATAATCGATGCGAAAAACTTAATAAAAACTTATTACAATTAATTATAAATGAATTAAACATGTACAAAACTTTTTAAAAAATCGCGTGACTACGAACGCGCCGCGATTGGCTGCTATGTTTGTGACATCAGAATACCAGTGTTTTCACCTCAGTACCGTCAACGGCTTCTATTGGTATACCATCCGTCCTATTCACCGGATCTTGCGCCGTGCGACTTCTATCTGTTTCCTAAGGTGAAGTGTGCATTAAAAGGAACAAGATTTGAGTCCGTAGAAACCGTGTCTAAAGGAGCTGACAGAAGAAGACTTACAGCAGTGTTTCGAACATTGGAAGATTCGCATGGATCGTTGTAGGGATAGAGGAGGGGTGTATATTGACGGTGATAATAAGTAAATATGTATGAAATCAAAATAAAATGTTTTACCGCATCATAAATATATGCTAAAAGAAATGAAAAAAAGACCGACAATTCATTTGAAGAATCTAATATATCGAGTGTGATATAAACTCGAGGTTTAAGCAATAAGAAGGTTAAAACTTACGACACAACGTAAAATATCACATAATAAAAAAGATGGTAATTTGATTGTAATTACTGCTAGGTGTTCGTGCTGACGGTAATATTTTTTTTTATCTTACAACTCGGCCTAATGATGGACCAGTTGGGTGGACATGAATATAACCGAGGCACATCGAGATGAAGGGAGAAAAAAGAAGAAGAAAACCAAGAAGAAAAAGAAGAGCGAGATAAAAACGTAATTATATAATTAGCTATGGCCGGAACGACATTCAGGTAGAAATTAGAGAGGCTAACGAAGAGGCGATGCTCTTTTTATTTTTGATGACAAAAGACCGGGACGCTTTTGATCTTCCGAGAAATCCTTTTGTCCCGCGTCCGGGGTTCGATTAATTTTTAATTGCGACATTGGAGCTCCGGTTTCGATCCCGCTCTCGCCGGCCGCGGCGTTGTTGGTGCCGTAGTTTTTTGCGGTTCGGCGATACTGATTTATTGACACCTGCAACTGGACAGAACAGGCACGAATTTTGCATTGTCAAATTGTTAATTGTTTCGTGGTTTTTGCAGTTGATTAAACTGGTTGGCGGAGAACAGAACGGAAATTCTATTTTGTCGGAGAAAGTTTGATTTTAGTAAATTTATGCTTCAGAAATAAGGAACATTCATGCGTGCTCCACGCAAAAATTGCTCAGCTGTTGGGAGAGTTTTGAACACCTGCAACTGGACAGAACAGGCACGAATTTTTCATTGTTAAATTGTTAATTGTTTCGTGGTTTTTGCAGTTGATTAAACTAGTTGGCGTAGAACAGAACGGAAATTCTATTTTGTCGGAGAAAGTTTGATTTTAGTAAATTTATGCGTCAAAAATAAGGAACATTCATGCGTGCTCCACGCAAAAATTGCTCAGCTGTTGGTAGAGTTTTGAACACCTGCAACTGGACAGAACAGGCACGAATTTTGCATTGTCAACTTGTTAATTGTTTCGTGGTTTTTGCAGTTGATTAAACTGGTTGGCGGAGAACAGAACGGAAATTCTATTTTGTCGGAGAAAGTTTGATTGTAGTGCTCCACTCAAAAATCGCTCAGCTGTTCCACAAAAAAATGTCCACAAAAAATGCGCAAATGCATATACCCTTAAAACATCAGCTTTTAGCCTGGTCTACTCGTTTGAATACTGCGCTCCAGTCTGGCTAAACAACTGCAACGTAAAGATAATTGACACCAAACTAAACAAGACAATGATAATAACCAATAGTTGTTTAAGAAGCACACCTCTAGCTTGGCTTCCCACTTTGAGTTGGCTCCCACTATCCGCAGAGAGGAAAGGTTAGACAGGGAATACAATAAAATACTATCAAATCCCTACTTCCCAATACACAATGACTTACCTGCTGTCGGCCTGCGGAGACTGAAGCCTAGATCCCCCACGGCTGTTTGCAGAAACAACTCCTCGGAGAAAATTTCAATTCAATTTCAATTAATGCTAAATGGAGGGAATTCTGAGATATTTCGGGAGCGAGTCAGGCGGCTCATGTCATCGATCCTACAGCACCCTTACCAGGAAGGGAGCTTCCCGGCCACGAGTAGAAGACACTTAACATAATAAGAACGTCCCACGGCATATGTCGTGAGTCATTCTACAAATGGGGATTGACTGGAACTCCGCCAAACCGTTCATCCCATCGTAGCTGAGTGCTTTCTTACAACATATGGTGATGAAGTGAATGATTCCATTGAAGCCACACACTCTGTGTTGGTATGGATCAATGGCCTCGATTTCAAAATTTGATGCACTTATTGTGATGTGTCTTCGGTTTTGTATATGTATTTTTGTTTTTTTTTACATCTTTTTGTTTTTTTATAGTTTATATCTTTTATGTGTTATATTTTAATGTATATACCTGATTCAAATCCATGTAAGTCATACGCTAAATAAATAAATGTGTTGGCCATTCTTTGGAGATGTCCCCACCACCTCAGTTGTTTTTGTTCTATATATTCTTCTATGGATTTGATGTTCAAATCTTCTCTAATTATTTAATTTCTAATTCTGCCCTTGCTTGTGCCCTTCCTCCCTTTAATCTTCTTAAGTACTTCATCTCTAGGGTTCTTATTTTATTTTTTTCGTGTTCAGTAACTAGCCAGAACTCACATATGGGTATATCACAGATAGGTCTATATATTGTTTTGTATATTTTCATCCTTGTGTATCTTATTACTTCTTGTTTATGAAGCCTCTTCTCAAAGCATTATATGCTCGGTTCGTTTTCTCTGTCCTTTTACTCAGGTCAATTTCGTGTTTTCCGGTCTCTTCTAACACAGAGGTAATGGAAATTATTTGTTTGCTGTGTCTTTTCGTTGTCTAACATTACCCTGTCTTCTCCTTTTTCTGGCGAGACAACCATTACTTTTGATTTTGAGTTGTTCAGTTTCATTCCGTTTTTAAACAGCACGTCATTCCCCACTTTTAAGTTTTCTTTAAGGCCGTTTTGACGTGCGTGGGTGCCTGGAAGGAACTTACTTAAGGAAATCACGAAAAAGAAGCTTCCTCCTTATGCAAGAAATTCTCTGACATGTTTCGGCCTCGCGATCATTCGCGACCAAAATTTTACCAACAAACGAGCGGATTACAAATGGGAAGCTCCCTTCTGGCAGAAACTTACATGGCAAATTTTGAAAACAAATTATTTAACGACACTTAAGTCTTTGCGGAAACTCAAATGGGTTGATTTAATAAATTACTGGAAATGTTGCTCTCTTGGTAGGTGTGGATTTTCCAAGGCGAAATAATTATTATTTTGCCACTTAAAAATTCCGCCTCTGGTAAAAGTTGCTTCGTCAGCAAATAATATCTTTTTCAGGAACATGGGGCCTTCGTTTTTTTTATGTAGTAAATTTTTACAAAATTTTGATCTAGCCGGCAAATCTTGTGGCAATAAATTTTGAACGAGCGAAAAATGGTAGGAACTCTTCAAAAGGTATATTTGTTAATTCCTGTAGATGCATCCAAACGTCTAGTGCCTAGTCCAGGACTTTCCAGGATATTATCCAAAATGTCCTATTCTTGTTCTACCGTTATACGTTTCGATCGTCCACCAGGATTGTTGTAATAAAACGAACCTGTTTCGTCTAACTGATTGAAAATTATTTGAAAAATTTGTCGATCTCGGATGATTTTGGTTGGGTAGAGCTCTTCTTACCTTCTAACTGCAGCTTCTATAATTTACTTAAATAAACGCAGAGCATGTCCCTTAAATCACTGACATCTTCAATCGTTTTTAAATTATCTCAATTTTTCGAAAATTTAGTTTCACTTTTAACATCCTGCATCTTTTGAATGACTAATATTTGCCAACACATTTATTGACTAAAGCCTCTTATTTTGATCTCTACTATTGCCAGTTGCTCTATGACGGATAAGTTATGGGACATCCTGTATATTGCTTAAATTTAATACTAGTCTAAAGTAAAGTAAAGTGTTTGGTTTAGAGGCGCATCAGCAACTAGGCTATTTAGCGACTGGACCTACAGCTTAACGTGGGTTCCGAACCACGGTCATCAGCTTCTGACAAACCCAGGCCAGCACCCCCCTCGGGCTATAAACCCTTGGTTATGTGCCTACCCATAAGTCTATCAGGAAACCTACCGACTGGCGAGTGACCAACGTAGAACACTTCTCAGAAGGCATCCGGCCTTACCGAGCCTTTAACTGGCGTGACTGAGGGGTAATTCGTAGTCGGATTTTACACTCTTGCCTAGAAACAATCACAAACATTTAGGAAAGATAAACGGACAGAAGAAAGAAAAATAATCATCCGAGCGCTGGAATCGAACCAGCTACCGCTCCAGCGCGGATTCGGCAAAGCAGACGCTCTTACCGCCGCACCAGCGCGACCGGCAATAGTAGTCTATTGTATTTTGGTTTCAATACAATAAAAATATAATTATCTATATAAATTTGGCTATAATTTAATTTATAATTATATTTCAACGGGAATTGACTGACTGTTTCACTTTCGGGCAGCTTGGTGCATGCTATAAATGAATTATCTTTTCAATGACATCCTGGATAAACTTATACATCACCTATGGGGTTTATATTTTGAAAAATTCTACGCTAAAATCATCTTATTTCCTTTTCATTAGGTTTTTGTAATAGACAACTTGATGATATTTGCATTATCATCGTCATCACTTCGCCCCGGCTTAATGAACCTCGATCTAGGCTTCTGTTCGGTTTGGAAATATCGCAGATCTGTGATAAATTATCTTTTTTTCTCTCTCTCGCTCTCTTTTCTTTCAGACGCAGAAGCGAAAAGAAATTATACCGGCGGTGTCTCGTTCCGCCCTTTTTCTCGACGTGACCTGGCGATTTCTACCCCAATTAGTAAATTTTGTATGGAAATCATTAGCGTTAATGGGAGACGGATTACAAACATATTGTTAATTGTATAATCTATTTTTTTGCCACCTTTCTGGACGTAAGATATTTCTTTTTCTTTGGTCTTAGACGCTTTTAGGTTAATAATTACGGATGGTGATAGAATGTTTTGCTTGGTATTTTTTCACATTACATTTCTACCGTAAGGTGCAACGCGGTTTCCTTCACTCTTTCCTACTTTGAGCTAATTTTTTCACTTACTTTCATTCGGTTTTTCTCTTTTCTGTCGGGTTTTTCTTTGTCTACCTCTTCTGTTACTGCCCGGCGCTCTCACTTCATATATTCGGTGAGTTTCTCTCTCAGGCATTTGGTTTATGACCAAAGTCATCCCAATTGCCTTTCGTAATTTTGCATTTCGCCCTGAGCGCTCCTCTGCCAATCGGGTCCAATAGACTTAATGATATCATCAGACCATCGTGTTTTCAGTCTTATCCGTGGACGTTTACGATCAAGCGGTATCCGCTCCATGATCGCCTTAGTCCATCTGTCGCTATATGGTCTACCCAGCTCCATTTCAATCCCTATACTCTTCCAATGATGTCACATACCTTCGTTTGTTTTATTGGTCCATGTGTTTGCTGTACCGTCTTGCAATGCATACATCTTTCCATTCCCCTCTGTGCTATGCCAGTTTTGAACTGATTGCGATGTGAGTGTTCATATTTCCCTTAACATTCCGTTTCACTTCTCGGGCGGTAATCCCTTTCATTGAAATCCTCTGCACAAGATATATGTAGTGATTTCTAAAATAAGAATTATTTTATCCACAGCAAATTTATTGAACATGACCTGACTCTTCTTCAGATTTATTTTCGAGCCAAACGATTCTCCAGCTCTTTACAGCTGTGTCTTTGAAGCTCTTGTATGTGTCTTTCCAACTCCTCAGGGTGTTGTGAAAGGAGAACGCTATCATCAGTGACTCCAAGATGCTTAAGTATGCACCTTTGATCTTGAAAACCTTGAAAAAAATCAACTTAGCTTTGGATTTCAAATATGCGATAAGAAAAAAAAAAAAATATACCCAAAAAGGGGCAAACATTTCCCGATGTTTTTGTACAAAATTTCATTCAGAAATCTCAAAGCTTTCTCCGGATATTTACATACATAATATATACCGCTTCCAAGAGCGACTCCAGTCGCTCTTGATATAATAGCTACCTTGTATACATCCGTTGGTGCGTCTGTTTTAGTTGAGCAGTTTCGCAGTTGCGTCGAGCAGTTTCAAAAAGTGATTTGATGTTCAGTGGTAAATCTCTTCGAGTTTAGTGTATCACACCGAAGGTTCCAATAGAAGAATAGCAGTTTCTGTTAAATACTGAATACTAAGATATTAAGATTTTAACGACGTTCCGAGAAACAAGAGAGAGATCAGTCTCCCTCGAGCCTGCAAATTGAACTGGAAAATGACAAGTATGATCTTTTGATCTCGTGAAAAGCTAACTATTGTACTTTTCAATACTTACAAGAAACTTAAAAAAAATAAACACAGGAGATGCTACGAATTTAGCGAATTGAGCATCTCTCGATTATCCCTTATTTCGGGCATGTAAGATTCTTCATCATCTTTTGATCTGGGTCGATTTTTTCTAGATATCCTTATATGTTTTTTTTTATTTACCTAATCAGTACGTACGATAAAAGACTAACCAGTAAAATTGACCTAATTTTTGGGAATATCGAACAACAAAAAAGCTTTGATCCTCGCTTTTAAATAGATCCCGGTATACCAAAAAAATTTAATAAAAAAAAACTTCTGCGCTTGTTTTCGGGGCGTTTTTTTTGCTTTGCTGGGGCGTTCGCCGAACTATAGCAGTTCGTGAATTAATTCGAGCCATTAATCTTGTGGGGAATACAATGAGCCTTACGCGAAAGGTGCTGGTCGCTAATACCTGACGATCCGGCTGCTCGCCCCAATAAGACAATGGGCACTTTTTATATAAATAAAACCCGAAATGCCCAGAAATTCACCGGCAGCTAATTTTAACCTCCAGTCGCTCTTGATTACCGATCTTTCCTATCTGGGCTTATATTTGTTTTTATTTCTCTTTTCATTATACAGGGCGTAAGAGAAATAACTTTCATAAATTTTCCTTAAAACAGTGTCCTTAACCTTTAGCTATTGACGTGCATTTTTCGTAACACAACAGAGGCCTCATAGGCTGCTATGCTTAGGTATGCGTCTTAGAACTGTGATGAAAAATTGGGACATATGTTGGTAATTACATCATCAAATGTTGGAGTAGGATCTATAACAAATTAAAAAAATAAACAAATGTACGAAATTTCAATATTTATTAGTGTTTTATTATCGATATCAATCACTATTTTTGTGATATTTATTATAAGAGATCGATATTTCGATCAAAACATATAAACAATCATAAAATAACAAATAAACTAAAAAAATATTTTACAAAAAAATTACAATGTCTAAAATTGTATGAAAATTAAATGTAATTTTAGCAAACCTGTTTAGTCACATATGTTTTTTGCCGGGATAATACCCCGGAGGGTAATAATTTGGAGGGCAAGAATGACATGTCTTTCTTGATTTCTCATCATCAGGTTATGGGGGGGGGGGGGGGGGGGGGGCTGATATCTATTCCTAAGACTCTCGACAAACTCATTCTTAATTCTCGCGGCAATCGCATATTATGCACTCGTCTCTGCATGTGCTCTAACACTAATGCACGTGCTATTTCTTTTATAAACGATCCCTGTTTTTGCTGTTCGGATGATGAATCTGATATAATAGGTATGCATTAACACTACTAATCTCCAACATGCGGTAAAATATACCCATAGGCCCACGTCTTCTTCGACGGCTACTAGTGTAAAAAATAATTCAATAGCACGAAAAGTTAAAAGGAAGAAGGAGGAAGCAAAAAATCTTCAGCAGCACTATTTTCTTCTACGCCCTCCCACTTTGAAAACCCACGAGCCTCCACTGCAGTGCGTTGATCAATTTATTCATTGTGATGCATAGAAGTAGCCAAAATGACTACCTTAGATTTCTTGGGAACATGAGAAATCAGTGTTATTTGGCTGGTGAAACCATATAGTATTGTACATTCCGCTCTTTGTTTTGAAGAAAGAAATTGATTGGGCACTTATTTTTTTATTCTTTCGAACTGTACCAACACAAGTCAAGTTCCCCTTCTTCAAAAATCAATTCTATATACGTGAACCAGTTGTCACAGGCCACGTTTCTATTATTGCTATATCAAATTTTGCTTTGTCAGCGTTTCCTCTTCTTTTCTAAAAGGAAGAAAAAGAAGTTTTTTTTCCTCTTCCACTAAAATTTCGCCATCTGACCCTGCTCCTGAATAAATATGACCATTATAGAAATAATCATTTAATGCATCACACAAACAGGTTATCTTGGGTCCATACTTAAATGCTTTTTGAATCGCATCGTAACTGGAGACGGACACTGGATATATTTCGAAAATTCAAAACGCAGAAAATCATGGTTCGGTTCAGGACAACCATCAACATCGACCGCAAGACCGAATTGCTTTGCCGTGCATTTGGTGGGATCAGAAAGGTGTCGTGTACCATGAGCTTCTTAAACCAGGTGAAATAGTTAATATCGTTCGCTACAGTCAACAAATCATCAATTTTAACTATGCATTGATCCAAAACCGCCGTCACACATATCGAAAGCAGACAGAAACCGCATTTCTGCACTTGGCTGGGAACTTTTGCTCCACCCGCCGTACTCACCAGACTTGGCCCCTTTCGACTACCACTTGTTTTGTTCGATGTCTCACGCTCTTTGCATGCAATCAACAATTAGGGAGCTGTCGAAAAATGACTTGATGACTGAACCACCTCAAAGATGTATGGTTTTTCTGGGAGGGCATCCACAGAGAAATGGGGAAAATTTGCAGCTAGCGACGGCGCATACTTACGATGGCGATTGCTACGAAATTATTAAGGATTATTATCCGCCACTCCTGTTAAGCCATTTTCATTTTTGGTACGACATGGAATGTTATGAACTGTTACAATAACCAACCGCTGAACAAAGGAAAACAAATTCTGATGAAATATCAACCAGCATAAGCAGCCATGCCTAAATCGTTTGACCAAACCATCGAAAACACATATTTATCCACTAACGCCGTCGATGTTCCAACACCAGGATATCAATTAGACTTTTTATTTACACAAACCAGAAACAGGGCAACGTATCATTACCGACACACAAAGAACGTACGAATCACGGTTCTCATTCCCCGCCGGTCCGGCCAGAAAAAAAGCCGAAATTTTAATTGAAATTTTCTCGATAGTGGTGCGCTCCGTTCATAATTATAATTGTCGGACGGTTCAATTCAAGAAAATTAAAACCACAAAATTGTAAGTTGGTTAATTCGACGGCAGGATCGCACTTGGTTATCCTTCCTTATGGGATTTTTTTATTCTTAAATAATCGAATAATAAATATTAACCCACCACTGTAAATTTTAACGTATATACAGAATGTCGTAAAATTGACGGAGCTTTTTAAATAAAAAAAAACCATTAGTTATTTTGCCAAAATTGTTTATTTTTATTCAAAATATATCCTTTCCCCATTAATATACCCCTGGGTACGTTCAACCAATACCAGCATAGATTTTTTTATGTTGTTTTTAAAAATCGCCTTACTGGTCCTCCACACTTGTGTAACACTGTCATAAAATGTTCCTTTCATGGCCAGTTTGAGTTTCGGGAATATGAAATAGTCACACGGAGATAAATCAGGTGAATGCGGAGGATTTTAAGGCACATATACTTGTTTTTTCAGCAAAAATTCACGAACAGCGACGGTCTTGTGAGATGGTGCATTATGGTGCAACAAAAACCGATTTTTGGGCGCTCGATCATGTCTTTAGTCGTATTAATTTCCTCTGCTGTCCATGTCACAGTCGAATTCGCATCTTAGGCGATCATTTCACGCATTTTTTTTACAACTCGTCGCGAGTTTTGTTTTTTAACCGACCTGGCTTTGGTGATATCTTCCAAAGCATCACGACCGTCCTGGAATCGCGTTTAGCACTCGAACACACCATAAACTTTTTTCATCATTTCAAATGTTTTTGTAAAAATTTTACCGAGCTAGAAACAAAATTTAATATTAGTTCGTTGTTCCATCGTGTTTTTGTGACGGTACTGTCACTTTAAGTACTATAATCTGACATTACGCTGATCGATTCTAATGATGGGAATCTCGTTTCATAGAGGAGATATACAGCGTTCAGATAATATATTGTTTCAATAGATGGCGCTGGTAGTTATCGTTAACTTTAAAAAGTTCCGATGTTTTTCCGACATACTGTGTTATACACACATCAAAATAATCTAAGAGACAACTATATAAACATGTTTAAAATAATGTTAGCAAACTATTTTAGAATAAATTGATTTTTGTGTATTTCTTTGGTAGTTTAGTAGTTGTTTATGAAATAATCTAATCATTTATCGATAACAAATACTAAAAAAAACATATTTTTTATTGATTGATTTGTCCGTAACTTTGTGATAGTTCATTTTTTAACCGAATAAAACAATTTTTGACTTTGTTATTTATCACTTTTATTTGTTTAACTTTGTGTGACTATAGTTTCGTAAAACGATGTTACATTATCAAACACTACTTTAAAACTAAGATATTACAGTTGTTCATTCTATGTACCTAATTTTACACTTTTATTTGGATTAATTTTTTACAATATCTTAAATAGTGGTGAATTTCGGATCGTTTAGTAACTGTCTAGACGGGTCTTTATTATATTTATAATTTTTAATCGCTTCTGAAATATTTCGCCGGTCGCGTTGGTGCGGCGGTAAGAGCGTCTGCTTTGCCGAATCCGCGCTGGAGCGGTAGCTGGTTCGATTCCAGCGCTCGGATGGTTATTTTTCTTTCTTCTGTCCGTTTATCTTTCCTAAATGTTTGTGATTGTTTCTAGGCAAGAGTGTAAAATCCGACTACGAATTACCCCTCAGTCACGCCAGTTAAAGGCTGGGTAAGGCCGGATGCCTTCTGAGAAGTGTTCTACGTTGGTTTGGTGGGTATGGGTAGGCACATAACCAAGGGTTTATAGCCCGAGGGGGGTGCTGGCCTGGGTTTGTCGGAAGCTGATGACCGTGGTTCGGAACCCACGTTAAGCTGTAGGTCCAGTCGCTAAATAGCCTAGTTGCTGATGCGCCTCTAACCCAAACACTTTACTTTACTTTACTTTGAAATATTTCATTGTTTGCTTTTTGGAGCTGTATGTAAAATTTTTAAATTTGTAATCTCGGAAAATATATGTCCGGTACCTTAAATAGGTATGCAGATTGTGTTCTTTGAATCAGGTCTGAAAATTTCGACCCGTTTGTTCCACCCGTTGCAACTTAACATATAACCTCCAGTTTTTTTTTTATTTTGTAATGTTTTATTTTTGGCCTTGAAAATTATGTTTCCTCAAAGAGCTTCTGAAATTGAAATCGAATTGGATAAGTAATCTTAAAGTATTTTTTATCATTTGTTTGTTTTATTTTTGGGCATACTTGATGAATTCATAATTCTGGAGTTTATATGTTAAGTTGCAACAAGTGCATAGCTGCTCAGACCGGATTCAAGGAACACAAGTCTGCGTACCTATAAAAGAAACAAAATTCTAAATTTGCGAACCATTTCAAGATATCAGACATATTTTCCGAGATTACAAATTAAAAATTTTTACATACAGCTCTAAAAAGCAAAAAATTAAACATTTTATAAGCCATTGAAATTTTTAAATATAATAAAGACCCGTCTAGACAGTTATTAAACGATGAGACAGATCTCCGTAATTCCCCACTATTTTTTTGTTAGAAGTGTGAAATTGGTACTGATGACTTTTTTAAATTTCTGTTTGGTCTTGCTTTTGTTGATAACGATGAAACATCACTTAGATTTTAAGAAAACAGGTGACATGATTCAGCGACCTACAGGCCATACAAAACGTTCCAAGTCCGTTTTATTCGATTAGAAGATTACGGGACGTCAATATTATAACATCGCAATTAGCAAATCGGCTGCGTACCATACATCAAGTGGTTATTAGTAATCAAACCATCAGGAATAGACCCGAATGAGCTCAGACTTAATGCTCGAAAACTTGTTCAAGTGCCTGTATTATCCAGAGGAAATCGCGTCAATAGATTTTAGTGGGCTGAAGAACACGCCAACTGGCATAGGCATAGTTTCCCTGTCTTATTATCTGATGAGTCTCAATCTGGACTGGGTGCACGTTATCACTCTTGAGTCCGTTATAGTACCATTTACCAATTTCAAATGCTGCATAACAATACGCGTCTTGATACGGCTAGGGTAGTACGTTCTCAATAACACTACATAACGTTGAACATCTGCTTTGGATACAAAATACCAAGATTTAAGTTAACCATGAATCGGTTCAGTTATTTCATACACTGAACCTTTTGAATTATTAATGTAACACTTAGTTAATTTTTCACGGTTCATGATTTTCACAAGCTTCATTATGTATAGGTTTCATATACCGATGTACTTTTTGCTTGTTTACCTTTATGTTTCTGCACCAGGACGGTAAATAGTTCTTAATTTTTTTTTAAAACACGTTTAATTTAGGAGAAAGGTAAAATAATGGTTTATTCAAAGTATTCGCCATTGCTAGCTACATTTTTTCCCATCTTTCTGACAATTTGCGGATGATCTCCCAGAAAAACTGTACAGTTGTACAGTAATTGAGTACAGTGATTGCTAAAATGTTTCATGGAAAGTGCGTGAGACATCGATGAAAAAAGTTAGTCGTATGGGACTAAATCTGATAGATATTGCGGGTGAGGTAAGAGCTTCCAGCAAAGTGCAGAAATGGTGTCTCTGACCGCTTTCACTGTTTATGATGGGGTGTTGTCGTGCTGCAAAATCACGTTTCCGTGTCTTATAGCCCATTTTGGTCGCTTTTCCATCAATGCATGGTTCAAATTGTTCATTTGTTGACTGTAGCGAACGGTATTAACCGTTTCATCTACTTTCGGAAGTTTATGGTACACGACACCCTTCTGATCCTACCAAATTGTCTTCTACCACTGCATTGTTTTCTTTCCAAAGCGATTTGGCCTTGCGGTCGACGTTGTTGGTTGTACTGGGTCAATTCATGAGTTTCTGCCTGTTGGGTTCTCGAAATACAGGGTGGCGTAGAGGAAACGCACGTTTCCTTACCTTTGTATTTTAAGTAGCCCCTTAAAAAGTAGTCACAAGCTGAAAAGTCTGGTGACCGAGGTGGCCGTCTCACATTCCCACGCAACGAAATAAGGCGTCCAGCGAAATCCTCCCTTTAAAAGGCCATTGTTGCTCTTGACTTATGGTAAAGCTTACATCCGAAGCTCTCTCCGAAACCATAACGCACGAAATTGAAAGGATTCCTCGTGCCATACTTGAAAGGAGTATGGACAGGAGTATGCCTCGATAAAAATGATCGCCACCTAACTGATGGGATTGTTAGCAGCTGACTATGTTATGAATACTTTATTGGCAATATACCACTAATGTATAAAAGCAATACATTTTGATATTCGTTTAAAAATAAGAGTGTGTCAATTTTTTTCAAAACGCTGTATCTCCCTGCCAGACCCTGTTCAAAGATCTAGTTATTATAGTGTTATATATACTTTGATGGCAATATACCACTAATGTATAAAAGCAATAAATTTTGATATTCGTGTAAAAATAAGAGTGTCAATTTTTTCAAAATACCCTGTATGCATAAAAAGCTTCAAGATATATTTCTTTCCGAAGATATAAATGGCACTAATCGCCAATGAAAATCTGCCTCATAAAAAATAAATAGTTAAACCGAGGTGGAACTTTCTGAAGTTTTGATGTAGTTAGATATTCAGTGTATTCATTTTTGTTCCAAGCTTGGCAAAAGTAAAATGAAAATCTACGAAATGACATGTAAACGCTTTAAATAGGACCGGTAGCCGTTGCATATGACGTGAAAAGTGGTTGTTCATTGATTGATTTAGTTTCCTTTGATCATTCTTATGTCAATTTATCTAATAACATATCGACACTTTTGACGTGATTTTTTTCGTTTCAGTTTTCGACGGATTATGGAATCGACGACGCTAAGACGCCCCTGTTTCCCCATCGAATCTTACAAAATAATAATGAAGAATAACTAAACACGTAACCAACCGTCCAACAGGTAAGAAAGTTTAATTTAAAACACGGTAGCAAACTGCATGGTTAAATAGGCGGTGTTAATAACGTCGAAAAAGAAAAAAGTGATTGTCGAGAGGGTCGGACTAGGCTGAGTTCCGAATCCACAGGACCTTGAAGACATTTTTAGGCAATCACTTTACTCTTCGTCAAGTTTGTAGATGATGGTTGATAAACACAACTCGTTTGTTTATGGTTTTTACAGTTTGAATATGAACAAACTTATCTTTTAATGAATATAGATATTTAATCAAAACATCCAGTATATAACGGGTGATTTTTTTAGTTTGTCCGACTTCCGATAGGGGTTGCTGTCAAACGTGTGTGAGTTTGTGCGCCTCTAGTACCAAAAATTATTCAGTACGGTCTGGCAAATCATCATGGAAGGTTTAACATCCGAGCAAAGCTTGCAAATTGTCAAAATTTATTATCAAAATCAGTATTTTATGCACTATTATGCACATAATCGCCCAATCGAGCGATGTATTCGCCGAATTGGGTTTTTGAATAAAAAATAAATATCGATTTTTTACTTTATTTTATAACTTTATCATAAATACATTTGATGATCCATGCGAAAAACTTTAAAAAAATGTTTTACAATTAATTACGAATTAATTAAAATTTATAAAATTTAAAAAAATCCCGTGTCAACAAACGCGCTGTGATCGGCGTTTGGATACGTTTGTGACGTCATTATGGTAAAGTGTTTTCACGTCAGTACTGTCAACGACTTCTACCTGTATATATACTGTCAAAATTATTGTTGGTTAAGTGCAAAATAAAATATTGTTGGTTACTAATTTAGTTCAGTAATGTGTGACAAAGGGTTCATAAAGGCTAATTCTGATATTATACCTGCTGTAGATATATTTCTTGTCTCAAAAATGACATTCGGTTCAATGCAGCTGAAATTCGAGGTGCTAAAGCATCAATGTGAGTTTTTAAGAAATAATAATGTAAATGTAAATAAGAAACAAAATATTTCTATTAAATATAACTATACTATTTGTAGGGTGTCACGCGAAAGTTACGGTGACAAGGCTATAGGTTAGCAATGATAACAATATAGTCTACATAAGGCAACATATTATGATTAATAACTGCCTGAGGTTTGAGAAAATCAAACTCTCGTATTCTTCCAATGACGCGTTCTATGTGAATACGTAGAACAGCAATTCGTTTGCCTTCTAAAGCCTTAGATTATGATAACTTTATTCCAGAACTAACTGAAGGCGGTCTAATGAATTCTATATTTTTATCCTCAAGAAGTGAAACAATGTTTTTGAATACCCTGATAAATATACATAATGAAACTTTCTCCAACTAGGTTAATATGGATAATATATTACAGCATATTATAATATGTAAACTACATTAATAGTCAATTCAGAATAAAAACAATCACTACCCAAAATTATATCCATATCTGTTCTTATAATAGTTTGATTGTTTTCATTGAGGTTTGCAATACTTTTAAAACCACACCGATTCTTCAAACCACCACACTAAACTCTATTAACAATATTTCCAAAAAAAATAACCCATACTATATTATTGCTTTATTTAAGATTTTCGGTATTTTTAAAACGATGACGATTTTTCACCATCATAAAACTTAAATACTAGACATTTTTATTATACCGCCATTTTCTATCAACCGCTTTTCAATACGTCGATGGGTATTGTTCACTACTTTTCTAATATCATAAATAATAAATATCATAAATATCTGACACACCCAGTAATTTACAACCATAAAAATCGGTACAGTTTGGCTTAAGGTGGTACTGGACAAGAATCCGTTGTTACTAAACTTGAAGAGATTTACCACTAAACACCAAATCACTGTTTTTGAACTGCTCGTCGCACGTTTCCCTACCCATGTTAGCATCATCAGGAGATGATTTAAACTCATCAAAAAATTAAATAAAGAAAAGTTTTTCTCTAAAAAAAGCTTAATAGTACTTCTCGAAAATGGGAGCCATAAAAGTTGACGTAGTTGACCATGATGTTAGCAAAAAAACATGTGATATACTTTCTGAATGCCGTTGTCCGAGATCTTTCCAACAAAAGAAAGTTTATGAAAATTTGGAACAATACTGGACACATATCTATATATATATATATATATATATATATATATATATATATATATATATATATATATATATATATAGCATTTTTGTGCGTTCCTTGCAAGTTCTCTTCTGCTTCCTAATGGTTACTCTCTTATATCCTTTATTACTGCTTCGCTCCACTTTCTCCTCATTCCCTCTTCTTTCTTCAGGAGTGCTTTAAAACTATTTTACAGTCGCTTTCAACGTTGTGTAAATTCATTAGAAATATATTTGAATAAAATACCATACTATAATTTATATTTCATTTAGCAACAGTTATCGTTTCCTTAGGACATACTGTGTATGTTATTTTTAAGAATAAGATAATATAGAAACCATCTTTAATGATGTCGCAGATTGATTACTGACCAACACTTGGTGTTGCCGATGGGCAAAAAAGGGACTCGGCCTTGGGCCTTGCGCATTCTTCGGCACCGCTATTAACAACAATAAATAACCGCTATTAATTGGTTTGATATATTATCTCGAAAGACGGCTTTTTGTGCCCGTCTTCGTGTTGACGAAGTTTTTTTCGGTTTGGGTTTTTCAGTCGCGCTGAATAATCCCAATAAAGCGATAGTGATTACTTACCCATTGATAGAGGTTTGCGTCATGAACAGACCCAGGAAGAGTTTGGCGATGGCGTGCCATAGCTGGGTGAAAATCCAGTCGGATTTTCGTTCGGATTCTTCCAAGAAGTGGACAGTATCCTGGTCGGGACCTAGCTGGACGAATTTTTGGGCGAGGTCCATTGTTAATCGTGTTAAATCGCAGTTGTACCACTGTAATAAAAGAAAAATAAAAATAATGTGTGAAAAAAAAATATATATATATATATATATATATATATATATATATATATATATATATATATATATATATATATATATATATATATATATATATATATATATATATATATATATATATATATAGGGTGTCCCATTAAGGATGGATCGCGGCCGTATTTTGAATCATCAACATCATCAGCCCGTATCGATCCACTGCAGGATGAAGGCCTCTTCAGCATGCTTCCAACCTTCACGGTCCTGGGCTTTCCTCTGCCACTCGGGTCCAATATACTTAACGATGTCATCAATCCATCGAGTTTTCGGTCTTCTTCGCGGACGTTTGCGATCAAGCGGTATCCACTCCAGGATTGCCTTGGTCCATCTGTCGTCCCATCGCCTCGATATATGGTCTGCCCATCTCCATTTCAATTGTTTTACTCTTCCAATGATGTCACAGACTTTTGTTTGTTCCCTGATCCATGCGCAGGACTTTCTGTCTCGTCTTGTAATGCCAAGCATACATCTTTCCATTCCCCTCTGTGCCACCCGAAGTTTTTGAATTGATTGCGATGTGAGTGTCCAGGTTTCACTTCCGTATGTCATAACGGGTAGAACGCACTGATCGAATACTTCTCTTTTCAGGCAAAGTGGGAGTCTGCTCTTAAACACTATGTTGAGCCTACCAAATGCCTGCCAGCCACATTTAACACGCCGTTCCACCTCCCGGGCGGTATTCCCCTCCATGGAAATCCTCTGCCCAAGATATACAAAGCTGTCCACAATCTCTAAATCCCTTCCTAAAACTGAAATTCTTCTGTCCTGAGCGAAGTTATTGAACATAACCTGACTCTTTTTCAGGTTTATTTTCAAGCCAAATGGTTCGCCAGCCCTTTGCAGTTCTTGTATGCGTCTTTGCAGCTCCTCTGGGTCTTGTGAAATGAGAATAATATCATCTGCAAATCTAAGATGGTTTAAGTTTGCACCATTGATCTTTACCCCATCCTGTTCCCAATCCAGTTTACGGAATACTTCTTCAAGGCCACCCGAGAAAAGAATAGGCGATATTGCGTCACCCTGCCGTACACCTCGTTCTATATTAATTCCCACTTCAAGATCATCAAGGTGAATTGTGGCTGTAGCTCCATCATATATCGATTCGAATAGGTTTACATAGGCTCTCTCTACACCTTGGCTAAGCAGTGCATCCATTATCGCATGCTTTGAGATTGAATCAAATTCTTTTTCGTAGTCGATAAAAGCCAAGCACAGTGGCATGATGTATTCGTTGTGCCTTTCTATGACCTGCTGTACAACCTGGATGTGATCCATTGTACTGAATCCACTTCTGAATCCTGCTTGTTCTCTTGGTTGTGCGTCATTCAGTTTTTTTAATATTCTTTCAGAAATTATCTTAGTGAAAACTTTGTACATTACTGATAGGAGGCTTATTGGACGATAGTTCTTTAAATCTTCCTGTGTTCCTTTTTTGTGTAAAAGGATCACTTCTGCATTTTTCCATAAGTCAGATACTTTTTGTTATATATATATATATATATATATATATATATATATATATATATATATATATATATATATATATATATATATATAATTTTTTACGTATATTTTCGTGACCATTTACTATTATTATTATTTTTTTATTTTTTGGGATTTTCGGTCAGTGTAAATAAGTTTTAATTTTTTATTGTTTTATTTACGTTTCGATTCTACAACGAACCATCATCAGAATACTTCTAAAATAAAAATTACTTATAATAATATAATAAAAATTAATATCAATTAAACAATTAATTTTTTGAATTTATTAAGTAATATGTGTCAACTTTTAAAAGTAAAGTTGTGGGGTTAGAGGCGCATCAGCAACTGAAAAGGCTATTTAGCGACTGGAGCTACAGCTTAACATGGGTTCCGAACCACGGTCATCAGCTACCGAAAACCCCGGTCAGCACCCCCTCGGGCTATCAACCCTTGGTTTTTGTACCGAAAGAATCTCGAGAAACCTACCGACTGGCGAGTGACCAAACGTAGAAAACCTCTCAGAAGGCATCCGGCCTTACCCAGCCTCGAACTGGCGTGACTGAGGGGTGATTCCTTGTCAGATTTTACACTCTTACCTAGAAATATTCACAAGAATTTTAGAAAATCTTTTTTGCCTAGTACGGGATTCGAACCAGCTCCATATTAACTGCCGTAACGTAAGGCCGACAGCTTAGACACCACAGCTAATGTGGCTCCTATGTCAAGTTTTCATAAAATTTTTAAATGACATATTTGACTTTTGACATATTTAACAATTCTTCCACCTTTTTTGTTTTTTATTATAACCTAATTGTTTTGAATTTTTTATGTGGAATGATATTAGATGCAAAAATAAAAAAAATATATGAAAATTTATTATTTAGTAATGTTATTATATATACAACTTAAATTATCTGTATCATTTCTGAAATTAATGGTATTATTTGTGTTTTTTTATATAAATCATTTCTTTTATATTTCTTTTTTTATATTGTTTTTCAAAATCTAAGATTTTTATGTTGTTAAAATTAAAGTTATGTTCATTGTCTATAGCATGCTTTGAAAGTGCGGTGATGTTTGGTTCTAAGTTTCTAATTTTTTTATGTTCATTAATTCTGTTTTTTAAATATTGTTTCGTTTGGCCAATATATGAGCTTGGGCACTTTAAGCAATCAATTTTGTAAATTAAATTTGTTTGTTCCATTTTGGGTGTTTGTGGTTTTAATTTTGTAAATATTTGTTTATTGTTATTATTGGGTATTTCTGCTATATTTATATTATATGGTTTAAGAACTTTTTTTAATTTATTATTTATTTCTGGTATGTATGGTAAAGGTATGAAATTTTCATTTTTAGTTTTATTTGTTATTTATACTGACCAAAAATCCAAACAAATAAAAAAATAATATATATATATATATATATATATATATATATATATATATATATATATATATATATATATATAATAGTAGGTGTGCGTTTGTTTGTGATTGTGTAACTTCTGAACGATTTGATCGATTGAGGTACTTCTAAGATTGATACTGTTTCTTAAAAATCGATAATGTGTCCCGCATGGATTGTTATGATGTAATCCATGAATAGATTGTTATGAAAACCGCAACAACCGAGTAGCCTTTTCACAGGAATGTCAAAGTTTGATATGCTTCATAAATTACCAATTCATCTGTAAAAGCTACAAGAAACCTTATAATAAAACAAGATCGCAGATCACCACAATTAGAAGAAGCGAAGTGGGTGCATTTACATGAATCCTGTAAGTTATTATCGAATTTTCCCTGTAAAAGGCGCATACAAACAAAATTGCTTTAGAAAGCGTGAAGAAAATCTATAAGAATATATCGAACTACTGTTATAATTAAAAAAATCATTGTTTGGTGTTCTTATGATCAGGTCGACAATTTTCAGAAATTAGATTGACAACGCTTCACCTTTAATCAGTCAAGAGACTTTAATTTTATCGGTTTTTCAGAAAATGTTTGCGGTACTCGATCGTTACAAACAAGTAGCTAAACGCACACGTCTTAAACTTCGCAGCACGCCATCTAACGAATCAGATCTGACAAAGATAAGCCATTTGATCATAATTGCGTCATTTTTGTATCGAATCGAGAACTTTTTGGCCGACTTTGGTATATATAGGCAGCGAAAATAAATGGCAAATACTCAACTTTAAATTTCCTTAAGTTCCTAAATGTACTCAAATTGATTGTGGTCTATTATAATTTTGAAGATAATTTATTCTTTGTTCTTTATATACATAGTATGTCGGAAAACTAACGGAACTTTTTAAATTCAGTATCAGCTCAACAATAGATAGGAAAAACTCTTTAAAAACCTATTGGAAACCGAACCTATCCCGTTCCTAGGACCTTCTCAATCCCGCGCCAGAAAACAGTCTAATTTTCTCGCATAACTTATCCGGCGCCCGTATTTTTTTCCTCTTTCCATTCTCGCCCGTTTTTGCATCTTTTCATTTCGCGCGGATCTCGTCGGCTGATTGCTTTTTGGTCTGTGTGCGCCGCTCGTTTTTCTTTCCGTTTTATTCACGTCGTAATATTCGTGAATTTAGTGCCCTCGGGGGCAGCCCCTTATCCCGAGGGATTCCTTGCAAATTAGGTGATTTTCCCGACATAAAAGCTGAATCTTTTTTCTTGTAATTATGAGGAGGATGGCGGTTTGGCCCGGCTAGTTCCAATGGCAGGGCAAAAAAACCATTTACCATTAGAAAAGTGGCAATGTTGAAAGGAAATAAGAAAATCCCTGTATGTAATAGGTGTCACGTGTTTAAGGTCGATTTTGCTAAGAGATGGCGTTACTAATACATTTGTTAGTATAGACGTCTATGGTGTTTTGGAGAGTAAACGTAAGTCAGTTCGTTATTAATTGTGATTGAGTCATTAATTGTCACGGCTGCTTAAAATTATTGATTGTTGGTTGAAGCTTATAGTGAACATGTTCTAAACCAAAAAATTGAACGATGGTTTAATCGTGGTTAAAGGTGATTTTAATATAAAAGACAAGGAGCGTCCAGGATAGCCGAAAAAGTTTGAAGATACAGATTTGCAAGTATTATTGGATGAATGTTCACAGATGAAGGAACTCGTACGTTGAAACAATTGAATGTTGCCCAATCCACCACTTCCGACCGCCAACACGCATTGGGAAAGATCCCGAAGGAAAGAAAATTGGTTTCATATGAACTGAAGGAAACAGACATTGAAAGGCGAAAAACCATTTGTGAAATTTTGTTTGCCAGGCAGAAAATAAAAGGTTTTTTGCATCGATTTGTGTCAGGTGAGGAAAAGTGGACAACTCCCAATTTTGACAACCCAAATCGCAAAAAATTATGGGTAGAACCAGGCCAGCCTTCACATCAAAAACAGTACGGAATGTACATGGAAAGAAGGCTTTGCTGTGTGTTTGGTGGTATAGTAGGGAAGCTGTATATTATGAATTGCTGAAGACTGGTGAAACGATCCCTGGCTATCGATATCGACAACAATTAATAACATTGAACCGAGCATTAAAGGAAACATGACCAGAATACGCCCAAATACGCGAAACGTGCCCGGAGAAATTTAAAAAATAAGTGACTTGGTGTTTAATCGTCAATCGCTTTGAGTTTAGGAAACAGGTTTGTGTGTAAAGAAAGCACACTTTTCAAACTTCGATTAGAGAAAAAGGTTTAATATAAGTGTACATGTTGAATAAGCTTTCTTTTTCGCCAGTTCCATGTTCGCAATGTTATGAATATTTCAAAATCGTTTCTAAGCTTTGCTTTTGATTTTCAGTACGTTCAGAACTTTATAATGAGTCGCTTCTATTAGATTTTTAAGTTTCAGGGATAGAATGTAGTCACAGGAAGTCCAATCTGGCCAATAATGGTTATGGAGCTTTCTAAATCGATTTTTTTGTAATTTTCATACATAAACTGTATGCAATATCATACATAACCATAAAGGTAAATAAGCAAAAAGACTGGGATCCTAACATGGATACTGGATGCACTTTTTTGTTCCCCGGTAAAGTGATTGTTCGTCCTCTTTTAATTATTACTTACTGAAAGCATTTAAACGTCTCTACATTGTTCCCGTATTATATTTTTAATATAATTTTAATTTAATTTAAATTGTTTAGATCTATAGGTCGAATTGGCCCATGGCTTGGTTCGATTTGATCACCTAACCAGATCTAGATCGCGATCGACGTCGCTTAACTTCAGTTATCGAGAAGTGATGTTGGATGCCATGCGGTTAGCCGGCATGGCTATATTTTTAATATATACTGTGATGCAGCAAAAACAATTGCGTTTGTTCCTTTGTTTGTAACCGGTTTTTTTTTAATTCTTGAATAAAACACAGATGGCGTTGTAAATTTTCCCAGGTCCAGTCTTATTTCAGAAGTGTAATGTATGACATTTATAAAAATGGAGTCAACATTTACGGTTTGCACAATGGTCTATCTGAAAGCACTATCAATCGAAGTATTTAAAAAAAATCGGTAAACTGGTTGCGTGGAAGATAAAAAGAGAGCAACATGTAGTCGTAGTGATTGTTCACGAGAGCATATTGATTTGGTACTTGAAAATGTAAAGACCCAGACATTTCCATTAGTCCACTTCACAATAATTTGGACTCAGTGAATGTACAAATATTTAGCTCTGAAGGCAAAGAAGGTTAAAATAACACAGGAACTAAAGCCACTGGATCATTCAGAATGTCATACTTTTGTCAATTGGATCAAAGAACAAACAGATGATTTTTCTCAAAAAAAGCATCTTTTCAGATAAAGCACATTTTGAAATTGGTGGCTATGTTAATAAACAAAATTGCCGTATTTGGGGTGAGAAAAATCCACATTTGATTCATGAGAAACCTTTACATTCTAAACGAGTTACTGGTATGCATTATGGTCAGGAGGTGTAACTGGGCCGTACTTCTTTCAGATTGCTGAATGGTGAAGCTGTAACTGTGAATGGTGTTCGATATCGTGAGATGATAACTGGGTTTTTGTGAATCGAATTGAATAAGACACTCTGCTAATGGAACAATTGATTTATTGAGAGAAAAATTTCCTGAACGAGTTATTGCAAGAAACGATTATGTTAATTGGCCAAAAAGATCATTTGATTGGACACCGTAGGATTATTTTCTGAATAAGCCAATTCTACAAGAACAATCTGCAATCGATTCCTGAACTAAAGGATGAATTATTCGAGTCATTGGTAAGATAGAGATTTGGTTATGCCAAAATGTCATCCAAAATTTTGACAAAAGTGTGAACGCGGCAATGCGTGGTCATTTGACAGATATTTAAATGTCATACACGATGCTTCAAGTCTCAATATTTTTTTATTTTAATCTACGCAAATTCTGTGTTGTATTAAAGAATTAAAAACCGCTAAATATAAAAGACCCTTTAAATAAAGGGTTATACTTCACTCCTCAAAGGTTTTATCCAATTTCAACGTTTTGTTTCGACAAACAATGAATCCTTTTTCAGTATTCAAGTGATTCAACTGCGAAATATATGTACGGAAACGTTAAAATCATTGAAATAATAATAATTTTCGGCAAATTTGATATATTATTTTAACGCCGCAACTGGTGAGATTTGCAGAGAGTGAGTAGAGGGGAAAGGTGCCGTTTCAATCTCTCTGCGTACCTCTGACTCAAAATATTTCTTGTGGGAGACTTAAGTTTAGTAAACTTGAAGAGATTTACCACTAAACGCTTTTTTGAACTGCTCGACGCACGTTTCGCTAACCATGTTAGCATCATAATTATTATATCTCCTATATTATATCTCCTATATCAGGAGATTATTATATGAAAACCATACCTAACGAAGCGTGTAAAAATCATGAACCGTGAAGTATACTAAGCCTTAGATTAACAATTGAAAAAGTTGACTGAGAGGAATCGGTCCTTTATCTCGGTTCATGATTTTCTTACATTTTTCTATTTGAATGCTTTCATATGCATCCAAAGCCCTATTGTTATTAACACTTTTAATTAATCTTAAATTACTAATATCTATATTGTGGTCAAGTTCGATTGCATGTTGCGCAACACAAGATTTTTCATTTCTCCCATATCTAATGTGGGCAATATGTTCTTTATATCTTGTCAATATGGATCTTTTTGTTTGCTCAATATACCTTCGATCACAGTCTTGACAGCTAATTTCGTAAATCCGCGACTTTTCATGTTGCTCTACTTTATCCTTTGGATTTGTCCACTTTTTTCAAAATTTTGTCTAGACCTCTTGTTAATTGGGCATCAAATGGTATTACCATGCAATTCTTTGTGTTCTGATCCTTTTGAAAAGTCGAAGATTCTTTCAATAATTTTCTAAACTTATGTTTTCTAATTAGTTTATCTACAATGTTCTTATTATAACTATTCACTTCAGATACCTCCCTAATTAATTTTAATTCTTTGTTACAATTGTCTTTATTTAAAGGAAAATTAATTAATCTATTTACTATAAAATTTAAACTAGCCATCTTATTTTGGAAGCTATGATTTGAATTGTTAGGAATGTAGGTGGTGGTTTTTCTGAAAATATCAAAATCTAACCTATTTTTATTATTTATACTGACTAACACATACAGAAATGGTAAACTATCATTGTTTTCGAGTTCATGCGTGAATGTTATATTTTCGGATTTACTATTTAAGTTCTTAATAAAATCAACTAAATTTTCATTTTTCGAATCGAAAATGGCAAAAATTATCCACATATCTTAACCATACCTTCGGAAAGTAACTCAATTAATCTTTTGCCTCGGTTTCAAATTTACTCATAAATAAGTTGGCTAAGAACGGTGACAGACAGGCCCATTGCCGTTCCTTCTTGTTGTTCATAAAACCTTTTGTTCATAAAAAATTTTGAAAAAAGTGGACATTAAGGTTGTATAGAAACTATATAATAAATTAAGAGAAGTTCTGCGTAATCCAAAGGATAAAGTAGAGCAACATGAAAAGTCGGGGATTTACGAAATTAGTTGTCAAGAATGTGATCGAAGGTATATTGGGCAAACAAAAAGATCCATATTGACAAGATATAAAGAACATATTGCCCACATTAGATATGGGAGAAATGAAAAATCTTGTGTTGCCCAACATGCAATCGAACATGACCACAGTATAGATATTAGTAATTTAAGACGAATTAAAAGTGTTAATAATAATAGGGCTTTGGATGCATATGAAAGCATTCAAATAGAAAAATGTAAGAAAATCATGAACCGAGATAAAGGACCGATTCCTTTGAGTCAACATTTTCAATCATTAATGTAAGGCTTAGTACACTTCACGGTTCATGATTTTTACACGCTTCGTTAGGTATGGTTTTCGTTCGTATGGTTCGTATGATTAACGAACATTTGCGAGACATAGGAATAGTAGCAAAAATCTCTAGAAGCAACCCTTTGAAATGTCATCCTAGCAAGCCACGTGTTGGGTTGAGATGTGTAAAGCGCACCTCAAAACCCCTACTGATTTTCGATTCATCAAACGGATCGTTATTTCTAATAATTTCAACAACTTTAATAGAGGGTTATGCACAGACCACCAGGTCTTCCGGAACCAAGGCCAGAAATATTTGTCAAAAAGTTATGCTATGGGTTCACGTGTGTTTCACGCCTGTCTACCTTAAAAATGAACGAATTTGAATGTGAACTTCCCCCTCATCCAGCATACAGCCCAGGTCTCGCTCCTTCGGATTAACGCTTGTTCCAGTCCATGGTTCACTTGCGAGACAAAAAATTCTGAACCGAAGAAGAGGCAAACACTGGGTGCTAAAAGTTTTTCGTCTCAAAAGTGTCATTGTGGTACTAAAGAGGAATAGAGTTATTGGCTCAAAGATGGGTTGAGGTCATCGAAAACAATGACGTTTATTTTGAGAAATAACCTCAATATATACTTTTTTAAATAAGTGCCCCAAAAAACGCAAAATAATTTTGCGTAAATTTTACGTGTTATCATCAGTTTTAACTTTTTTAATTAGACATGAAAGGATTTCTGTGAACTGGGACAAAAAAATAGAACAAAAATCGAAAAGAGAAGAAAAAACAAACGAATCCAAATCTTTTTCTTTTGTCAGCGACGCCGCTACCCCACCTTCTCCTGTCACCCTCGATATAATGTAAATTTAAAACGCGGAGTGGAGCTTGCGACCACCAGACCCATACATATATTTTTACTTAGGTCCCCCGCCATATTGGAATTTATGTATTTCCGAATGCCTGGGGGCAATCTCGAACGCGATGTGCGATCGAGGGTTCGGCGTAAAACAGTGGGCGAAAAACGCTCTAAATTCCGTTTTCTGCGAAAATGTGAAAACGGTGTTGCAGAAGAGGTGGCGGCGGAGGAGGAGGGGGAAGGAAAACGAAGGGGGTGATCGAATTGGAGACCGCATAAAGGCTGAAACAAAATTGTTGGATCTATTCGGTAATGAATATTTAAATATTGACTGTGTTCGTTCTTTGGTCAGATTGATCCTTCTGAAGCTCAATATTAAGCTTTTTATATTAATCCAAAGAACATTTAGTAATATTGTTAAACAAAAATGAGTTTATTTTTTGTAATTTGAAGTTTGGCCTGAAACGTGTTTCATTTGATTTTATTCGTTGCTTTTTCCGTCAAATTTGAAGTTTCTTTAGGTTATCTTGTAACATACTTGATGCTACTGCTTGTATTTTGCGCATTTCTGTAGGAAGCCCCACCCATCCCTTACATTGGAGGGTATATGTTTCGTTTGTTGGTGGTTAGACTCATCAGGGTACCGACATATGCTCTCTCGACAAGAATAGGGAGTCCTTCTACACAATCTAACAACCCATATTTTCGCCGACTTCTCGTCGGATGGGTTATAAATGGAGTTTCTTGACTTCTTTGGGCTGTGTCCAACGAGACAACAGTAGTCAGGAGTTATATTCCCCCTACGGCTAGGTTCCACGCAGGTTGGCGGAGACGCAGGATGTTGTGCGTTCCACATGAGATTGTGGAGGCATCTCGTTGGACACACTCCAAAAAAGGAAAAAAACTCCATATATATATATATATATATATATATATATATATATATATATATATATATATATATATATATAGTTAGTTAGTTAGTTAGTTAGTGGATACATCATCTGTAATAATTTAAACATACAAACTCCATATATATATATATATATATATATATATATATATATATATATATATATATATATATATATATATATATATATATATATATATATATATATATATATATATATATATATATATATATATATATATATATATATATATATATATATATATATATATATATATATATATATATATGTAGTGTTAGATTTTCTTTCTTGGACTGCGTCCATTGAGACAGCAGTAGCTGAGTGTCATCACACACCCAATCGTTAGGTTCCACAATCTCATGTGGCGTCTCCGCCTAAATGAACATTTTTGTTGGTTGCTTGACCGGGAAGGAGCCCCACATATCCCTTCAACTGGATGACATATGTTTCATCTCTCGAGGTTCAGACTTATGTCATACCATCAAGAATAGAGAGACACTATCCACAGCGAACAACCCATGTTTTCGCCGACTTCCCGTCGGATGGCGTATATATGTACTGTTAGATTTTCTTGGACTGCGTCCAATGAGTTATTATATATATATATATATATATATATATATATATATATATATATATATATATATATATATATATATATATATATATATACAAGGTGTTAGTTAAAACGCGGCAAAAATTAAAGGGGTTAATCCTTGACTTATTCTAAGAATATTTTGATGTATGTTGATTTTTGAAAAACTCCTTTGTTTCGAAGATACAGGGTGAACAAAATTTATGACATTAACAACATTTTATTATCAAAAAGTACATGTAAAGTTGCTCAATCTACAATAAATGTTCGAAATGACTTCCTCCAGCCTTGATACAAGCATTCAATCTTCTCGTCATTGACTGCCGAACTCTTTCAAACACACCAGGGTCGTTTCTAATTGAGTTACACCCAGCAATTATCCGATTTCGCAAATCATCCAAATTCTTCAATGGAATAGCGTAAACTAATGGCTTCAGATATCCCCAGAAGAAATAATCCAGGGATTTAAGTCCGGGGATTGAGCAGGCCATGCGTGTGGCCCACTTCGACCAATCCAGCGATATCCGTTTGTTGCTGTTAAAAAATCACGAGCAACCAAACTGAAATGTGGTGGTGCACCACTTCCAAAAAGTTGCCATACACCTCGTCAGTAAGTCTTTGTGATATAAATACCGGTCCAATTAGATAGTCACCTACAATTCCAACCCAAACATTCAACGAGAACGGATGTTGAAAACTATCTTCGCATACCTCATGCACATGGTTATTATTTACATGGTTACATGGTTACATGGTTTATGGTTACATGGTTATTATGAACATTCCTTATTGCGTTTCTTGCGAAAGTGGCTTCATCGGTGAAAAGAATGTGTTAGGAATAGAGGGATTCGAAGTAAAATTTGCAATATCCATTGATATGATGCAATACGTGGAGGAAAATCAACAGGTAGTAGTCCTGAACGTGTTGAATGTGGTATGGATACAACAAATTGTCCTTAAGAATTTTACAAACTGTCCAGTGACTCACATTCAAAGTATTTGCAATTTTTCGCGTAGAACTACCAGGCTATTCCGCTATCATGTTCAACACATTCTGTTCCAATTGTACCGTTCTTACTGTCAGTGATCTTCCTGACCCTTCAGTTCATTTCAATGTGCCTGTTTCACGTAGACGTCGATAAATGTTTTCGAAGATTTTTCGGTCGGGGACATTACGGGCTGTAAATCGTTCACTATACAATCGCCTAGCTTGTAATGCATTACCATCAGCAAGTCCATACACAAAGTGCATGTCAGTCATCGCGGCGTTTGTATACATTATGATAGAGGACTTCACTCAGTATTTAAGACACGTCAAACAACCAAACGTCACTCAATCTATGTAAACAAATGCGACCGATGAAATCCACTTACTAGATAAAAGAGCCGTTCCAAATGATCGAGATCGAAAAAAAAAAATGTTGTACTTGATAAACTCATTGACATACACCCTACTTTTATGTACATCAATGATTTCAACAAATATCGAATATGGTTGTCGCAAATTTTGTTCGCCCTGTATCTTCGAAACAATGGGGTTTTTCAAAAATCATCATAGGACAAAATATTCTTAAAATAGGACAAGGAATAACCCCTTTCATTTTTGCCGCATGTTTACCTAACACTCTGTATATATATATATATATATATATATATATATATATATATATATATATATATATATATATATATATATATATATATATATATAATTTATAGTAATATAATGAAAGAAACTTTATAATAGGTACTTACCAAATCACATTGATATTAGTCGACGCGTGTTTCGCTAACAAAGTTAGTATCATCAGGAAATTATTAACACAGCATTAAAGCAAGAATACACCTTTGAATATAACAGGGGTGGCGGGTAATAATTCTTATTTTTTTCTTAAATAAACCCGTTTAAATTGGGAGAAGAGTAAAAAATGGTTTATTCAGAATATGTGCCATCGCTAGCAACACATTTTCCCCATTTCTCTGGCAATTTGTGGATACCCTCCCAGAAAAACCGTACATTTTTTGAAGTGATCCAGTCATCAAGTCATTTTTCGACATATCCGTAATTCTAAACTTGAAGAGATTTACCACTAAACACCAAAACACTTTTTTGAACTGCTCGACGCACGTTTCGCTAACCATGTTAGCATCATCAGGAGATTATTTAATCTTAGCATCATTTAATTCATTTAGTTAGCATCATCAGGAGATTAAATCATGTCCTGATGATGCTAACATGGTTAGCGAAACGTGCGTCGAGCAGCTCAAAAAGTGTTTTGGTGTTTAGTGGTAAATCTCTTCAAGTTTAGTGTTTCACACCAAAGGTTCCAATAGAAGAATTGATATCCGTAATTGTTTAAGTGTTTCGTGGAAAGTGCGTGTGACATCGATGAAAACGAGTGGTAGTCGGGAGGGGCGAAGTCGAGTGAATGCGACGGCTGGACAAGACGTCCCAGTCAAGTTCAAAAATGGTATCTCTAACCGCTCTCGCTGTGTATGACGGGGCGTTTTCGTTCCGTAATATCACTTGTTGGTGTCTTGTAGCTCATTTTGGTCGCTGTTCGACCAATGCATGGTTCAAATTGATTATTTCTTGACGATAGCGGCACTGCATTAACTGTTTCACCTGGTTTCAGAAGCTCATGGTACACGATACCCTTCTGATCCCACCAAATGCATAGCATTGTCTTCTTTCCAAAGCTATTCGATCTTGCGGTCGAGGTTGATGGTTATCCTATGCCAACCCATGATTTTCAGCGGTTTTAGGTTCTTGAAATATATCCATTTATTGTCAAAACTTTGCCCAATGTTTTTGGCTTTTCCATCTGAGTATCATTTAGCTGATACCAATTTTTCTGTCTTCTGGACCTTTCCCATGGCAGGCAGATGATCACAAATGTTTCGGCGATCAATATTTAACTTTTCTGCCACTTGTTGTTCGAGTTTGTATATCGTATTTTTCCAAAAATGCTTACAATTCGGCATCTTCAAGTTTTTTCGGTTGATCTCGGCTTTCTTTGTCTTTCAAGTCGAAATCAGCACTTTTCAATCATCTTAACCAACGTCAACAAGCGTCTTGCACTGGGACATTGTCACCTTAAGTTTCCACAGGCTAAATACGACGACAATCACTTGGGTTGCAAATTCTCTTTGTTTGGCTGGAAACTCGACATGTTTAATACATGAAAAAAAAATATGACCTTAACTCGAAATGATGTCGAAGCCATAAAATGACATGACAAATGACAAGTTGATACAAGCAAACTCGTTATATAGTGAGTCCAATAAATAGCAACTCAAGAAATATGCTTTAGGTACGATCATTCGTGCGCTTCCCTCGTATCTGTACACCATCTCGGTAATTTCACAGCTTCCCATTAAACCGTCCTCTTTTCCAACCGTCATACTTGCTCTTCGTACAGATGATGATTATGCAACGACAGTAAAAGCCCGAAACAAAGATGAGCATTTAAATCTTCCATAATACCCTGTCACCCCCACTTAGGCCGTCTGGTGCGCCCACGCCCCGAGCCTTATGAATAAATGCGGTTGTTTTTCCGACCTGCCGCTTAATTTACAGTGGAATCAATATAACAAATCCCATTCCGAACGCCATAAATCACACCTCGGTCGTTCGCTGCATCGCTCTCACTTACAAAGTTATTAAACCCTTGAGCGAGATGGGGTTCATATAGGGGCAACAGATGGCGCTCTGGGCAGACGGGACCCGTTGCCGATATTGTTGGTGCATTGTTTCGCAAACAAATAAGCTTTCATCGTGTTGGAGGTCATGGTTTGGTGTAATTATCGTGAGGCGATTGCTGTTCTGAATATTTCAAACAAATTATTTCTATTTATAAGGTCCTAGGCTTGATTTTTGGCCTTTTTCGACTCTCTTTGTAGTTTAGTTATAAAAAAATAATACAAAGTTAATCTTCGAAGTAATCTTTCTCACTTTCTATACCCTTTGCCGCATTTCAGACCGCTGTCGAAACCTGGATAGAAAAAGAACATGGGAATTTTAATGTGGTAAAATGAAACGTCTTCACGTCTCCTCAAGTGATGTGAAGAGATGATGTTGCAGGGATCGGAAGGAAGGTAAATCTTAATCATCAAAGTCTGGTGATCGTTTCCAGAATCTTTTTTTCTGTGCGTGCATTTTCATGAAGAAAATTAACTTTTGTTCTTATTTTGTCAATACAAAGCCTTCTGCATTCCAAAAAATTGATGCCATAACCTTTTTGGTCGATTTTGACCACTTTAGCTGCTTCGAAGCTGAACAATCGGGTTCAGTCCACTCTGCGGTTTGTTGTCGCAGTTCAGGATGAAAGTGGTAAACCCAAGTCTTATCTATAGTTACAAGACGTTTAAAATATATTTTATTCTTTCGAAAAAGATCCAAATGTTGGTTAGAAAGTTTTACTCGAAGTTCTTTAGTAATTTCACTGAAAGTCAATTGTCTGTCATCCATAACCATATCTTGATTAGAATTAATTATTTATTCAGAAGTTGCACTTATTGGGCGTCCACAAAGGGGATCAGCATCCAGGCTTGTACGACTACACTGAAACTCACCTGCCCGCTTACAAACCATTGTTTTTGAAGGAGCGGACTTCCCTAATACATTTACCATTTTACTGCAAATATCAATTGCCTTTAAACCTTTTTTTTGCAAAGAATTTATTCACTGCACGATTTTCAATATTTTTCCATTTTAAAAGATAACATTGATACGTTTACTTTAAGTTGCTGTTTTTGTTCTAATGAACGGACAGATCGATTTGAAAAATCATCATCCTCTGCCTGTGTTAATCCAATGCTGGATGAAGGCCTCTTCAGCATGCTTCTAACTCTCGCGGTCCTGAGCCTTCCTCTGCCATTCGTGTTCAATATACTTAATTATGCCATTAGTCCATCGTGTTTTCGGTCTTCTTCGTAGACGTTTACGATCAAGCGGTATCCAGGACCGTCTTGGTCCATCTTTAGTCATAACACACTGATCAAAGATTTCTCTTTTCAGGCAAAGTGGTAGTTTGTTCTTAAGCACTATGTTGAGCCTCGTTAGCTCGTTCAAAATAAAAGCAGTTGCACGTCATTGAGCGCGTGCAAAACAACTCTAAATTAAATGCCAATTACTATGTAACTAAGAAAATTATAATACATGTTAAGAGTCCGGCAAGTGTGGTCGATTTATTACCTTTAGATAGATTCAGCATATGTAAAACGCTTTGTTTAAAAACCATTTTTTAATATTTGAATGGTTGCTAAGTTATTGAGCATGACCTGACTCTTCTTCTGGCTTATTTTCAAACCAAATGGTTCTCCAGCCCTATGAAGTTCTTATACGTGTCTTTGCAGCTCCCCTTGGCCTTGTGAAAGGCGAAAGCTATAATCTACGAATCTAAGATGGTTAAGTATTATTCCATTCTGCTCCCAATCCAGATTACGGAACACTTCTTCCAGGCAGGCTGAGAAAGAAAAGGGGATATTGCGTCGCCCTACCGTACGCTCCACTCTACATTTGTTCCAACTTCAATATCGTCCAGGTGGACTGTCGCTGTAGCTTTATTATATATCGATCTTAGTAGATTTACATAGAGTTTCTCTACACCTTGGTTAAGCAATGCATCCATTTTGAGATTGAATCAAATGCTTTTTCATAATCGATAAAAGTCAAGCACAGTGGCATAGTGTATTCGCTGTGTTTTTCTATGACCTGCTGTAGAACCTGTATGTGATCCATTGCATTGAATCCACTTCTGAATCCTGCTTGTGCGTCATTACGTTTTTTTAGTGTTTTTTTCGATTTTATCTTGGCGATATATATATATATATATATATATATATATATATATATATATATATATATATATATATATATATATATATATATTCGAATTTTGTGAATTGACCTTGAAAAAGAAATAAGAGAAACTAGAAAAAATTGGCATTGGCAGGAAAAAAAGATAACCGGCACATGGTGTGGTTCGCACTGACAATCCCGGGGGTTTAGGTGGGGACCTTCCTGAACGGGGCATTATTAAACATTTATGGGGTGCGCGTGAATCACGGAAGAGGTGACATGACGCGAGAAAATGGAAAATAGTCGACGCACAAAAAACGAGAATGGGAATGAGGGGGTGGATGGTATGGGAGGGGGTAGGTGATGTACAGTGGTGTCGAAATAGACTTTTATTTTATATTGTTAATTTTATTTCGATCATTATAAATATTGCAAAATATTCCTCTGATCAACAACTATTAATATGAGTTTTTTTTATCAGTTATAATGGATCCTCGAGAGCACATAAGCAATGGGTCGTGGCAAGTTGAAATATTTTATTGTACTGGTAATAAGTTCTTTTGATCTTTTTTTTTAACTCTCTTGCAATATACCAATTCTGAATATTTTATGCTCATTGCTTTATCTATCATTGCTTGACATTTTTGGTGTCAATATTGTGCCACTATAATCTGGTTCAAAAATTGATTGTTTTCTTGTTCAAAAGATAATATATTATGAATATAAAGTCAATTGGTCAAGCATTTAGAACTAACTGTCTTATAAAGTTCTTGGTTCATCAAATGTCCGCGAATGAGAAAAGTTTGGGCACTAATAGCAATAAAAATTCTTCAAGTAAAAGCCCTGGTCTAAAGGCAATTTCGAGTGTAATTTTAAAACTTTTACATTCACAAACATTCCGATTTTTCCTTGACTAAATACACACACGAATTCTAAGTCGATCCAATATCACAACCCCCATTACATTCCCCTGCCCTCACTCCCAATTCAGTCGACCTTCTATCGGCTTAAAAATAACACGATTGATTTCGTTACTTCGTGCAAATTCTGTGCGAAATAAAAAGCAAACGAATACTATACGATCGACTTAGAGCGAGGGGGTGAGGGGGAGACGAAGGAGGGGAAGGTTCGACTGTGAGGGATGGGAGAGGATCGACCGTATATGCATGGATTATCCCCTGGCGAAAGGGATGTCATTAGATAGCGGGCCGTTCTCTGGAAATACTTCAAAGAAGGAGAGTAACAAACGCCTGAGAAAAAGAAAAGAAAGAAATGTGTGAGGGAGGAGGGAGAAGGTAGGTGGGGTGCTGGTTGATGTACGGAGTGTTTTTGGGAAAACAAGTTTCGAATAAGATTGTCAATTTTTCTTAATTTGGGTTTTTCGCCATGATCTAAAACTCAAAAAATTTCAAGAAAATCTGTTCTTATGTAAATAAAAGAATCACTGGGTAAAAAACAAAACGGAGACTAATTTCCTAACGAACAAAAATTTAAAAAATACATTTTCTAAAATAAATACAAAGTTTTAATCGTTCACGTTTCGGGAGGTCTTCTCTTCCCGTCCCGTTTTCAAAACGAATCTAAAAATAATTTATATTGATAACCCATTTGGTAGAACTACGCTTTCTAGGCGATTTTAAAACTCCATTGTTTTACTTTCACCTTTGTGACTAACTAATAGTACTAACAGTGGACATGCTCAACCTTAAGGCTGTTGCAACACGCTGAAATAATGTTATTCTAAAAAAGGTATAAAACAATTTTATACTTTGTTATCTATCACTTTTATTTTTAAATAGCCATTTGTGTGGCTATAGTTTCATAAAACGATTTTACATTCTCAAACAGTACTTTTTAAAGTTTTTTTCTTTTTAAAAATGGCCGGTCCACATACTTTCGTTTGTTCCCTAATCCATATGCAGGTCTTTCCGTCCCGCTTTGTAATGCCAAGCATACAGCTTTCCATTCCCCTCTGTGCTAGCCAAAACTTTTGAATTGTCTGCGATGTGAGTATCGAGTGCGAGTGAATATGTGAGTAAATAATTTTCTTTTCAGACATAGTGGGAGTTTGCTCTTAAACACCATAATGAGCCTGTGAAATGCCTGCCTCCCAATCTTAACACGCCGTTCTACTTCCCGGACGGTATCAACCTCCACTGAAATCATTTTCCCAAGATATATGTAATAGTCCACAACCTCTAAATCGCCTTCTAAAATAGAAATTTTTCTGTTGCCATCAAATTTGTTGAACATAACCTGACTCTTTTTCAGGTTTATTTTCAAGCCAAATGGTTCTCCCGCACTTTGCAGCTCTTGTATGTGTTTTTGTAGCTCATCTGGGTCTTGTGAGGCGAGAACGATATCATCTGCGAATCTAAGATGCCTTAAGATGAATCTAAGATTTTTATTCCCTTCTTCCAATCCAGATTACGGAATACCTCTTCAAGGCAGGCTGAGCAAAGAACAGGCGATATTGAGTCGCCCTGCCATACACCCTGTTCTACGTTGATTTTAACTGCAAGGTCGTCCATATGAACTGTAGCTGTATCTTCATCATACATGAATTCCAGTAGGTTCGCATAGGCTCTGATCTCTTGATTAAGCAATGTATTCATTATGGCTTGTTTTGATATTGAGTCAAATGCCTTTTCATAATCAATAAACGTTAATATGTTGTATAACCTGGATATGATCCATTATACTGAATCCACTTCTGAGTCCCGCCAGCTCTGTTGCTTGCGTGCCATTCAGTGTTCTTAATATTCTTTTAGATTTGATCTTTGTGAAAACTTTGTACATTACTGATAAAAGGCTTATTGGGCGGTAGTTTTTTAAAATTTACCTGTAATCCTTTCTTATTAAGAAGAACCACCTACACATTTTTCCATAGGCTGGGTATTTTTTGATCTTTGAGGCATTTTGAGTACAATTTAGCTAGTATTTTATGTAAAGTTCGACCACCCGCTTTTAACGTTTCAACCGTTACATTGTGCTTTCCTGGAGCCTTTCCATTCTTCATCGCTTCTATGGTATTTGCCACATCATCCAACTGGATATCTGGCATTTGCTCTTCCGTGGGCATTGATGTCTTTGCCCGGTTGTGATTTTCATATAACTTTCAATCACATTTTCTGATAAGTTCTAACATTTCCATACGCTCCCTAGACACTGTGCCATCCTCACGCATTAAGGCAAACACTTGTGTCCTTTTATTTTCCAGCTTGTGTTTAGTTTTGTTTATTCCCTTGTTTTCTTCTAGCTGCATGTTGAACTGACGCGTTTCCCCTCGAATACGTGTTCTTATAGTTTTGCAAAGCTCAATGTATGCGACTCTACCAAAGAGACTCTCTACATTCCTTATTGTCCGTTGCTTCTTCATTAAATCAATGGTCGCTGCAAGATTTTTGGCTGTTTCAAACTTTTTTCCGCTGGTGTTATTGCAGCAGCCGTTTCAAGCATATTGTCGATGATTGTTTCATATTGATCTGTTATTTCCATCTCTTCTGGGTCTTTTGGTCAAAGCGGTTCGACAAAGCAATCTCAAAACCGTTACCCCTCTGCAGCATCTTCTCAGAATTAATTTTAGATTTCTTCGATCTTACCATTCTTGTACGTTCTCTTCGACAGTTTATCCTAACCTTTGCTTTTACCATTATATGCTCATTTCCCATATTAAAATTCCCGGTTAAGGGCAATACAATTACAAAATATTGTTTGACAAAATATTGACTTTTCCACGTCCATTTTCTGCGGATTTTTTTCTTATAAAACGAGTTCATAATGTACAGTTCTTGTCCTTCAGCAAAATCACCCAGTCTGTCACCTCTATTGTCCCGTTCACCACTTCCACATGAGCCAGTTGCAGTTTCACTGGTTCTTGTTTTTCCAATTCTAGCATTAAAGTCTCCCATCAGGATGTTGTAGTTGTATTTCTCTTTAGATAGAGCTGAGCCACATCATCATAAAATACCTCAATTTCCTCATCGCCATAGCTTATAGTTGGTGCATAAGCTTGGACGATTTGAAGCTTAAACTTTTTACTAAGCTGACTGACGCATTGAGCAAGTCGGTCAGATATGCCTTCAAATTGTACGACACTATCATTCAACTTTTTGTTAATGAGGAATCCAACCACCTCATCAGAATTCCACCACATCATTCATTCTCCGTATCCAGGTTGTAAAGTAAATGACCAGTTGTGTCCAGTTTGATTAGTTCTTCGCCTTTTTTTCGGATTTCACATAGCCCTATGATATTTCAATGTATGTTGTCAAGCTCGATCAATAGTTCTTGTAGTCGTTCATCCGTTTTCATTGTCCGAATATTTAGAGTTGCAATGTCCAACGTCCTATGGCAGCCTGATCTAACCCGGTGATTCTTAGCACCCTTTGCATTGGAGAAGTCTTCCTGCTGCCGTATATACATATATATATATATATATATATATATATATATATATATATATATATATATATATATATATATATAATCTCACTATATAACAATCTCACTAAAATGCAAACTATACATTAATTATGTAATCCTATTTCACTCGTTTCGAAATAATCATTTTACCCCTCTATCAGCAGTGCCAATAATAATTTTCGATCGAGCAATGCATGCTGTCACGTAGCGCAGATCGTATGCGCATAGTTTTTTTTTGTTCAATCATAATTAATCGAAAATCGTCGGTGTGGTACGCGCAAATCACGATCTCATTATCTCTCATGAACTGTCATAACGTTTTCAGCGTTCTTGCCATATTCGCGATCGCGATGAATTTAAACGAGTCCAATAATGACCGAAAGCCGCAGCTTTGTCGTAGATATTCAGAAATCGCAAATATGTTCATTACGCTGTTGAAAAAAACAACAGTACGAATCACGGATTCAATGAGGGAATTATTTGTAACGGCTTGAGGACTGTGGTGTTGATTGTTATATATAGTTAGCGTTGTTTATATCATAGATCACTTAAACACAGAAAATATATCAAAAAATAATACATGTCCAGTTCACATACAGGGTTCCTGTTGTGTATGAAAACGGTCAAGTATTTCAAGATTTGCGATTGCTTTGCGATTGCTTTGCGATTCCGTAATTAAATTTTGTATAAAAATATTAGGAAATATTTGCCACTTTTTGGGTATATTTTCACTTTTTTTGTCGCATATTTGAAATCCAATTTTTTTTTAAATAACAAGAATGCTTGAATTTGTTGCAATTCAATGCTTGAATTTGTTGCAATTCAATGCAAATTTTTATTCAGAGTTAAATCGCAACAAATACTTGACGTCGGCTAACAAAATCAGGTAATGTAAACAAACCTGTTGACCTATTGCGCTCAAATTGACGTTACTGAGTTCACGCTGCTGTAGCTGCCGAACAACTGATCACAACGATCTCAAAATTTGACAGACTTTAGTTTGAAATAGTGTTTATAAGTGTACGAAAGCATATCGTTCAACGTCGTAATTGAAAATAAATATTCGTAATGGATTTCAAACGTAATAGTGTTATTACTTTGTATTTGGTAGGAAAATCGCAACCTGCTATTGTTCGTGAGCTACAGCATTTACGTGTTAATAAAATGTTTGTGTATCGAACCAATAAATGTTACAATGATATTGGTAGCATCGCAAAACGCCATGGAAGTAGTCATAAAAAAATCCACAACATCAACAGAAATGGTTCGAAAGGTAAGGGCACGAATTGAAAGAAATCCACGTCAGAGTGCAGTAAAATTAGCTAAACAACTGAATGTCTCCGACTTAAGCGTACGCCGCATATTGAACTTAAGTGGAATCCTTACAAGATACAAAAAGTGCAACATTTAATACCGGTGCAAAAGGCAACAAAACCTCAAGGCATGCACGTAAATGGCGAAGTCATAAATTTGGTGTTTTCTGGTGAGAACATTTTCAGCAATGTGTAAACAAATAAAACGATCGTGTGTTGTTGAGGGACAGGTCCAGCGATAATTTGGACAACCGAGTTGCTATGTGTAAGCAAGCGCTTGCTTCTGTGATGGTTTGGGCTGCTGTAACTACAAATGGTCGCTCACCGATGTTTTCATCGACCAGGGCGTGAAGGTGAACCAGCAAGTGTATTAACATAAGGTGTTAAACGATCCATTGGTCCCTTGGACACACAAACAATTTGGTCTCAACCGTTGGAAATTTCTACAGGACTCGGCACCATCCCATAAAGCAAATTTGACACAACAATTTTAAAAAAATCACTTTCTACAGTTCATTTCTTCGCAACAATGGCCTCCATACTTACCAGACTTGCATCCAATTGACTTCTCCATATAGTCCATCCATTTTCGAGGCTAAGGTGTCAACAAAAAAAAAAATGAAAGTTTGAACACATTGAAGTCAGCGCTTCGTCGAGAATGGCAACGAATTCCACAGACAGTGCAGCAGCGTGCGATGCATTCACAGGAAGACTTGATGCCATCATCCGCGCCACAGGTGGCCATATTGAACAGTAAGATGTTTTTTTCATGAAATTTAATGTATTTTTAATGTACGCTGGCTTTGTAAATAAGAAATTCTAAACTATGATCAAAAAGTAAGAGCACTTTTAAAATTAAACACAGAGTATTTATCTAATTTGATTTTGTGTCCTTCAAAGTAACCCCCCTCGTAAAAAGTAGGTTTACACAGTTAAGTAAAAAAAGACCACTTTCAAATTTGTAAATGAATTAATAAATTGCAAGATTACTAAACAAGAAATTACAGCAATGACATGATGATTTTGTATGAAATTTAACGAGAAATCTCAAAAAGAATTATCCTGCTTCCGCTAGTCTAAACCTCTTTTCGATGCACCTCTATATCACTCAAGTTCCCATCGATAAATCTTCCTTACGATAACCCTTAAATGTTGCATCAGGCCATCGGAGCTAATAAAATTGAAAGTTACATATTTTGACGGGAACGTATGCATAAAGTTGGGCCATATTGTCGCGATGTGGGTTAGAAAGACGACACGAACAGAAGCAGCTCTAATGGTGGATGAGGTGGAGGGAAACGGGAGGTGGGACGAGAAAATGGCATTTGCTGGGTCGTGGCGCATCGGAGACCAGGTGGGTGACGGATGGTTCCCTCGGGAATTCGGGGACCAATCAGCCAAATGCAAATTTGCCGACGATCAGGTGGAAAGACTGTCTTGGGTGTTGTAATAAAGAGTGTCTCACGAGAAACTGAAGTGAATGAATAGTCGACCACGGAAAATGTCGAATAGGTCCATTAATTAAAGAATATTATAGTTAATATAAATTAACTATATAACTATATATATATATATATATATATATATATATATATATATATATATATATATATATATATATATATATATATATATATATATATATATATATATATATATATATATATACATATATATATATATATTAAAACTCCCCCCCCCCCCCCCCTCTATTCGTGAAATTACGACAAAATGTCATAAAACAAAGTTGTAGGAGACAGTTTGCTAATTATAACTGAGAATTTTTCTTACTCGGTTAACACTTGAAAATACACAAGAAAAATTATTTTTAAAAATGTTTAGCTCGTCACGCCCTCTTGCGGTCGTTTTAGAAGCTTAAAATATTTTTGGTGAATTTCTCATCATTTTTAGTACAATTTTTTTTCCCCAAAGCTGTGGGATAAATAGTTTTCAAGATACGCCCGCGATCCATCCTTATATATATATATATATATATATATATATATATATATATATATATATATATATATATATATATATATATATAGGGTGTCCCATAACTTGATGATGATAGAGATCAAAATAAGATTGATTTACTCAATAAATATTAGTTATTAAAAAGATACAGGGTGTTGAATTATATTTATATTATAATTATAATTTTGGAAAGTGTAGCGAAAAAATAAAAGGAAAAAAAATATTTTGCTACCCTCGGACTATCGAATGTTATTCCGGGGGAAGAAGTAGACGTAGTTGCGGCCCTGGTCGACTGTTTGTCCCTGTGTAAGGACACTTTGTCACCGGGAGGCCGTTTTTTATGGCTCGTCCCCGAGGTGCACTAACCTTTTGCTACGAGCGTTTCCTTTCAGGGCTTTCGGCTGAAGAGGGACGCGAATTGAAATTATTAGAAGAATCCGGGAAGCGAGGGGAGAGAAGCTTGCTTATAATGATCCCCCCGCATCGATTAGACTGATGATTGATTATCCCGGTTCTTATGTAATGAATATTAACGATTTTTTTTTGTGAAAACCATTATTTTTCCCATTTTTTTTTAACCTCAGCAAGTTTTAGTTTTTTTAACTTATATTTCTTTGCCTATTTGAAAATGTGAATTCACGTAATTGAGTGGTATCAGATGAGGTGAGCGTGGAAATATATTTCATTTAATTAAATTGCTGTTGACCTTTTTTCATCTCTTTGGTTAAAGTCTGAAAATCTGGTTTCTGGTTAAAGGTGATTTTTCGATTCTTCCAAGGAAGTAAAGTTTTGACCATCTGAACTGTTTTGAAGCACTAAACTCGAAGAGATTTACCACTAAACACCAAATCACTTTTTGAAACTGCTCGACGCACGTTTCGCTAACCATCATCAGGAGATGATTTAACCAGATTAAATCATTTCCTGATGATGCTAACATGGTTAGAGAAACGTGCGTCGAGCAGTTTCAAAAAGTTATTTGGTGTTTAGTGGTAAATCTCTTCGAGTTTAGTGTTTCACACCGTAGGTTCCAATAGAAGAATTGATTATTTTTAAACAATTTAAGTAAATAGTAATCAGAGGACGCAAAGTTGATGGAGTAAGGTGGATGGACCAAAACATCCCAGTTAAGCTGTAACAATTTGTGTTTGACAGCCAAATACACGTGTGGTCTCGCATTGTCTCGATGGAGCACAGTGCCCACTCTGTTGTCTAATTCATGCTAACAGTAATCTCTCGTCAACCGCGATTTTGATTATCCACGCGAAAGTATCCATTGCGAAATCACCTAGACTACATTTTCTATCAAATTATGTAGCAGCACGATGCGTAGGAATTGTTTTACCGCCACCGCCGTTGGTTACGCATTTACCGAGTATGTATGTATCATTATTCAAACGAAGTTTGTAATTAGGAAGAATCTTGTCATTTTCGTTTAATTATAACAGTTTAATTATACAGTTATATGTACATGTTCTAATTTTAAAATCTAATGGCATACACAGGCCAAGATTTTGTTAAAAGGAAACGAAATGTAATAACTCGATACAAAAATTCAATTGTTAGACTGCAGGTAAAACGTATGCGAGTGCTGCGAAAAAGTTTAAAGTGAATGAATCCACAGTAAGAACAATTAAAAAGTGTGAGCAATCCATTTGGGCCAGTGTTTCGTGCGGTAGTAGTACCAGCGATAAAGTTAGGTGTTTCTCGCGACTTCTAACGATGGAAAAGATGGGAAGCGCGCTCGGAATTTGGATCGAAGATCAAACAAAAAGAAGACTATCTCTTACCAGCCGAATTATTCAAGAAAAACTGAACCGTCTTTTCGAGAATCTAAAGTCAGATGAGGAAACTTTAAGCTTCTAAGCCAGGGTTGGTTTGAAAATTAAAAAGTACGCTTTTTGCTACACAACGTAAAAATTACTGGGGAGATCACGAATCAGCTAATCGGTATCCGACTGAATTCAAACAATTGATTGAAAGCCGATGCCGATGAGACCTACAGTTTATTTTGAAAGAGGATGCCTGTTCGAACATTTTTTCTCAGACCGAAAGATCCGCACCAGGAATTAAAGCTGCAAAGGATAAGGTTACTCTTCTCTTTTGCTCTAATGCTTCAGGTAACCATATGATAAAGCTCGTATACACATCTCTTAATCCACCTGTACTGAAAGGTAAAAACAAAAATAATCTGTCGGGCTTTCGGAGTGCAAATCAAAAAGGTAGGGTGACTGCAATATTATTTACAGACTGGTTTCTGAACTGCTTCGTACCCAGTGATAGACAATATTTAACCTCAAAATCGTTTGACATTCAAAGCTTTACTTCTTATTGATAATGCTCCCGACCATTCTGAATCCCTAAAGTTTGCCGATTCAAACATAGAATTGCTTCCTACCTCCTATCACTACATCACTGATACAATCATTAGATTAGGGAATAATAGCAGCGTTTAAAAGATATTATGTTAGATATTATTATGAATAGCATGGAAAAAAATCCGGTTCTCACGGTTTCTAAGAGTTGGAAAGCTTGATATCGCGGTGATATCACCCATTGCATAAGAGTTATGTTCATCAGCATTGAATTCCTGTTGAAAAAAGTTATGGCTAGAGGTTGTGGCCGATGCGTCATCAGATCCTGACAAAGCAACAGAAATTGAAGATATTGTAAGAATCTCACACTAAATTCATGGTGATGGCTTTGACGAGTAGCAACCAAGTGACGTTGAAGAAGTTATAGCTTCTCACGACAATGAACTATCAGAATTAGAACTGTTTAAAATTCTTGAATATACATCGGATACTGAGAGCAATACAGTCGATGAGATCCCCGACGAAGCAACGACTATATATATTTTAATATATATATATAATATATTATATTATATTATATTATAAATATTTTATAAACCGCGCAAGAGTTGCAAGATTTGGTCTATGATGAAGACCCTTCACTGGAAAGAAGCCTAAAATTTTCAAATGATTGGAGTGGGTTACTACAACCTTATAGGGTTACTATACCCACATATATAATACCTACATATAATATCAAAAAGGAGCTCACAAAAAAATGAAACAGCCAACAATTTTGTATTATTTTCAAAAATAAGTTTTGCCATTATAACAAATTTAATATGGCCCTACATACTTGTAATAAAGTATTCATATATATATATATATATATATATATATATATATATATATATATATATATATATATATATATATATATATATTATTCACGTATGAGCTCTGGTGGACCAAGCGAAGTATAGTTAGAGGCGTTTGTTGTTAGTTTTCCTTTGCGCCCATACTGATTTCGTTCTTTCGCTATGAGCTTTTTTGCTTTTGTCAGACTAAGTTGTTCCAGTCTTCCTACATTTTTCTCTCCCCTGCGCCCAGGAAAACTACACGAATTAGGGCGAACATTGAATCAGCAAAAAATCCAAATTTTAGCTCTGCAAGAAACCAGGTTGAGAAATGATAACAACTTGGACTTCGGCAAATACAGACTTTTTAAAAGTAAAACGGACAAAAAAATACTCAAAAATACACCACATCTCGGTGTTGCTTTCGCTATCTCAAAAACCATTCTTGGTTCTATAACTAATGTCCAGCCAGTAAATAATCGACTTATAACACTATCCCTCAAGTGTGCTAACAAAAACTATACATTAATCAATGCACACCTCCCAGTTAACGAAGAAAATAAATCTAATCCTGAAAAAGTAACTAAGTCCTGGGAAATTCTGGAAAAGACTATTTATAAAATATCCTCTAACCATGTAAAAATTCTATTGGGTGGTTTCAACGCCCAATTAGGAAAAGGAAGAATGTACAGAAAAACAGTCGGCAGTTTTCCCGCTCATAAATGAACTAACCATAATGGCAGCAGATTCGTTGAACTATGTTCGCAGTTTAATCTAAAAATAATGTCAACCCATTTTAAGAAGAAAATAACAAAACAAAAGACCTGGAGGTGCCCAAACACGTACATTGGTGAATTTCAAATTAACCATGACTACTTCGTTCCCCAATTATAAAGAGATTTTGAATGTTCAAGTCAGGTAAGGAACTAACATAGACAGGGATCACTACGGCTAAATAGAGACCGCTAATACCAAAGTTCGACTCTACGAAAATAAAACCAACCCTAACAGAAAAACTTGATAAACAACCAGCACAGAACTGGCAAGAATTGAAACAAAAAATTATTAAAACAACCTTAATATTGGTCCCTTTACAAAAACGTAGAAAACATCCGTGATGGGATGAAGCTTGCGAGCAAGCAGTATTAAGCCGAAGTAAAGTATTCAAAGAGTGGAACAGTCAAAAAACAGCAATACATTATAACATCTTTTTGGAAGTAAGAAAAGAAACATCGAAGCTAATTAGATAAATTAAAAGAAAATATGAAAGCAATCAACTTAATGAAATAGAAAAAGATTTCCAAAAAAATAACACCCGAAATTTTTACAAAACATTTAAAACTAAATTAAGAGGCTATTAACCCCAAAGTCTTTGCTTCCAAAAGGAAAACGGACAATTAGCTCTAAATAACCAAGGCAATTGCAAAGAACTTGCGAAATATTTTGAACAACTACTAAACTGTCCTGAGCCCTTAAACAGATTATCAACACTAAACCCTAAACATACAAACCCAGATTCATTACCACCGAATGAAGATGAAATAATTAGGCAAATCAAGCGACTTAAAAATAACAAAGCTTCTGGTGAAGATGGAATCACTGCTGAACTTTTAAAATCAGCTGGTCCAGGTACAATCAAGGAAATAACCAAAATTCTACAAGAAGTTTGGCGAACCGAACGGATTCCGTTCTAGAATGTCTATATGGGACAGAAACGCTCATTTTGAATAGGAAGAGAGATATCGAGGAGATTGAAAAAAGGAAAGAAAAATCATAAGAAAAATCTTAGGCCCCAAACAAATAAATATCACAACATACCAACTTCGAGAAAACCAAGAAATCAAACAAGACACAGATATACATAGCGATATGAGCAAAAAAGACTTAAGTTTTATGGACACATAAAACGGATGAATCTGAGTAGGCTAACTAGACAAATAGTCAAATTTTATGAAAATAGGAGTAGAGCTAAAGCAGAAATAATTAAATGGATTGCTGCAATTAAAGAGGATGAGCAAATATTACACAAAGTGAAATTCAGAATAGAGGCTGTTTCAGACACAAGATTAACGTTTGGGAGGTTGGCCAGAGAGAAAAATATAGGAAGACTGGAATAACTTGGTCTGACAAAAGGAAAAAAGCTCATAGCGAAAGAATGAAATCAGTATGGGCGCAAAGGAAAACTAACAACAAACGCCTCTAACTGTACTTCGCTTGGTCCACCAGGGCTCATACGTGAATAATACATATTTTACATTTTTCTGATGTTCTAAGTGTAAACCCAGAAAATCCCTCTCCAACCGCGGGGATTACTGTATAATATTAAGAAAACTGTAGTTTGCGAAGATTAAATAAAGTAAAGCAATCAAGAAAAAGAAGATGTTAAATACATTACCTTGTTGAATTTAAGCAGTTAAATGATTTGAAAAGAGGGGCACCGTCTAGCCCCTTCAGGATTAACTTATTGATATGATTTTGGTGGGATTCTCCTTCTTCTTCGAGTCCTACCAAATACGTAGCATAACTTTTTCGGATGTAAATTGGGCTTTTGCGCTAGTTGAAGGTGTTTCTCCGGGCTTACTCTTGATTTCTTACACTTAAGTTTTATATACGATCCATTTTTCATCACTTGCAATCCTCAGGTTTAAAAAAGGATCGATTTCGTTGCGCTTCAATAGAGAATGACAAGCAACAATTCGGTCTGTACATTTTTTCTCCCTTAACTCATGCGGTAGCCATACGTCGGCATGGCTCATCAATCCAAATTCACGTAATCGCTTTGAACTGTTGACTGGTTGATTTCAAGAATTCCTCCTATCTTTCGAGTTGTCCCATACATCCTTCTACAGTTGAAACTAAATATTTACTATCCAATTTAATGACTGACATTGAAGATATTGGTCCCCACATAATTTAGTGGTTTGTAAAGAGAAAGACAGAGTGATACATGCCAAAAAGTTACCAAATCTTTGACTCAGTAAAGTTTTTAATTACTGAAAAAGCACATGTTTTAGAACTCGTTTGTTGCCATTTTTTTTTATAATGATCGGAGAAAAAGTAATCCGTTTCACGGATGTGATCCTGTGTTAGACCCTAATCTAAGCCAAAGCTAATCTAAAGCCCTGCTCAGCCCGTACTCGTGTACGTCGCCTCGGGGATGATCCAGAGTGAATTTCAAACATTTCTCCACCTCTTCTGCCCTAAAAAAAACCAATGAACTCACCTCTACTTCAAAGTGTAGTTTATATGAGGGCATTTCGAAAAATTCTCGAATTTATTTTATTTACTTATATTTCAAGAAATAATCCATTTAATTCCATAGACAGGTGGGATAAGTATCATGCCATCATTTTGTTTTGGCCCCATTTTTCCCTTGCTATTTGTGACAGTTTAGATTTGGCTATTATACCGTGTGTCCCAGCCAAATCGAATAAATTCGTTAATAAATAAATGGGGGCGTGTTCGAAAAAACGCTCGAACACGTCGATTGGTATTTTTAGATGCGCATTTTTTTCAACAAAAATTTTTTATACAGGGTGTGTCATGTAACAGTGGTCAATACCAACTTTCTTATTTTAAATACAACATCCTGTATATTATTTAATTTTTGGATTCTTCAGGAAGTTCTAGACATATTTCATGTAAAATATCCTAGACTTATCTTCAACTGTTTCGGAAATATTTAGTAATTCTTCGAACATTATCAGCAAATAGGCAAAGATAAAAAATCAGGTTTTCAAAGGTAGGTATTTGTTGTATGGAACGTCAAAAAAATCAACGTGCCTTTTAAATTAGTTTTCTTTGACGTGTGTGATTCATTTGATTTAAACATGGTTGTATTTATCAGAGAGTCATAAAATAACTATCTTAATGATGATAGGTTATGGAGATAGGACACGAACTCAAGCCGAAGTTATTCGTCTCTTTAAGGAAAAATATCCTGACTTACTACCCATATCCCAAGGTACAGTAAGTAAAGTTGAAAAACAATTTAGAGAACTGGAACACTTGAGACAAATTAAGAAGGAAGCAGTGTCGTTGACCGATAACAAAAAATTGGATGTAATGCTTGCATTCCAAGACAATCCGCATACCTCAACTCGACAAGTTGCCTTGGAAAACAATGTTGGTCGCTCTTCGGTTGCCAGAATATTGAAAGAGAATAAAATGCATCCGTATAAGCTACCGCCTACTCAAGAGCTTAGTGAAGACAACTTCGACAGGAGAATGGAGTTTTGCGAACAAATGATGCACAGAATAGACAACAACCTTCTGAGAGTGGAAAACGTTTTATTTTCTGATGAATCTACTTTTACTCTTCATGGGCATGCTAATCGCCAGAAATGTCGTTATTGGTCGAGAGAAAATCCTCACTGGATGCGGGAAATTCACACACAAAGACCTGAAAAGATTAATGTCTGGTCAGGTATTATAGGAGATCAAATAATTTGTAAAATATTTTTCGATCAAAATTTAAATGGGGTAAATTACTTAGACTTTTTCCAAAATCAGCTCATTCCAAATCTTATAAATTTGTACCCTAATAGAAGAAATCCTCAATTGCTAGCCGACACAATTTGGTTCCAACAAGATGGAGCACCCCCTCATTATCAAGTTAATGTGCGGCAGTACCTCGATATGTGTTTCCAAATCGATGGATTGGGAGGAGAGGGCCACTAGAATGGCCACCAAGGTCCCCGGACCTCACTCCGTTAGATTTTTTTTTATGGGGATATCTTAAAAGCGTCGTATACAAAACCAAGCCACAAGATCTGAATGATTTAAGAGGACGCATTACCGACCGCATTAGGTCAATTACGCCACAAACATTAAATAATGTCAGGAATCAGTTTTACTTGAGGTTGGGGTGTTGCCAGGACGTCCAGGGTTCACAGTTCGAGCATTTGTTACATTAAATGTTTTAAATAAAAATTTATTCAAAAACTAAATAGTCTTGAAATTTCCACAATTTTGTTTACAGTGTTAAAAAAAGTGTAATTGCGCATTTTTTCCAACGAAAACCTTTTATACAGGGTGTGTCATGTAACAGAGTCCAATACCATCTTTCTATTGTGTGTTGTAGCGAATTTCTGTAATCAAATAATTAAAAAAAAAAAAATCAAAAAAATCAGTTAATTTTTGCAATAAATCTGAAAACACTTAATATTTCCGAAACAGTTGAAGATAAGTCTAGGATATTTTACATGAAATATGTCTAGAATTTCATGAAGAATCCAAAAATTAAATAATATACAGGGTGTTGTATTTAAAATAAGAAAGTTGATATTGACCACTGTTACAGGACACACCCTGTATAAAAAAATTTTGTTGAAAAAAATGCCCATCTAAAAATACCAATCGACGTGTTCAACCGTTTTTTCGAACACGCCTCCATTTATTTATTAACGAATTTATTCCATTTGGCTGGGACACACGGTATAATGCAGACGTGCAAATTTTATCATGGATACATACCAGGTGTGGCGGTTAATAATCTTTAATAATAATAAAAAAACGTATTTAATTTGGGAGAAAGGTAAAACATCGTTTATTCTAAGTAAGCGTCATGGCCAGCTGCACATTTTCCCCATCTCTCTGGCAATTTGTGAATACTTTCCCAGAAAAACCATACCTCTTTTGAGGTGATCCAGTCAAGTCATTTTGCGACCTTGCCGTAATTGTTGAAGTGTTTTATGTAAAATACGAGAGAAATCGATGAAAACAAGTGGTAATCTAAAAGGGCTAAGTCTGGTGGGTACGGCGGGTGGGGCGTAATTTTCCAGCTAAGTGCAGAAGTGGTGTCTCTGACCGCTTTCGCTGTGTGTGACGGGGCGTTGTCGTATGTCGTTGGCGATTTCCCATAGCATGCAGACGATCACAAATGGTTCGGCGACTAACATTTAACTTCTCTGCCATTTGTTGTTGAGTTTGTATATCATCTTCTTCCAACAGTGTTTGCAATTGGGCATATTCAATTTTTTTCGGTTGACCTGGGCGTGTTTGTCTTTCAAATCGAAATCATTACTTTTGAATCTTCTAAACCAGCCTTTCCCAACTTTTTTTAACGTCGGACCCCTAAGAGATTCTACTATGGTCAACATGGACCTGATTGAAATTATTAAATCATCTCCTGATGGCTAACATGGTTAGCGAAATGTGCGTCGAGCAGTTCAAAAAAAGTGATTTGGTGTTTAATGGCAAATCTCTTCAAGTTTAGCATCACGGACCTCTAAATAATAATAAAAAAATATTTGCTCGCTCAAGCCTCTATCTATGCGTTCGTAGTTTATATTTTTATTTTGTCTGCGAACCCCTTAGGATAGGCTCGCGGAGCTCCAGGGGTCCGTGGACCCCTTGTTAGGAAAGCCTGGTCTAAACCAACGCCTACAAGCGTTTTGCGTTGGGACATTTTCACTGTAAGTTTCCAAAAGGTTTCACTCGCGTCGCGTTTTTCTTTTGATTGAACAAAAATAATATCATGTACTGTTGCAGCAACAAAATAACATAAGAGATTAAACTGTGAACCGACTCTTGTTTCCATCGCCATCTCTTAAAAAAAATAAGAATTATTAATCGCCACACCTGGTACACGCTAAAAAATGAACGCACGCACGAGCTCCCCTGTCTGCTGGCAACGTCAAACTAACCCCAGGACAGTCGCTTATAAGCGAAGTACAGAAAATAGCCTTATTAGGAACCGTACATATCCTGAGGAAAATATTAGGATAGAATGTTTGTGCGCTCAGGTAGAGAGCTGCATTCTTAATCTGAGCCGGCAAAAACCGTGATACACTATAAATAATAATAATAATTATAATAAACAGTTCCTCTATTCGAGGGGGATTCAGAATCCGACCATTTCATAATCCAGATATTTCAGGCTCCGGACATTTCAGTTATCGAACATTTAAGTAATATCACCAGGAATAAGGTCATGTATCTTTTTTTTTTCTTTACGTCTATGCAGTAAATTCTTTACTTATCGAATCCGTAGATCAAGATAAGTAAATAATCCACTACTTAGACAGGACCTTTCGAACGAAACTGTTTGTTCCTAGAATGGCTGCTTTCTGCATCTGTCAAATTAGATGGCCGCTTAAAGCTAGATCTTCAATATGTTTGACGGTATTGGCCGTTGGCTGATATGACTATTGGCCATATCCTTGATCTCAAAATTGATCTGTGCTATAAAAACTTTGACTTATAAGAAACTCGCGGACTAATTATTTAAACTCGTTGTCATTTTGAATATGCTTAAATCGTTGTTGTAACTTATTGTATCGCTTTACCTTTAACCTAGTATATACCGGGTTTCTCATGGTAGTCGTTCGTTAGAAGTTTTAGTGGTTAGAAAAAGTTCCTATAACTTTTCCTATACCTATTACTAATGGTTTTCCTGTTAATTCACATATATTTTTTATCAAAAGCTTATGAAACTCCAAAACTCCTATCTAGTAAGTCTTGATTTTGACAGGCATTGAAACAATGTTGATATTATGTCAAAGCAGTATCAGCTCACAAATTCGTGAGGTATCTACTTACAGTTTAAATACAGTTCAATAATAATGAAGAATATTCCGATACTGATTTGTTTTATACGCATGGTGAATGTAGACGAATTGTCAGACGAACATGCAGATTATTTAACGAACGATATCCGGACCTATCAACAATAAATGATTCCTAGAAAATTTGCAACAAATAAAGCCCTGAATTTGGGTAATTTCAAGAGCATCAATGCACAGAATATTAAGAAAACATAAAATACATCCCTTTTCTGAGATAATTGTGCACGGATTACGTCTTCGTGATGAGGTAAGACGAGTCGACTCATGCGAGTTCATGTGCATAAAAATGACCGAGGTTTCTTCATAACATTATGTGGATTGATGAACCAAAATTTAGCAGGCGAGGAATTATAAATCGTCGAAATAAGCACTACTGGGCACAAGACAATCCACATGTCATAAGAGAAGATAATCACCAGGACCACTTTAGTTTTAATGTTTTTTGTTTAATTATGGACAATAAATAGAGTGACATATAAAGAGTACGATGAAAATTTGAATGGGGCTAGATATCTGGTGATACTCAGAAGGTTTGTTAGTGATGTGTTAGTTAGTCATTCCTAAATGTTCTACCTCCACGTGACAGAGTAAACAGTTGGTATCAAAGAACTAGTGTACTCCAGGCAAGGAATAACTAGAGAGGAATTATTGAAGTGTGTTCACGATGCGTTCCCTAATTTAAGTCCAGGTGAAATTCGGAGGTCTGTTTAGCGAGGAGTATATGACAGAGTTATCCAGTGTTAGAACCAAAATGGCGGTCATATAGAACAATTATTGTACTTTTACATTCATTTATTATTTTTTGTAATTATGTTCCAACATTTTTATATTTTTCATTTGTCATTACATTCCAAATGTTATTATGTTCCTGTTTTGTTCATTTTCCTGTTATTATGTTCCTGTTTTGTTCATCCAGTTATGTTCATTTTGTTTCGAAAAAACAAACGATGACGATGTATCGGCTTCTGCCAAAAATCTCATTAAAATTGAAAATATGGCTTAACAAGAAAACCGTTGGATATAGGTTTAGGGAAAGTTATAGCGAATCAATGCAGAATCAAATTTTACATCCGACCATCCAATAATATACAGAGCATCACATTTGAAAGAACGAACTTTTTCAACTTTGAAAATAATGTAAGTGGTCATCAAATTTTGGACACCCTGTCACTAGATACTAAATCAGTTGGCTAAGGAGGATTTGTGCGACACCAAATACATTATTTCTCAATACTTCATTTAATTTAATTTTAAAACAATCACGAGAATATTTATCTAACAAGTATCAAGTCATTTGGTTGGATGGGATTCTTCCAACGGTTGTGTGTTGCTATTTTGTTACCAATTCCATCAAATTTTTAAATCAACCTTCCGACAGTCGACTGATCTGGTCCACTTTTTCGGCCAAAATTCCACAACATTTTCATATCGTCTTCTCAAAATTTCCACCGCATTTGTAATGCGTTTTAACGATAATTGGACGCTGTTCTTTCGTATACTGTTTCATATGTTCTAATAAAAAGAATCGTAAATTATAAATGTCAAACCACCAGAGTGGGTACCTGCAAAACAAAGAAATGGCTTGAAATATAATCCGACGTTTAATTTGAGCCACCCATTATAGCTGGTAGAGCAAATATCACGCTCCCACCATTATAATTATTTTTAGCTTTTAAAAGAAACAAGACAGATTTTTTTTCTTTATAATATGGTTTGGTTATAGGTTCGGTACAATAACGTAACGTAAAATAACCAGAACACTAGCAGGGCGAAAGAAAGTCGATGACGTATATGAGAAGAATTTTCAAAGATCCAAGGGTAAACACGACAGTGAAATCGAGAAGATTGTAGTGGCTAGGCCACATAGAGAGAATGGGAGAAAATAGACTAGTAAGGAAGATTGCATGCAAAATGCCATAAAATGAAAGAAAGCAAGACCAAGGAAGCGATAGAGAGAGATTGTGATGGAAATGGAATATATATATAACTTCGTATCCTTTAGCGTTTCTTAGTGACGATTTGCATACATTTTTCGAGTGATATAAATAATGGTCGGTAAAAACGAAAACGAGGCGTTCGCGGTCCGCCGTGAGATGTCACAAAAAAGCGGCCGCAATTTTTACGACGTCTCGGCCATTAGATCGGCGGCGGCTATGGCCATTCCGAAGATTCCTCCTGCTCAAAAGCGCTCGATTGTTTTATCTTTTTCGAGCTGTCAGCCGTCTCTTTTTTCCCCTCTCTCGGCTCGATGGGTTTTGATTCTCAACTGGTCCAAATCGGGAAATTGAAATCCACTTAATTAACTCATAAACGAAACATTGCAATTGGCTCCAAAAATGGGAAAATTTTAGGTCTAATAAAAGAAAAATTTTGAGTTTTTTTGGCCTTGGGTTATTTTTCATGGGGTTATGTTAAATCTCCGATTTATAAAAATATTCCCTGAATAATTCTTGGCCTTAAACGAAACATTCAGGACCCCATTCGAAATATACCACGCGATATATGTGAAAGAAAAAAGAAACTCATCGAAAATTAGGTCTCTATAACGCATTCCACCAGACGAAGTCCAGGGGGACATTTGAAGGACATTATATATATATATATATATATATATATATATATATATATATATATATATATATATATATATATATATATATATATATATATATATATATATATATATATATATTATTGGAACTTTCGATCAGTAATTACATTTTAATTTTTAATTTTTAATTTTTTTATTAGCGTTTCGGTTCAAACTATGAACCATCCTCAGAATAATTCTACAATACATATAACTTTTATAAAAAACACAAACTTACGTTTAAAAACCTACCAATATTAAATTGAACAATTAATTTTTAAAATTTTTTTAAATAATATGTGATACTTTTGTATAAAATTTTTAAACACATGTTTAACTTTGACATATTTAACAATTCTTTCACCTTTAAATTTTTGTTTTTTATTATAACCTAATTGTTTTGAATTTGTTATGTGGAATATTAGATGCACAAATAAAAAATTATCAAAATTTATTATTTAATAATGTTATTATAAATACAACTTAAATTATCTGTATCATTTTTGAAATTAATGGTATTATATGTTTTTTTTATATAAATCATTTCTTTTTTTATATTGTTTTTCAAAATCTAGGATTTTTATGTCGTTAAAATTAAAGTTGTGTTCATTATCTATAGCATGCCTTGAAAGGGCAGGTACGTTTGGTTCAAAGTTTCTAATGCTTTTTTTACGTTCATTAATTCTGTTTTTTAAATATTGTTTAGTTTGCCCAATATATGAGCTTGGGCAGTTTAAGCAATCAATTTTGTAAATTAAATTTGTTTGTTCCATTTTGGGTGTTTGTAGTTTTAATTTTGTAAATATTTCTTTAGTGTTATTATTGGGTATTTCTGCTATATTTATATTATATGGTTTAAGAACTTTTTTATTTTATTATTTATTTCTGGTATGTATGGTAAAGGTATAAACTTAAACTTAAACTGCCCAAGGTAAATATATATATATATATATATATATATATATATATATATATATATATATATATATATATATATATATATATATATATATATATATATATATATATATGAGCATGAATGAAACTCCTATTGGACGCAGTCAAAGACGTCAAAAAACTATATTTATTAGAATGTTCTATTATAGGGTTAACTTCTCTTTAACCATATTGTATAAGGTATTAAATGGACATATAAAGGACCATTTTGCAGGTTAAAAAGTGTTTTCTGTATAATGTTTTAACATCGAAACTCTTTCGTTCTTTGACAAAATGATTTTCGTTGCTTTTCGGTAATGTTATTGCATAAGGTAAATATATTCTATAACGTCTAGTCTAATCTCAACAATAAAAAAAACAACAAAAACGTTTTAACTAATTTACGTTACAATCGTATGTGGATAGTTTTTTTAACAATTATTGTTTCAATGTCACTTATAAATAAAGATTCGTGAGTTTAGTGGATTAAATGAAATTTCTTACCTCGATCTTCAATTTGGTGAAACTAGAACCGAAAAATCGCATCTTCGTTCGTTAGATATTATCGAATAACTATCATTTTCTCGCAAAAAATAACTGCACACTTTATACTTTCGCGGGCTCACGTTCACGTTTGATTACATTTTTCAAGTAATATTATTTATCAGCGGTGTCAAACAAATGATAAGCTTATAACTTACAAATTATTATTATAACTTTATAATAAACAAATTATAAGCTTATAACAACTGTAAATACGACAGAAATGTTTACTATCACCAAGACCAAAATCGTGAGTATACAAAGGATTTTTATTAATTCACAAATTTGAATAAAAGAATATCACGTTAGGTTTATCACTTATTACGTCAAGTACACATACAAAGTATTATTTATAAAATCTAATGGAATGTTGTGATCAAAAACTGTATTTTTTTAAATAAATAAACATCATAATCCACTGGAATTAGTTTTACAATCTATAAGAGATATCTAAAAAATATTAACGTAAAATAAGTTCTAACATTTTTATATAGTGTTTAATGTAGTTCTACTACGTTGTTGGTAAATTAGTTCGTGCGGATTTCTATTGTATTTGCTCTTCTTTGCAAATATGTATTGGATTAGTAAGGGGTTTAACAGTAGTAACGATATGACCTTGATATATCGTGATCATACTTAAAAAATAATTCAAAAGCATTTCAACATTTGGTAATTATTCAAAATTCTTCTTTGTTATTACTCAATGTGCATTTCATGTATATTCTTCTTCTTCTTGTAGTGTTACACCCCTTGAGTGAGTCTTAACCTCCTTCAACCTTCGCCCCCATTCATGTGCAATAGTCCTTCGGTATCTCTACATTACATTATCTTGCAACCCCTTTCTATTACCCACTATTCACCTCTCCATCATTTTCCTTGTTATTCGACTTTCTGGCATTCTTCCCAAGGGCCTTCCCATCTGAGTCGCTGAACCGTCACGTGATCTATAATAACTAGATCTTTGAACAGGGTCTGGCAGGGAGATATAGCGTTTTGAAAAAAATTGACACACTCTTATTTTTAAACGAATATCAAAATGTATTGCTTTTATACATTAGTGGTATATTGCCAATAAAGTATTCATAACACAGTCAGCTGCTAACAATCCCATCAGTTAGGTGGCGATCATTTTTGTCGAGACATACTCCTTTCCATACTCCTTTCGGGCATGGCACGAGGAATCCTTTCAATTTCGCGCGTTACGATTTCGGAAAGAGCTTCAAGAGTTCGCGGTTTGTATAGACAAACTTAACATAGGTAAGTTTTGGGTTTTATGTAGCCCCATAAAAAGTACTCTCAAGCTGAAAAGTCTGGTGACCGATGTGGTCATTCCACGCAACGAAATAATACCAGGGAAATGTTCGCTTAAAAAGGCCATTGTTGCTCTTGGCGTATGGCAAGTCGCCCCATCTTGTTGGAACCAAAGTGTATTGAAGGTTAATGCGTCGTCTTCTTAGTTCTGGTAGAAAATAATCACACAACATGGCGAGATAACGTTTTGTGTTAACAGACACTGTTCGTCCGTTTTCAGGAAAGAAATACGGTCCAATAATGCAAGTTCGAGATACGGCCGACCAAACAGTTACTGTCTCGGAGTGCAGAGTTTGATCTTGTAGTTCTCGGGAGTTTTCGGGTGCCCAGTATCGAAAGTTCTGTTTGTTTACCATCCCCGACAAATGAAAATGGGCCTCGTCACTCATGAACAAAACGATATCGTCTAGCAATTCCAACATCCTTTCTGCAAACCTACGCCGTCTCACAAAGTCATATTGTTGCAATTTTTGGACAACCATAATTTTATACGGATAAAAATGAAGATCCAAATGTAAGATTCTGCAAACTGACCTGTGTGTTACCTACCGCTAAACGGCGAGGACTGGTTTCTTCTTATGCCAATATATTCCAGGTGTATCGGAGATAAATCTGGAAATCTCTCGTTGTGACCGCAAACCATCCTAAAAATTGCTTTATTTGACGAGCTGCATGCATTACAGCTGGTATTATCTTCCTGAGAGATGAAATATGGATGAGTTTGAAGATAAACTAAGCAGAAAAAGTAACAATTGCAGCCCGGCCTAGAGACGGACTTTCATCCCGAAAGCGTCTTACACTTTTACGTTCATTATGACCATGTAAACAAAATCTACACTCGTCACTAAAGTAACAGAGTTGCATTCCAGATCCCGTTCAATTTTAGCTCGGAATCATTCTAAGATACACGTGTTGTTAGTACATCTGCATCTGTGGCTGCACTTATCAGAATTTCATGTCGATTTCGTACACCAAATAGTCTAAGATTTCGTTCGTGTCGTCCTTTGATATTTATAGAATGATAAGAATCGCGTACTAAATAAAAAGGCTGCGATTTTCACTGTTCAATTAGGTAAGATTTTCTCCATTTTGTTTCCTCTGAAAATTGAATATTTTTAGTTTATGTAATGCAACCTGTAATGCATTTTGTTCCTTCTTCAACCGGTTATAAGAAACCATCTTTGGATAAATTTGGCGATCTTATAAAATTATTTGCTTTTTATAAATATATCTTGGAAAATTTTTGGATACATCAAGCAGCCATTTTCACTTTCTCTTCTGTGTGACTGGCCATGAACGACTTTGCAATTCCTGGGAACTTATAACTCTGATAAAAATGTTCATGCAAAAAGTTTTCAACGTCGTTAAGGTTCAAAATACTCTGTCAAGTGAATTTGAGTCATACAATGGTCTAAGGCTGGAGTCAGCTAAAACTGGAGTCAGCACTAAGGAGGAAGGATCGAGTATCATATTTTATAACACGATGTAATTATTTACGTATACCAATGATGTGACGTAATTTCCCATCCTGTGAATGCACCTAGACAATCGATTTTGGTCTTCTCCGATTTTGCGAAAACTATAGGTCTCAACATTTATCTAAATAAAATCAAATTAATGGCCACCAATAAGGCAACTACCCATTCGAAATATCGTCCAAAACCTTTCACTAGCCGACTACGACTTCGAAGCCTCTCGTCATTTCACCTACCTCGGATCTAGAATGAACTCCGAAAACATCGAATGTGATGATCAAACGCTATCTCACCTGGCAAAGAGATGCTATTGCGGTTTGTGTAAACACTTGACAAGTCGCAATTTAACCCGTACATACACATCAGAAACATGGGTTATATCTAAGGACGCTGCAAATCTCACTGTCAGTCTCACGTTAAAGCTACGAGGAGCAATGTTTGAAGTAGTGTTCAGCATCAAACTCAAACGGCTCAGATAAGTGGGCCAAGTCACCAGAATGCATGCTGATAGAATCAGAATGCATGTAAAAGAATACGGGAAAGACCTAGGCTCAGATGGGAAAACCATGTCAAGTGCGATGACCCAAACATCCACCTACCTTCGGTCCAGGCTCACAGAGAGTTGTTGGTGATGGTGATTCGGTCTGGCCTTCTACATTTTGTAATACATTTTCAGTTTGACATATCTGGAATGTCGTAAGGGATCATCATAGGCAAATACTAGACTAATTTTTGAGGTAAATGTAGAGAATTCCTACTGAGAAGTGCGCTGATTTCGGACCTGATTTCAAGTATGCTTTATCTTCAATCGTTTACGATTAATTGACTTTCTACGGCAAAACAAACCGTACGACACGTTCTCAAAATGAAAACGAAATCGACCTGCACAAGAAAAATGTCCCCTTTGGTTCTCCCCCCGGCTAACCACCCGACTATTTTCCAGCTTATAATCGCATGTCACAGAGAAATTTTGACTGAAGAAGGAACGAAATAAAATATTCACCTGACAAACAATTCATTATTTAACGTGGATAATAAACGTTTTATTCGTCGGGGAGACATAGCCCGGAAAGAAAATTGGAGATAATTGGGACAAATTTCGAACTGCGGTTTAGTTCAAATGTACGCACGTGTGGCTGTGGTCGATCTTGGAAAAAAATGGTTTTTCTCTTAATGGACGCAACCTAGGGGTAATGCGTTTTATTTTTAGACTATTGGAAAATTATCTTTAAGCCTGAGAAAAATTTGATTTGACATTATTGATGCATTAAATCAGTTTTTATGAATTTCTTGAGAGATCGAATCATCTCCTGATTTATAGCCTAGTATTGAATCCCGGTTTATTCATTTAACATCTAAGACTAGCGTTGGTATGCTCTTCTGTAGCTGAAGACACCTATTGTAGATGAGATCACTCCGGGCACTCGAACTGGCCAGGAGGCGGGTTGTATCTGTTTTTAGGCCTCGGTACTCGATACTGATGAACCAGTTATCTGCATTGGATTCTATTGGAGGCAGGCACCTCCTATTAATAACTAGCATTAACGCTCTTCAATTTGTTGATTGCTCTAGAGAACCCTCAAGTGTTTCCTGACGATTCTCACGATTTATACCCGTAGGTAAGCAAGAGCACGAGCTCAGCTCCATTTCCATATAGGACAGGTCATGATTTCCGAAAACTCTATGGCAAAGTTTCCAAAAGGCTCTAGAACCAAAGCTAATTCGGATCGGGCATTCCGAGTCCATATATCCTCTAGAATTAAGGAGACTATCCAGGTAGCTAAAGGATTCCACAGACTCAAGTGGAGAACCAGATGCGTAAATGTTGCTAGTGTAAGGGGACTAAGTACCACGAACAGACATAATTTTATTTTATTTATGTTAATTTCAACGCCCAATGCTTCATACACCCAGATACACTCAGTAAAACACCTGTAATGAAATTGAAACAAACCTCTTTATTGGGAGAACCAGTGGCGGATCGTGAGGGAGGGCGTTGTAGCGCCACCCCTCCAACATTTATCGCAGTAAACAAATTTTCAGAGCAAAACACTATATTTTATTTCCATTCAGTTTTTTTTCTTTAACTCATTTTAAGATATTAAAAATTTAAATCTCCGAATGTAGAAGAACGTCTGTCGGCCCATCACACCAAATAATGCGTATAAAAATTCCATCCACTCGCCACAATTTTTACATTGTTGATCGGACGTTTACCTCCAGCGACCGTACCCTACGTCAATTTATCTCGCCATTGGCGTTACATGTTTTCTTGGTTGTCAGAATTGGGGGTTTAACTGCTTCTTAAAAAAAGCGATTTGGACGTAGATTCCCTGCGACCGAGGGTATTGGTAATTAGTTTTAAACGGTGATTTGATGGGTACAGAGCGTTTGATATGTCTCGCGTCGCGTATTTCGTTTGCTTCGCGAATACTTGTTTTAATTTGGGATTTACAACGTGTGTACACACTGAGTAGTGCTTTTTAAATAAAAAATAATGTCTGATTTAAAACAGGTAATAATGACAAAATTTAAGCTTTTTTCGAACTATTTCGAATTTTCTCTATTGATTTGCAGTTACAATAAACTGGTTTAATGGTTTACTCTTCGGGAAACGCTAAGTACCTATTCAATCCTTTATCTGCGCAACAAGCAACAAGCCATTTGTAAGTAGTAACAAAACAAAATTTTAATGTTTTTTTAGTTCATCTCGAATATGCACGAAAAGTAAAAAGGGGAAAGCAAAAAAAAAATCTTCAGCAGCACTATTTTCTTCTACGCCCTCCCACTTTAAAAACCCACGAGCCGCCACTAGAGAGAACAAAACGTCAAATGTTAAAATTATTGTATGCACAAAACATTCGATAAAAATAATGGAGATGGATGGGGAAATAATGGAGAAATGCTTTTTAGCAAACTCGAGACGTTTTTTCTTGTTCTGCTTGCTTGTGTAGGGTTTCTTCCTAGGCGTTTGTTCACGCAACCCTTTTTTTATAACATTACGGACTGTTTAAGGCGTTACTGATGATAATCTTCATTAAGAATACCTGCAATTTCGGTGGCACTTGTAGATGGATTGGTGTTGACTTCTTTAATGACGGCGTATCGGCGTACATGAGTTCGCCTGATGATGCTAACTTGATTAACGAAACGTGCGTCGATAAATTAAAAATAAGTTATTTGTTGTTTTGGGGTAAATATATTTGAGTTTAATAAGAAAATAAACCAAACCCACTAAAAGAATATATTAGGGGGTGATTTCTCTCATGAAACATCAAAACTAACCTCGTGCTTGTCGATCCGTCTCAGGTACTGATCCTGCAGCACTTTCTCGTGTAACACTCTCGCCAGGCTTCCCCTAGGCCTGAAATTCGTCCACAATCTCAAATTGTCACCGTTTTCTTCAGGACACGCAGAATTTCCATCATTTCCTATCGGAATATCATCAGGAGCACTTGAATCTTGCATGATTTCACTGATTTTTACGAGATTTCAACAATTAAATCTTTGCCCGATCACCAATTGTTTCTAAAATAATGTTGTTTCGGTGAGAAATCGAGTAAATTATGTCAGAAAACTAAAGAAAAACAGAAAATTTGTAAACAAAACACAGCAAGTTCAATCACCGACCGTCGAAATATTGTCCGTGTGCGCGCTATCGCCATATCGTCACTTTTTCTGATGTTAGCTGATACAACCAAAAGATAATTCATTTTAAACCTGTTCAAACAAAATGTCCAATTAAGGAAAAATATTTGTCATTAACTTATAAACTCATTTTTTGCTTTATACTGAATTATAGTGCCTTATTTCTTGAGAAAAACATAAAATACAACGCTGAAAATTCTTAACTTGTTGATACCACTGGCAATGCTGCACGAGCGCACAGCTGATCGAGAGAGGCGCAAAATTCGAAGGTTATATAAGCGACAACAGGAGAATTCCTTGATATAGATATGTATTTCCTAATAGTAAAAGCGATAGATTTTCGTAAATATATCTAGAATATAATAATGGTATATGTTCAGAATAATCTTAAATCTTAATTTCTTTTACATTAGTGACATACAGAGGGTCCCAAAAATATTCCGACAAGTATATTGCTATAAAGTGTGGTTATAAAAATAAAAAAAAGCGTGTGTGTACGAGGTGTTGAAGTTAGACTTCTTTGGCGTAATTTATAAAATAATTTTCGTATGCCTTCAAACAAATTTTAACTGAGCAAACGATCAATAGACGAAAGTAAATACAATAAAAATCAAATTACATATTAGTTTTGCAAAAACAGGTTAATAGATATTAATATATATATATATATATATATATATATATATATATATATATATATATATATATATATATATATATATATATATATATATATATATATACATATATATATTTATATTAACTTTACAAAAATAATATTAAAATGGCTGATTCACTAAAAAATCAAATTTTAATATATTTCTTTTGAAATATTTAACAACTCAACATAAATTAAATTATTTAAAATTAAAATTTATTATTTATTGATATATAATTTTATTCATAAAAATAATACTTACATAAATATAGCCTCAAAGCTTGATACACAATCTTTACAATGGAAAATAGATATATACTTCAATATGAATAAAGTGTTATAAATATAAACTAACAGTGTAAGAATGTTAGCCTCCAGAAATTTGTTTATAAACAATTCTTGACAAATGGCGAAGGTGTCTTAATTTTAAAAAGAAAATAAATTATGTGTTACACAGGCGCGCGCAACTTTGTCCCCCGCTAAAAATTCAAACAAATTGTTCCAGTAAATTCAACACACACGCAAAATTTGATTGGTGTGAAGTTATACCCAGCTTGAGAGGTATAAATTCAAAAAAAAAATAAATAATAATAATAAAAAAGGATTTATTAGGGAAATTAATAAATAATTCTAGTATAAGTTTATACTTAAATAGTTTAAGAATGAAATAATTATAAATCCATATTAATAATAAATATGTTCGGATATTAATTAGTATCAACAAAAAAAATGAACTGTATAACAAAATAAGCTTATAATTAGTATTTGGGATGACCTTTTCTGACCTTAATCATTTTATAACCGTTTTGGCAGGGATACCAATTTTTTATTCAAATAATTTTCGTCGATTTTATTTCATTCCTCTAACACCTTATTCTTTCAAGTTTCTTTATTAGTAATTTCAGGTTTCCTTATATTTGTTTCCAAAAAATGCCAAACGTTTTCAGTGGGGTTAAGGTCAGGTGACTGAGATGGCGCTTTAGTCTCTTTTGGGCAGTTAATAGCCAATCGCATGTTTAAGGTTATTGTCTTGGTAAAATTTAAATGAGTTTGTAATGTTCATGTTCTCTGCACACCGATATTGCCATAAAATATTTAAATAAATAATTAATAAAAATTTCTGTCCATTATACCGTTAATAAGCACCAAGTTATGCCCCCCTCTGTAGAAGTACCCCCCTCTGAGGATATACACTCCCCAAACCATTACCGATCTCTCACCGTGTTTAACAGTTGAACAGATATTTTCTGTGTTGAGCTTTGTTGACCATTTGATGCTCATCTGAACCAAAAATGTTGAATTTTGACTCATCACAGAAAATAACGTCGTTCAAATAATTTTCAGGCTTCAAAACGTACTCCTTAGCAAAATCCAGTCGAGTTTTAATATAATTCTTACTTAACCAAGACGATTTTCCGGGTCACACGTCCATGATATCCATGTTTTGTTATACAACGGCGTATTGCTTCGGTGCTGACTATTTTTTGAGAAAAGTTTTCCAAAAATGTTTTGAGGTTAGGTGCATTAATTTTGGGTTTTTATGTACTTCTTTTAAAATAAAGCGTTGATCTCTTTCATTTAACAATTTCGTACGGCCTGTTTAGTCTGGCCAATCTAGACATTCAGGTAGGTACATACATTCACATCAAGCTGGAACTGAGTAAAATTGTTCAAAACATAATTAAAAATAATATTTCAAAATTCCCCATAGTTGCGGTACGTGGAAAAAAATTGACTCGAGGTCAAAGGTAAAAAAAAGGGGTTTTCGCGATTTTCATCAAAACGGTAAGTTTTGTCGTAAAATTACTTCAGACAAAAATTGTAGACCATAAAATTATCTATAAAAAAGGTATCAATAATTTTTCCCTAAGAGCCACCGTTCCTGATATATAACGATTCAAAAAGTTGTAAAACGACCGCAAGAGGGCGTGACGAGCTAAACATTTTTTAAAATCTTTTTTTTGTGTATTTTCAAGTGTTAACCGAGTAAGAAAAATTCTCAGTTATAATTAGCAAACCGTCTCCTACAACTTTGTTTTATGACATTTTGCCGTAACTCCGCGAATAAAGAAGTGGGGGGAGTTTTACCTAGTTAGATAAAAAGTCGTCTAATGTCCGTTTGCCTAAACCGATTTTCCTCAATTTGGATTCATTTAAAAGGCAAGTGCTGGGACAATCAGATAATCTGGGTGATAAATTACTTAGTTTATAAATGAAACCGCGAGGTGGCGTTACATTCAACAATAGTTTTTTTGAAGTTTTGTTCAATTTTTTCAAATGGAATGGTACAGCTTTTATTACATGGCTAGAAAGGTAATTTAAAGAGGAATCATCCAGTGAAAACCCGAAATCGATATCTCTGACATGTCAAGAGATATTTCGATTTTTCTGAAAAAATCAGTTATTATTTCACTACTACCTGCATTAAGTTAAAAAAATATTAACCTAATGTTTGCCTTCCTTCACACTTTACCCAGACTTTGGACTGGTCCAAATTCTTCGTGCCATATTAATTTGGAGCGTGTTTAAAGGCCAACGGGCCAACAACGAAGATAATTTATATAGATATATATATATATATATATATATATATATATATATATATATATATATATATATATATATATATATATATATATATATATATAGATATATATATATATATATATATATATATATATATATATATATATATATATATATATATATATATATATATATATATATATATATATATATATATATATATATTAAATATTAAAGGCTTAGATTATGAGTAAAGCTGTTATTCGTTATTCTACAGCATAACAATGCAAGACCTCATATTGTCAGAATCATCCAAGAACAAATCAAAGATTTAGGCCGGGAAGCACCATCAGATTAACATTTCCTTCGTGGAAAAAATAATTCCTATTACGACAAATATCGTAGAATATTCTAGTTCAAAATCATTCTCATTTTAATAAAAGGGACTAGAAAGTTTACTTACTAGACAGTACCAAATCTTAGCGTACTCAGGTGATATTAATACGATGTGTAGAAAGCAGGAAGAATTGGAATAGACGTTTTGGATTGGACATTTTGGGTCTAAGAATAAACTCAACAAAAACTATATACATAAAGTCAAGAAAACAAAGAGAGGAACAACTTCTGGATAGTGATTTAGTTATAAATGGAAGACAGTTTTAATAGCTTTAAATATCGAGGCTCAGTAATTACGACCGCACGATGAAGTATCAGGGGATGTTGTCTGGAAACAAACGTTTTTCCGCTCTACAGAACATCTTAAAATTCAAATCAATATTGAGGAATACAAATATAAAGATATACATACACAACAATAATTAAACCCACAGTTATTATAGGGGTCAGAAGCGGTGGCTCTAACAAAGAAAGATGAGTTATCGCTGAATGCCTGGAAGAGGAAAATTCTGAAGGAAGTATATTGGCCTCATTCAAACAGAAAGAGGTTCCGGAATTAAAACGAATGAAGAACCAGCAATAATCTTTAATAGCCCAGATTTAGGAAGGATGAAGGAAGTCAGGTGCAAATCCCTGAGTTGATGGGACCACATTGAGAGGATGGACAGCGAAAAACCTACCAAGAAAATATTGGGAAAGAGTATATAGGGATCTAGACCGAGGGTAGTGAGGAAGGACTTGCAAGAGATGGGAATAACGGAATTGTAAACGAAGAGCGTGAGATAGAAGAATGTGGGTAAGATTAACGGAAGAAGCAAGAAAACATTGATGCATAGGGCAGCACTCCTACTCAATCACTAGATTATAAGGATTGAAACTAGATTGTAAACGAGTTGTCACCGTTCCATGTAAAAAAATATCATTGAACTAGAAACTCGTAGGGGGAGATACAGTCCCTTGATCTGTTGTCCATAGAGAAGAAGAATATTAAAAAGTTTGTCAGATAGAGATGGGTGATAATTGTCAATAACGATAGAGATTGTATTGTAGATTAAAACTGTAATAAAATAAAAAGTACAGTATCGAAAAAAAAAAACATTACTTATGGGAACATGTAATATAAATATACATAAAATAATCTACACTTTCTTCTCGCCTCGAGTGCCCGGATCGTCTACCCGGACCAAGAGCTCCCAATTAAGGACTCCGGGTGCCGTCAGAAATATGAAAATTGACACTGATTGCGCTGATTTATGCGCAGTCGCCTTCGGCCACGGCCGACCGCGATCGTTTAGCGTAATTGCGGTAATGTATGTGTCGGAATCCCGGTACGATCTCCGTAATTGCGGCTGAGTTTTTATTGATTACTGATTGATCTACGGTCGGCCGGTCGGTTCGCGCATAGAGCACGATCGCGAAGAACGGCGGGGGACAGAGGAGAAGGAGGAGAGGGGTGGCGACCGGTGGATCATAGGCGGCGCGACGTTGCCGTTTCTCAACCTCGACGATACGGACTATCGAAAACGGATTTTAATGATTGCGGACTGAATTATGACGGCCCAAGATCGAAATTAGTTGTCTGCCCATTCATCAAAATGGGTTTTCGTCTTTTTTTCGTCAATATTTACTGAAATTAATATTATAGAAGGTTTGTGAGGTGGGGGGGAGGTATTAACCAGAACCGTAACCCATGATTTAATTTTAATTCGCATATATTTAATATGGTATATAAGAATTACAGATGATGCCATTCTAACTAATTGCAAAGTCGCAAAGTATGGATCCGAAGATTAACAGCAAGAAGAAAAGAATACCTACCCACTGCACAAAATATTATATAAAGGTTAAAAACTAAGATGGCTTTTTAAATAAAACACAAAGTGTTTATTTATTTATTCACATTTATTTTATCTTCTTCACAGCACGGGCGTAGCCAGGATTTGGTTTGGGGGGGGTTAGTTTGAAGTAAAATAGTTCGACTACTCGACAACAGATGGTGTTACTGTGCGCAACGTCCACTGGTTCGGATATATATTCAATTCAAATGTAATAATTTAGCTCTCTTCACTCCTCGTATTTTTTCGGTATAATATTAGGTAATATTTGGCTTATTTCGGGGGGGGGGGGGGGGTGAACCCCCAAACCCCCCCACCCCTGGCTACGCTCGTGCTTCACAGTAATCTCCTCTTGCTGCAATACACTTTTCTAACCTTCGAAACAGTTTTTATTCTCGACTACGCTGGTATTTTCTTCAAAGCAGCCAGCCAACTCGCAACAGCAACAGCGTCCATGAAGTGAAAAAAGTCACTTCGTACCATATGTGGTGAATAGAGTGCTTGTTGATGGGTGTTTGTTTGATTTATAGCGACAAATAATTATTGCTGCGTGAAAATTTAGTCAATTTCCGATCTGTTCTTTCTGAATCCAGCTTGAGATTCTCCTAAAAATCTTTTTAACATAAATGTTCAGTCTGTTTCTTATTACTCCTGCTAGCATTTGAATGCATTTATTCAGATCAGCAATACTTCTATAGTATTCACGGAGTAGTACATGATCTTTTTTAGATGTCAGAGGCTTTGGTCCTTTTTCAATCATTTCTTCTTCCTGCAATTTCTTTTAGATAAGGTATGCATTTTTTGTAACTGCTTTCTTCATCGTTTCTGTGATCGTCAAATAAATGTTTTCCTTTTGCCTCTCTTGGTAATTTTATTATTATCTCATCATTTTCAACAATATAATCTTCTGTTTTTTCTATTTCCCATAATCCAAAAATGATTTCCAGGAATTGAATCCGACCCCTTTTGATAGGCTTTTTGGAATACTTATAACTCTTCCAAAAATCGACCAAATAAGACGTTTTTGAGTAAAAATTATTCGTTTTTGAATGAACTTAAAAAAATTCAAAAGAAATATTTAAATTCATTTGCTATAAAATTTTTGAGTTTTTCGGAAGTGTGCCATTTTTTTTCTTTTTTTTTTTCTCCAAGAAAGCTTCCATTCATTTTACGTTTGATGTCCCTTCGTGGGCCAACTTTTCTTTTTTTTTTTAATTGATTTTTTTCTACTTTTTCGCAATTTAACTTTGTTTTTATAATAAAATAATATAAAAAAAATAGACAGAAAAGTTGAAACCACGATGGGACTTGCCGCATTAAACATAGAATGAATGGAAGTTTTTTTTGGGAAAATAATAAAAATTGCGAACTTTGAAAAATTAATGATTTTTTCGAAGTCGAAAAAATTATAGAAGATGAATCGAAATATCTTTGGAATTTTTTTGAAAAGTTCATTCAAAAACGAAAATTTCGAAAAAAACGTCTTATTTGTAAAAAGTAACGTCGGTTTTTCGAAAAATTCATAACCTATTTCCGATTGTGTAAAAAAAATTGAAAAAAGTCACTGAAAAGCATTTAGTGGGGTACTATAATATTTCAACCAAATCAAAAGGGGTCGGGTTTAAAAGTGGTCAATTTGGTATCGATCCACTGCAGAATGAAGGCCTCTTCAGCATGCTTCCAACCTTCACGGTCCTGGGCTTTCCTCTGCCACTCGGGTCCAATATACTTAACGATGTCATCAATCCATCGTGCTTTCGGTCTTCTTCGCGGACGTTTGCGATCAAGCGGTATCCACTCCAGGATTGCCTTGGTCCATTTGTCGTCCCATCGCCTCGCTAAATGGCCTGCCCATCTCTATTTCAATTGTTTTACTCTTCCAATGATGTCACAGACTTTTGTTTGTTCTGTCTCGTCTTGTAATGCCAAGCATACATCTTTCCATTCCCCTCTGTGCCACCCGAAGTTTTTGAATTGATTGCGATGTGAGTGTCCAGGTTTCACTTCCGTATGTCATAACGGGTAGAACGCACTGATCGAAGACTTTTCTTTTCAGGCAAAGTGGGAGTCTGCTCTTAAACACTATGTTGAGCCTACCAAATGCCTGCCAGCCACATTTAACACGCCGTTCCACCTCCCGGGCGGTATTCCCCTCCATTGAAATCCTCTGCCCAAGATATATAAAGCTGTCCACAATCTCTAAATCCCTTCCTAAAACTGAAATTCTTCTGTCCTGAGCGAAGTTATTGAACATAACCTGACCCTTTTTCAAGTTTATTTTCAAGCCAAATGGTTCGCCAGCCCTTTGCAGTTCCTGTATGCGTCTTTGCAGCTCCTCTGGGTCTTGTGAAATGAGAATAATATCATCTGCAAATCTAAGATGGTTTAAGTTTTTACACCATCCTGTTCCCAAACCAGTTTACGGAATACTTCTTCAAGGCCAGCCGAGAAAAGAATAGGTGATATTGCGTCACCCTGCCGTACAGCTCGTTCTATATTAACTCCCACTTCAAGATCATCAAGGTGAATTGTGGCTGTAGCTCCATCATACATCGATTCTAATAGGTTTACATAGGCTATCTCTACACCTTGGCTAAGCAGTGCATCCATTATCGCATGATTTGAGATGGAATCAAATGCTTTTTCGTAGTCGATAAAAGCCAAGCACAGTGGCATGGTGTATTCGTTGTGCCTTTCTATGACCTGCTGTACAACCTGGATGTGATCCATTGTACTGAATCCACTTCTGAATCCTCCTTGTTCTCTTGGTTGTGCGTCATTCAGTTTTTTTAAAATTCTTTTAGAAATTATCTTAGTGAAAACTTTGTACCTCACTGATAGGAGGCTTGTTGGACGGTAGTTCTTTAAATCTTCCTGTGCTCCTTTTTTATGTAAAAGATCACTTCTGCATTTTTCCATAAGCCAGGTACTTTTTGTTCTTTGAGGCATTTTGAGTACAATTTTGCCGGTGTTTTATGTAACGTCCGACCACCGGCTTTTAGCATTTCGACAGTTACACTATCCTTTCCTGGAGCCTTGCCGTTCTTCATCAATTCTATAGCATTTTTTACTTCCCCCACTAGGATATCTGGCATTTGTTCTTCCGTGGGTATTGCTGTCCCTGACTGGCTCTGCTCTTCATATAACTGGGAATAATCACCTTCTGACAATCTCTAACATTAGGGTACGCGCCCTGCACACTGTGCCATCCTCACGCTTTAAAGCATATATTTGCGTTCTTTTGTTTCTCAGCTTCTGTTTAGCTTTGTTTTCTTCCAGGTTTTTTTGCACTAGCTGCATATTGAATCGGCGCGTGTCCTCTCTGATACGTTTTCTTATAGTTTTGCAGAGCTCAGTGTACTCGACCCTGCCAAAAGGACTACCTGCATTTCTCATTGCTCGCCGTTTCTTCATTAAATCAATGGTCTCACTGGATATATTTGTTTGTTTGAGACATTTTTCTTCTGGTGCTATTGAAGCAGCCGTTGGAAGTACATTATTGGCGATTTCTTCATATTGAACTGATATTTCCACCTCCTCTGTTTTCCAGATTCCACCTTGCCCTTCTTTGATCTTACCATTCTTTCGCGCTCTTTTCGACAGTCAATCCGAACCCTTGCTCGTACCATTCGGTGGTCACTTCCAACATTAAAATTGTTAAGGACAGTACAATTGGTAAATATTGTTTTATTGTTATATATATATATATATATATATATATATATATATATATATATATATATATATATATATATATATATATATATATATATATACCCAGGAGGGGGAACGACGTGTTAAATGTGGCTGGCAGGCATGTGGCTCAACATAATATATAAGATCAGCAGACTCTGACTTTGCTTGAAATGAAAAGTCTGCGATAATTGCGTTCTGAATCAATTCAAAAACTTCGGGTAGCACAGAGGGGAATCGAAAGATATACACTTGGCATTACAAGACTAGACAGAAAGCCCTACGTTTGGATCAGGGAACGAACGAAAGTCTGTGTCATCATTGGAAGAGTAAAGCAATTGAAATGGGCAGGCCATATAGCGAGGCGATGGGACGACAGATTGACCAGGACAATCCTGGAATAGATACCGCTTCGTAAACGTCCGCGAAGAAGACCGAAAGCACGGTGGACTGATGACATTGTTAAGTATATTGAACCCAAGTGGCAGAGGAGAGCCCTGGACCGTGAAAGTTGGAAGCATGCTAAAGAGGCCTTCATCCTTCAGTGAATCGACACTGGCTGATGATGATAATGATGATATATATATATATATATATATATATATATATATATATATATATATATATATATATATATATATATATATATATATTTGTTATTTTATATATTTCATTATATTTTTGCTATTTTTATATCCCTTTTTTCCATTTCCATCCATTTTTCTTCGATCCCTTGTAGTTTTATTTTCAATATAATATATTGAATTATTATTTATATATTTTTTCGTTTTCTTTTTCTGTCTATAGCCTCTTAATTGATTTTCTGATTTCATTATATTTCTTTATATTTCGAGAAATTTCTTATATTTTTAAGAAATTTACTTATTATAGAGAAAATAATAGTTCTTCACAAATCTAGTGACCTAGTTTGCAGAAACATAACTAAAAACTCGAAACCCTGTAGCAAAACAGAATTCTAAATCAGTAGAAGTTTGGTTTATGGGCGGAGTCCGTCTCTGCGTCACAATTCGCCATAATTGCTAGAAAATTAGTGCCTATAATTGCTTCAAAAACAATACTTAATAATAATAGAGTTCGGTTTTGGTAAAATTTTATACGGAATCGTTTGAAATTATATGTTGCCGGCATCAAAAATTATCGAACCAATTAAAAGTTAGACGCCGTCAGTAAAGGGACGGATGTTTTCGTTCGTCTTGTGTTCTTGTTATCGATTATGTATATGTTTAAGAATTTTCGCATATATTTTTTCTTTTCTACAAATATCATAAAAAAAATTTAAAAAAGTCCATCTTTAAAATATCCTACAACGAAAACCACGGTTTCAATCTTTTTTCCTCCATTTTGGTTTTAAAGGGTTGACACTGAGCTTTTTGAGGTGCTATATAGTTTGAGGTTTGATATATATATATATATATATATATATATATATATATATATATATATATATATATATATATATATATATATATATATTTCATCATCATCAGCCCGTATCGATCCACTGCAGAATGAAGGCCTCTTCAGCATGCTTCCAACCTTCACGGTCCTGGGCTTTCCTCTGCCACTCGGGTCTAATATACTTAACGATGTCATCAATCCATCGTGCTCTCGGGCTTCTTTGCGGACGTTTGCGATCAAGCGGTATCCACTTCAGGATTGCCTTGGTCCATCTGTCGTCCCATCGCCTCGCTATATGGCCTGCCCATCTCCATTTCAATTGTTTTACTCTTCCAATGATATCACAGACTTTTGTTTGTTCCCTGATCCATGCGCAGGACTTTCTGTCTCGTCTTGTAATGCCAAGCATACATATTTCCATTCCCCTCTGTGCCACTCGAAGTTTTTGAATTGATTGCGATGTGAGTCTCCAGGTTTCACTTCCGTATGTCATAACGGGTAGAACGCACTGATCGAATACTTTTCTTTTCAGGCAAAGTGGGAGTCTGCTCTTAAACACTATGTTGAGCGTACCAAATGCCTGCCAGCCACATTTAACACGCCGTTCCACCTCCCGGGCGGTATTCCCCTCCATTGAAATCCTCTGCCCAAGATATATAAATCTGTCCACAATCTCTAAATCCCTTCCTAATACTGAAATTCTTCTGTCCTAAGCGAAGTTATTGAACATAACCTGACTCTTTTTCAGGTTTATTTTCAAGCCAAATGGTTAGCCAGACCTTTGCAGTTCTTGTATGCGTCTTTGCAGCTCCTCTGGGCCTTGTGAAATGAGAATAATATCATCTGCAAATCTAAGATGGTTTAAGTTTGCACCATTGATCTTTACACCATCCTGTTCCCAATCCAGTTTACGGAATACTTCTTCAAGGCCAGCCGAGAAAATAATAGGCGATATTGCGTCACCCTGCCGTACACCTCGTTCTATATTAATTCCCACTTTAAGATCATCAAGGTGAATTGTGGCTGTAGCTCCATCATATATCGATTCTAATAGGTTTACATAGGCTCTCTCTACACCTTGGCTAAGCAGTGCATCCATTATCGCATGCTTTGAGATGGAATCAAATGCTTTTTCGTAGTCGATAAAAGCCAAGCACAGTGGCATGGTGTATCCGTTGTGCCTTTCTATGACCTGCTGTACAACCTGGATGTGATCCATTGTACTGAATCCACTTCTAAATCTTGCTTGTTCTCTTGGTTGTGCGTCATTCAGTTTTTTTAATATTCTTTTAGAAATTATCTTAGTGAAAACTTTGTACATTACTGATAGGAGGCTTATTGGACGGTAGTTCTTTAAATCTTCCTGTGCTCCTTTTTTATGTAAAAGGATCACTTCTGCATTTTTCCATAAGTCAGGTACTTTTTGTTCTTTGAGGCATTTTGAGTATAATTTTGCCAGTGTTTTATGTAACGTCCGACCACCAGCTTTTAGCATTTCGACAGTTACACTATCCTTTCCTGGAGCCTTGCCGTTCTTCATCAATTCTATAGCATTTGTTACTTCCTCCACTAGGATATCTGGCATTATATATTGTTCTTCCGTGGGTATTGCTGTCCCTGACTGGCTCTGATCTTCATATAACTGGGAAAAAAACCTTCTGACAATCTCTAACATTTGGGTAGGCGCCCTGCACACTGTGCCATCCTCACGCTTCTTAATTTCTTTGTTTTCTTCCAGGGTTTTTTGCACTAGCTGCATATTGAATCGGCGCGTGTCCTCTCTGTTACGTTTTCTTATAGTTTTGCAGAGCTCAGTGTACTCGACCCTGCCAAAAGGACTACCTGTATTTCTCATTGCTCGCCGTTTCTTCATTAAATCAATGGTCTCACTGGAGATTTTTGCTTGTTTGAGACATTTTTCTTTTGGTGCTATTGAAGCAGCCGTTTGAAGTACATTGTTGGCGATTTCTTCATATTGAACTGATATTTCCACCTCCTCTGGATCTTGTAACGCAGCAAACCGGTTTGACAAATCAATCTCAAAATCGCTTCCTCTCTCCAGCAGTTTTCCAGAATCCACCTTGCCCTTCTTTGATTTTAGCATTCTTTTGCGCTCTTTTCGACAGTCAATCCGAACCCTTGCTCGTACCATTCGGTGGTCAGTTCCAACATTAAAATTGTTAAGGACAGTACAATTGATAAATATTGTTTTATCGTTGGTCATGATGTAGTCAATTTCGCTTGTGAGCCCAGTCAATTTCGCTTGTGAGCCCAGATGGACTTTTCCATGTCCATTTTCTGCTGATATTTTTCTTATAGAATGAATTCATAATATATAGGTCTTGCCCTTCAGCAAAATCAACTAATCTGTCACCTCTATTGTCTCGCTCACCAGTTCCATATGGGCCAGTTGCATTTTCGTCTGTTCTTGTTGTTCCAATTCTGGCATTAAAATCACCCATCAGGATTTTGTACCTACATTTCTCCTTGTATAAAAGCTGAGCCACATCATCATAAAATTCCTCAATTTCCTCATCTTTATGGCTTATAGTTGGTGCATATATATATATATATATATATATATATATATATATATATATATATATATATATATATATATATATATATATATATATATATATATATATATATATATTATATATATGTATATATTCGCAATTTCGCAAGGAAAGTTCAGTCGATTAAAACCCCCAAAAACATTGAAACGGGCCAATTTCAAACAATGCTGGACAAACTCTTCACTAATAGAAAAGTAGCTTTCAGAACAGTTTTTTACCAGTTACTTTTTGTTGATTTGATTGATTTTGTGCAATATGCTAGATTTGCGAATACGATAGCTAGAACATGTTATGTAGAAAGACTCTGAAGAAACGAAAAGAAGTAAAAGAAGAAACGGAAAGATTTTGAAGGACGTGCAGGAAAAGGACATCCAAAGAACAAATGTATCGAGGAAACCTGAAAGGAACTTTGGATATTCAATGCCAACAACTGAGAAACAACATGCAATGAATTAGAAGGAAGCAATAGGGAAATAAGGAAAAAAAACCATATAACATTTTTATATCTTTAAAATTTTGTTCGTTAGGCAAATTTGTTACAAAAAAGAATCACTGAGAAATTTGTCTCCGTTTGGTTTTTTGTTTTTACCCAGTGATTTTTTCTTTACATAAGAACAGGTATTTTTGAGTTTTAGATAGTGACCAAAAACCCAAATAAAGGAAAAAAACTATGTATATATATATATATATATATATATATATATATATATATATATATATATATATATATATATGCAATGTCAGATATCTGTGGAACACACAACCTGCGTCTCCGCCTTAATGAGCATTTTTGTTGGTTGATGACTGGATGTGGGGCTCATCTCCAGTGATCAACCAACAAAAATGCCCATATATATATATATATATATATATATATATATATATATATATATATATATATATATATAATATACTTTTTTTTATTGCATTATGTATCTGCAAGCTCGCCCAAATCTCGTCTAGTTCGACAAGCAGTTAGTTCATCTTATAGAAGAGGCTGGAATATCGACAAATAGAACTATAACTATATAATAGTTATAAGAACTATATAATCTACTACATTTTGAAGTTTCACCATCATTTGAACATATGTGAAGTTTGAAGTCGATCTGTCAATTCATTCGTACAAAAACAGCAGTTAAAGTATACGTATCAGTGTTATTTTTAAAATGGAAAATATTGAAAATTGTGTAATAATTAAATTCTTTGTAAAAAAGGTTTAAAGACAATAGACATTCATAGTGAAATGGTAAAATGTATTAGGGGAGGCTGCTCCTTCAATAACAATGTTTTGTAAGAGGACAGGTGAGTTTCAACGTGGTCGTACAAGCCTGGATGATGATCCTCGTTCCGGACATCCAATAAGTCCAACTACTGAACAAACCATAGAGTGGATTAGGCCCAGTTGTTCAGCTCCGAAGCAGCCAAAGTGGTTAAAATCGACCAAAAATATTATGGCATCAATTGTTTGGATACAAGGCTTTTTGTTAATTGATTACCTTCATATCGGTAAAAGAATAACAGGAGCGCATTACTCAAACCTTTTAGATCAATTGGATACAAAAATTCGTGAGAAAAGACCTGGTTTAGCGAAGAACAAATAATTTTTCATCAATGCAATACACCGACTCACAGAGGTGTTATTGTAATGACCAAATTGAAGGAGTTGCACTACGAATTGTCGGAGCATCAACCATATTCACTAGATCTGGCCACCACTGACTTTCATCTGTTTCTAAATCTCAAAAAAATTCTACCTAGAAAGCGTTTTTCATCAAATGAAGAAGTTATAGCAGCCGTAGATGAATATTTTGAAGGGCTTCCAGAAAATCACTTCAGAGATGGAATAAATGAATTGGAGAACGTCTGAAAAAAATGTATTGAGTTTAAAGGAGCATATATGGAAGAATAAAGTCATTGTTTCAACTATAAAATTGTTTTATCATTTCCGTTCCGCGAACTTTTCAATCAGCCTAGTAAATGGGATGGTATTGGTCGAACTCTTGAGCTATTACCTCGGCAGTCAGCAACTGTAAACGAACTTTAAACATGTGTGCAATCGAGTATCGAAGACATGGATCACGGATTTACAGAATGTTATATTAACCGTGTTGGATCTGCTGTACTACATTTTTATTTATTATTACATAATACTGTTTACATTATATAATTTTCAATATCATTTTCTTTTGATGGACAGTTTCGATGTTGTTTCCATTTTTAACTGTACCAGCCCTCATTTTCAATGAAGATTTGGCTAAGTATCAAAAAAATTTCGTATGGAAGATGAAATAATTGATAACAAACATTTAATATCAATATTGATTAATATTATTTATTATTATTATTCACGTAGGGGCCTTGGTGGACCACGCGTAGTACAATTAGAGGCGTTTGTTGTTGTTAGCCTTCCTTTGCGCCCATACTAATTTCATTCTTTCGCTATGAGCTTTTTTCCTTTCGTCAGACCAAGTTGTTCCAGTCTTCCTACATTTTTCTCTCTGGCCCACCTCCCAAACGCCAACCTTGTGTCTGAAATAGCCTCTATACTGAATTTCACTTTGTGTAATATTTGCTGATCTTAGGTCGTCTTTAATTGCAGCAATCCATTTAATTATTTCTATTTTAGCTCTACTCCTATTTTCATAAAATTCTACTATTTGTCTAGTTAGCCTACTCGGATTCATCCGTTCTATGTGTCCGTAAAACTTAAGTCTTCTTATTCTGATATCGCTATGTATATCTGTTTACTTGCTTGATTTCTTGGTTTTCTCCAAGTCGGTATGTTGATGTATTTATTTGTTTGGGGCCTAAGATTTTTCTTATGATTTTTCTTTCCTTCTTTTCAATGTCCTCGATGTCTCTCTTTCTATTCAAAATCTGCCCCATATAGACATTCTGGCTGTGTTGCAATGTCTCAGTTTTGTGTTTTTAGATAGGTATTTTTTGTTGTAAATATTTTGTGTAAGTCTCAATGCCGTTTCCATTTTTTGACATCTACCCTCATTGGCCGCTTTTTCCAACCCATTTTCTATGATTATTTTACCCAAATATTTGAATTGAGAGACTCGTCTGATGTTACCATATTTTTAAGCCGCTTGATTTGCCTAATTATTTCATCTTCATTCGGTGGTAATGAATCTGCGTTTGTTTGTTTAGGGTTTTGTGTTGGTAATTTGTTTTTGGGCTCAGGACAGTGTAGTATTTGTTCAATATATTTCGCAAGTTCTTTGCAATTGTCTTGGTTATTTAGACCTATTGTCGGTTTTCCTTTTGGAAGCAAAGACTTTGCGGTTGATAGCCTGTTAATTTAGTTTTACATGTTTTGTAAAAGTTTCGGGTGTTATTTTTTTGGAAATCTTTTTCTATTTCATTAACTTGACTGTTTTCATATTTTCTTTTAGTTTGTCTAATTAGCTTCGATGTTTCTTTTCTTACTTCCAAAAAGATGTTATAGTTTATTGCTGTTTTTGAACTGTTCCAATCTTTGAATACTTTACTTCGGCTTAATACTGCTTGCTCGCAAACTTCATCCCACCACGGATGTTTTCTACGTTTTTGTAAAGGCACCAACTTTAAGGCTGTTTTAATAATTTTTTGTTTCAATTCTTGCTAGTTCTGTGCAGGTTGTTTATCAAGCTCTTCTGTTAGGGCTGGTTTTATTTTCGTTGGGTCGAACTTTGGTATTAGCAGTCTCTTTTGAATAAGTTTTCGAGGTTTTAAGCTAAGTTTGATTCTAGTCAAGTAGTGATACGTGTCTATGTTAGCTCCTTTTCTGACTTGAACATTCAAAATCTCTTTATAATTGGGATACGAAATGGCAACATGGTAAATTTGAAATTCACCCATGTACGTGTTTGGGCACCTCCAGGTCTTTTGTTTTATTATTTTCTTCTTAATTATTTATTTAAAATTTATTGTAATTTTTTACGTGCAGCAAAATTGACGAAAACGAACGATGAAAAGGAACGTCGAGTTGGGCTGTGGGATTTTATCACACCCATCTTATTTTCCAAATTTGACCTATTCGTATTTTCCTTTGATTCCGCTCTCTGAAATATCACCTGGTTTCTAGCCGCTTTACATCTTTTGAAGAAGTCGGAAACAGACTCAACAGCCTTTATCATATCAAAACCACTAAGTTTTTTTCGATCGAGGATTCGACAATTGCTTGAAACGCTGTTACGATTCGTTCGCTGTCGATTTTTTTCGCTAAATTTGAGCGTTTATTTCCATAACATAATAAATTACCTTAATAATCAAAGTACTGGCCATCGTAAGCTATTACTTTTTTCTATCTTTCTGTCAAATAATGGATTCCGCGTTAAAATAACTTTTGGTTTTCTTTGAGGCCAACCATTTATCAAACCAAATTTTTACTTTTTTGTAAGTATGTAAGTTGTTCTGAAATTGCGTGCTGTATCGATCGAAATAAGTCGTAGTATGAAGGGGCTAAGTCTGGAGAATACGGCGGGCGGGGTAGGAAGTCCCATTTAATGTTTTCCAAATAGTTTTTTACACATTTTGCAACATGAGGCCAAGCATTGTCACGTTGAATAATTACTTTATCATGTCTTTGGGAGTATTCTGGTCGTTTTTCCTTCAATGCTCGGTTCAATTTTATCAACTGTTATCTGTATCGATCGCTAGTAACCGTTTCATCAGGTTTCAGTAGTTTGTAATACTCAGCTCTTCTACTAACCCACCAAATACACAGCAAAGCCTTCTTTCCATGTATATTGCGCACTGGTTGTGATGTTGAAGTCTGGCCTGGATCTACCCATGATTTTTGCGCTTTAGGTTGTCATACTAGATCCACTTTTTATCACCTGTCACAACTCGATGTAAAAAAATCTTTTCTTTTCTGTCTGACAAGCAAAATTTCACATGTGGTTTTTTGCCTTTCAATGTCTCTTTCCTTCGATATATATGGAACCCATTTTCCTTCCTTTTGGGTCTTTCTCAATGCGTGTAGACGTTCGGAAATGGTGGATTGGGTAATATTCAATGCTTCTGCCAATTGTTTCAACGTATGAGTTGAGACTTCATCCAATAATGCTTACAAGCCTCCATCTTCAAACTTTTTCGCCTGTCCTGAAAGCTCCTTGTCTTTTATATCAAAATCACCACTTTTAAAGCGTTTAAACCATGGTTCACGAGTTTTTTGAGTTAAAGCATGTTCACCATAAGATTCAACTAACAACTTTCAGTAGCCGTTTTGTTCAAATGAAAGATGGTTATTAAAGTTCTCCAAAAGACCTCTTTTTCTGGCTACATATTCAAAGCTATGAAAAACTATGTTTTTTGCACAAATACAATTAATAACGAACTGACTTTTGATGGCGTATATTTACTCTCCAAAACACCGTACACGTCATTAGTCTATACCAACAAATGTATTAGTAACGACATCTCTTAGCAAAACCGACTGTATTTACCGAAACATCTATTACTTTTTTCATAAATAAATGCTAAGGGGAAGTCAAAAGAGGTCGAGAATTAAGTACTATTACGTCACCCATTTAATTTATAAACAATTTTCTTTTTATTACCATATTTACAGCTTTTTTATCTACCCCCGTAACAGCTAAGTAATATAAGCTAAAAGGATTACTCGTCCACTTATTTTACCACAGTTTAATTTCGTTCGAGTTTATCGGTCGATTCCAGAAAGACTCCAGTTTTTTTTCTTGCCCCGTGCTTGTTTGTCCTCTTAATCAGAAACCCCTCCGCCATTATTCGTTCATTTCTCGACGACGCCATATCTTTCCCATATCGGCGCATGTAAACAAAACGTCAATTAAAGGAAATCACGTAACCGTCCACGGTCCGTTTCCATTTTCTCCGTTATTTATTTCAATAACGAAAAGAAAATATAATGAAATCGGGCACGAAAACAATTACGAAAGATTCTGGTGACAATGATTGACGGGTTCAGGTTTGTTTCACCTCGATTTTTCTATCACCGGCTTTATTTGTTAAACAGTATAGAGGACGCGTTGTGAATTTAATTTTTTCAAGTTTAGTGTGTTACCAGAACTCGAACCAGGGACCTCTCAGTTACCATCAGTGCCATCGTTACTGCATTTTTTCTCTGTTTGTTTCGTTCTCTGGTTGGTTCATCCCATGTGCCGTCCTGGGTGATATTCACTTCCAGATATTGCTCGCAATATTTTATTATTCCTTTCAGTTCTCCTCCAATGCACATGTACTGATGTTTTTCTACATTTATCTTTAGTCTCTGGTTCTCACTTGCATATTATTCGTTTAATTTTCGTGTTATGTATTGTTATTCGTTGTTGTTTCGTTGTTGTTTCAAGTTGTTTATTGGAGAATCAATGGCTAATACAATTGGTCTCATTGATTTCCCTGTTGTATGCGTTTTTGGTAGAGCATACAATCTTGGCACTTTTGGATTAGAAATATGCAGTTTGCTTTTTAGAGAAGGACAAATAAGGCTGTCACAAGACTTAAATGTATCTGTGACTTCGTTAACCATTTTTGACAATGGACTCCTCGGGTCATATATATAGAATATAGTTTAGTTTTAGAATAGATTAAATCATATCCTGATGATGCTAATATGGTTAGCGAAACGTGAGTCGAAAAGTTTAAAAAAGTGATTTGGTGTTTGGTGGTAGATCTCTTCGAGTTTAGTGTTTCTCATCGAAGGTTCCAATAGAAGAATTGAGCTAATTTACTGTCTAAAAAAAAGCCCAAACTGCTCGTCACTGAGCGTGGCGATTTGCTATTGATGTCAACGAAATTGGAACCCGATATTAACAAATTGTTAAAATTCTACCAACCTCAACCATTTTATTATTATTTGGTGGAGGTGCAGAGCCCCAACGCCCACCCTCACGAGCCGCCACTGCTACTCATTCTTAATGGATAGCCAGACAAATAAAATAGATATAGATACTTGCTTACTCAATCCTTCCTCTTAATACCCTGTGTGGAAATTACATTTCATGTGTTAATGAAGTTTCACCATAATTTACGGTCCTTGGCCAGGTTAACTGCTTCCTGCCATGATTTGCCTCTTCTTTGGGTTGTTTCTGTGATGGCCTTATTTCATGCCTTACGCAATCTTCCCCTTTTGTTCTTTCCCATCGCTCTAGCTTCCCACACTTTCTTGGTTTGTCTGTGTTGATCCATTCTGTTTAGATGACCGAACCATCTCAGTTTTTGCTCTTCTATTTTTGATACGAGCGCTGGTATTTCCAAGTTGTCCCTGACTATATTATTCCTGACCTTGTCTATTCTTTTTATTCCCTGTACCTTACGAAGATATCTCATTTCTGCTGCTTGTACTCTGCTCTTTTGCCGTTCATTCAAGATCCAATTTTCGCATCCATTTGTTAGTGTGGGATATATGTCGTTTTATATATTGTTATTTTCGATATTTGTTTGTTGTTTAAGAAGCCTCTGCTAAGCGATCGAAGCATTCTCCCTGCTTTCGCCAGTCTGTTGTTCAGTTCGTCGTTCTAGTTTCCTCTATTATTAATAGTAGGACCTAAGTAGTTATACTTTTCAGTGTTTTATTTCCATGTTGTTTGAGATTATTGTTCTCTCCTTGCAATGTTCTTGGTTATTTGTCAATATCATGATCTGTGTCTTATTTACATTGATGTGTAGACCAAACTTTTCACATGCTTTGTTCCATACTCCTATGTTGAATTTTAATTTTTCCTCAGATTCTGTCATGAGAACTATATCGTCAGCAAATATACTCATTTCTACATTAACTGGTTTCATCTTTGTCCATCCCATGTAGTATTTCTTAAATTTATTCTTATATATTTTGATTATTTCATCTATTGTGTTTATAAACAGTAGCGGACTCAGACTTCCCCCTTGTCTCACTCCTTCCATTGTGGTGAAAGGAGCAGATACTCTATTGTGTACATGCTTTTAGTGGCTGCGATAGGATCCTTGTTTATATTTATATTTTCTAAGCTGTTCCAGATGAGTTCTCTTTTTATTGAATCAAAAACTTTTTCCGTGTCTATGAAGCATAAATATACTGTTCTATTCTTCTCTCTCCTCTTTATCCTGAATCCGCTTTGCTCGTCTAGGAGGTATAGATAATGTGCAACAATATTTTAATATTTGCTATAAAATTAACTATTATGGGAAAGGGTGCGTTTGATTTTTTTTTTTTGTAAAAGGGACAGTGATCCAGAAAGGTTGGGAAGCGGCTGTGTCCGGTCAAACAATACTCTTTCAGTAAATTGCAGCCGATACTGCTTTCTCATTCGCTAACCTAATGTCATTCGTTGGGCAGAGCTGGTCCAGATTCATATAAATCAGAAGATATTGGGAGTCCTGGACAGCGTCACACTCACACAGGACATCCGCTCTATCCGGTAATAGTCCCCATTTTTGCAAATTGGTTTTGCATCGTGGTACGCCCACTCACAAACCTTCAGATTTTAACTACAGGAAACTGGAAATCTGTTTAAGAATATAAGCTGGAAAAAGAGGAAGAAAGGCCGTTCCTCGACAGCATTAACTGAACAATATTCCTCCAAAATTACTTCTAAAGAACCACATCGAGAACTAAACAAACAAGAAAACAACAAATCAAATTATTTTTGTGTTGTGATCCACCTGGTAACCAAACCAAGTAATTAAATCCGGTAAAATCCCACAGTGGGTGTCTGTATAATTTATGTTACGACCGTTCCGAACTATTATCGATATCTCTCTCTCCCGAATAAAAATAAAAGAATCTAACGGTGTAACTCGAGATGTCTTTTAATTCGATTTAAAACACAATGCGAGGAGCATATTTTATTTTGTTTATAGGCTCACCACGCCGGTAATTAAATACTTAAAGGTTTTCTCTTTTTTTTCTTTCTTCTTCTTTAATTAATTATTAATTCCGTTCGGCCCACGCTGCCACGCCAGTGACAAATGATAAGTCGGACATTTATTGAAGATGATGTACGAGGTGGGACGGGGACATAAAATACGGTTTTTTTTTGCTTTATTATAGTCGTAAAGAAGCTGTTATAATTAAATAATTCTTTTGTATATTACGTTGTGTTATTGGGTTCTCAATTATCGGTCTGTAGGTTTCATCGACTGTAGAGCTTATTGGTATCAAATTTTTTTTCCGGCGAGCCTAAGGTGAATATAAGCTGAAAAATCAATTGTAGATGCTGTGTCGTTCGAAGAGTAAGGTTTGAGGCCTTATTTTCGCCTTTTAACGGAAGAAAAATTGCTGCAGAACTCATGCGGTCTTGATTTGCTTTTTTTTGGGATATAATGCTGTCTCCTACAGTGTCTGTAAGTACTATACCAACAATTCTATACTGAAAATTTCGGCTAAAAATAGCGGGCATAGCACAATGCAGACACTGCTGGGCAATAATTCTTGTCGTACATTGCTAGAGCTCTGAGAGGAACTCGTAATAACACTACAATTCCAGATTCAATAAAAAGAACTTCCTGTGTAAGGTTGTAGCCTGTGACGAAAAGTATATATATATATATATATATATATATATATATATATATATATATATATATATATATATATATATATATACATTTTTTTATTACATTATGTATCTATGTATCTGCAAGCTCGCCCAAATCTCGTCTAGTTCGACAAACAGTTCATCTTACAGAAAAGGCTGGAATAACGACAAATAGAACTATAACTATATAATAGTTATAAGAACTATATAATCTACTACATTTTGAAGTTTCACCATCATATGAACATATGTGAAGTTTGAAGTCGATCTGTCAATTCATTCGTACAAAAACAGCAGCCTAAAGTAAACGTATCAGTGTTATTTATATATATATATATATATATATATATATATATATATATATATATATATATATATATATATATATATATATATATATATATATATATATATATATATATATATCATCATCATCAGCCTGTATCGATCCACTGCAGGATGAAGGCCTCTTCAGCATGCTTCCAACCTTCACGGTCCTGGGTTTTCCTCTGCCACTCGGGTCCAATATACTTAACGATGTCATCAAACCATCGTGCTTTCGGTCTACTTCGCGGACGTTTGTGATCAAGCGGTATCCACTCCAGGATTGCCTTGGTCCATCTGTCGTCCCATCGCCTCGTTAAATGGCCTGCCCATCTCCATTTCAATTGCTTTACTCTTCCGATGATGTCACAGACTTTTGTTTGTTCCCTGATCCACGCGCAGGACTTTCTGTCTCGTCTTGTAATGCCAAGCATACATCTTTCGATTCCTCTCTGTGCCACCTGAAGTTTTTGAATTGATTGCGATGTGAGTGTCCAGGTTTCACTTCCGTATGTCATAACGGGTAGAACGCACTGATCGAAGACTTTTCTTTTCAGGCAAAGTGGGAGTCTGCTCTTAAACACTATGTTGAGCCAGCCAAATCCCTGCCAATCACATTTAAAGTGCCGTTCCATCTCCCGGGCAGTATCCCCCTCCGTTGAAATGCTCTATTCTAGATATATAAAGTGGTCCAAATTCCTTTCTAAAACTGAAATTCGTATGTCTTCAGAGAATTTATTGAACATAACCTGATTCTTTTTCTGGTTTTATTTTTAAGCCAAATGGTTCGCCAGCCCTTTGCAGCTCTTGTATACGTCTTTGCAGCTCATCTGGGCATTGCGAAAGGAAAACGATATCATTTATCAAATCTAAGATGGTTTAAGTTTGCACTAGTGATCTTTACACTCCTGTTCCCAATCCTGATTACGCAATACTTCTTCAAGGCAAGCCGAGAAAAGAATAGGCGACATTGCGTCATTCTGCCGTACACCTCACTCTACATTAATTCCCACTGCAAGATCATCAAAGTGAATTGTCGCTGTAGCTCCATCATATATCGATCCTAATAGGTTTACAGATTAGACAGACAGTCTACCCCCTGTCTAAGCAGTGTATCCATTATGGCCTGCTTTGATATGGAGTAAAATGATATGCGTAATTCGATTCCTGTCGATTCCTAAATTAAAAAATGAAATTACTCGAGTCATTGGGGAAATAGATCCACGGTTACCAAAATGTGATCTAAAATGTTGTCAAAATATTGAACATCTGTGGAGCTGCAAGAGGTGGTCATTTGGCAGATATTGTCTCGGTATATTGGCACAGATATATAAATATCATACACTACGCTGCAATTATCAATAAAACATTTTTTGAAATCAGCGCAAATTATGTGCTTTACTCAAGAATTTAAAAAACCGCCTAATTTGAAAAACTCTTTATATACACACGTTTCTCTGTGACTCATGGAGAGCCTTGGCCTTCCTTACAACTGCCTTCGATTTTTCTCTATTCTCTGTAATTTCCGTCCAGTTTTGTTGATCGATTTCTTTAAGATCCATGAGCACATCATTCAATCAGCTCAGATCTGGCCGTCCTCTTGAGCTATTGCCATATGGAGTTTGTACAAAGGATTTCTTCACAGCACGTTCATTTTATCCGTGTTTTATATACTCTAAGATGTCTTTTTCTCTTAGTTCCAATCTTGGATTTGAAAGCTAGATACAGGTCCAAATATTCTTCATAGTATTTTACTCTAAAATCTACTTAGAGATTCCTCTTGCTGTTTTGTAAGGCTCCAAGATTCACACCCATAAGTCAGCACTGGTCTTATGATTAACTTGTAGGTTCAGACTTTATATTTTCTGGATTATCCTTTAGATGACATTATCTATTAGCTGCTGGTGTCGCTATTTCTGCGCCCATTTCATTACTGTTGGTCTTGAAATCACTCATTGCGTTGAAGTGACTGTGATTGTTCTGATTGATAATGAGGATGATATTTTATCGCCATTCTTGGTTTTTTTAGATACATGCATTTTGTTTTGGCGTCATTAATTTGAAGTCCCCCTCATTTTACCAACTTGATCCAGTCGTGAGGTAGCATTTTTTAAGTCCCTACGTGTTCTTCCAGGTATAGCGATATCTTGGGCGTTTGTCGTTATTTGGCATGAAGTAGATTTTTTTTGATAATCCAAAGAAGGTTTAATACTCTTCGAACAAGATGTTCGAATACGTTGAAAAAGTCCTGGTACATTTCTAATCTGGTCTGCTGCTTCTCCGTACATACCTTCTCCATGTTACTTCTCGGTACCATTATATTCGGGTTCAGAATACAATTTTCTGGGAGGGCATCCACAAATTACCAGAGATATGGGATAAATGTGCAGCTAGCGATGGCGCATACTTTGAGTAAACTATTTTTTACCTTTCTCCCAAATTAAACGTGTTTTTTTTTTAAGAAAAAATTAAGAATTATTGTACCGTCACACTTGGTAAGTCGAGTACCTTGGTTAATGAACCATTCTATTTATTTACTGTTATTAATGTGTCTTAAACAAAAATAATTTCACATTTTGTAATACTATAAACTGATTGATAAAAATGCCTGTCGTTTGTGAGAGGGACTGACCAGAAGCGGACCACCATGTATACCGTTAATAGTTTCTAATTAATGACATTTTGAAGGCGTACAAGCAAAGTCTCTTAAGATACGCGATCTTGAATCGACCAAGCTATGCCTTTTAGGAATTTACATTATATTAACAAAATTAATTATTCGACAGCTCAAAAATATAAATAATTTTAATGTCCGGTACGGCTTGTAACAGTTTCTGTTTGTCTTGTTAACATTAGTATAATTTTACATTCCGATGTGTCGTAATCTTCTAATTGTCTCTTCAATTTTGATAGCTATTTTTTTGTTTGTTGTTTCGTAATCGCTCTAACGTAAAATGAAAATGCGTGAGACTCAGGTTGTTGGGGAATATCAACTAAACACAATGAAAGATACATATTGAGTATTGATTTTTTTTTATATAAGAGTTAGGATCAAAATATGAAAATTTAATTGAAAATTATTTTTTTTAGAAGCTGTGTATCAGAGACATGAACAATTCGACTCTTCATTGCCAAAATAGTGCTAATCTTTTGATTCAACGGATGATTGGAGCAATAATTTATGTATCTTCCTGAGGCTGAAGGTTTTTTGGTTTAGTTCAATCTAATCTTGGGCCTCAGCCTTTATAAGATCGCATTTTAAAATTTTTTTGTCCATGAGTTATTTTGGTGCTTTCTGTTGGTGTATTTGTCTTTATGTTGTTCATTACTGATTCTATTTTCCCGATTCTTCTTATAATTGTTCAAATTGTTAAAGCCGTACAAAACAGTTATTTTAATACTCTGAAATATACCGAGTGTTTACCAAGTCAAATGTTGTTAGCCAGTGGATTTGACGTTGTTTTTATACGTTATATTTATTTTCTTTCCCGCTAAGAGAAAACTGCGAGAAAAAAAAACCGATCATTTAAAAAGATGAAAAAAAAAGACACTTGGATGGCGCGAACGGGGACTTCACATATTGTCGAACGAAATAGGGGCGTCGGCGAGTGTAAATGACATCATTATAACTCTAAAGTGTTCTCTCCCGCGTTCCCCAGGAGACGGGGCCGGCGTCGACGCCGCTAATGGCATACATGACAAGAGATCCGCGATCGATTTTTTAAATTTACGAAGAAAGAATAAACAACGTCCGCACCACCGCCGCCGCCCTCTTTTTGCCGCCTCTTCTTTACCTTCCCCCGTCCTACCCCCGCCACTTTCTTCCACCTCATTCCTGTCGTCTTCTAACGAGACCTACGAATACCTTGATGGGCATCAGCCAATTCCACCAGTGGACGTGCGTAAATTTGACTTAACGAATTCTACGTTGTAATAGTTGAAGTTTTAATTTCACTTCCTCGGAGTAACTCGATAACTGTTCGATGCTAAATTCGAATAGATTTACCAATTAACACCAAATCACTTTTTTTTTAAATTCTCGACGCGCGTTTCGTTAACCATATTAACATCATCAGGAGAAAATTCAGTCGATTGAATTATCTCCTGATGATGCTAACATAATTAACAAAACGCGTGTCGAGATGTTTAGAAAAGTTATTTAGTGTTTAGTAGTAAATCTCTTCGAGTAGTTTACACCGAAGGTTCCAAGATTTGTATTTAACTATTAATTTCTCGAAATACCTGTAGATTGGGCAGTGAACAACGTAGAAGATTCCTCAGTAGATATTCGGCTGTACCCCGCTTAGTTACTAGGTTGATTAAGCTACGATTCTTGATCGGATTTTACATTCTGACCCGAAGAAAATATATATAAGCGAGCGATGTAGATGCACACACATACAAACAAAAATTCTATTTAAAATGTATATCTATATATATATATATATATATATATATATATATATATATATATATATATATATATATATATATATCATCATCATCAGTCCGTATCGATCCACTGCAGGATGAAGGCCTCTTCAGCATGCTTCCAACCTTCACGGTCCTGGGCTTTCCTCTGCCACTCGGGTCCAATATACTTAACGATGTCATCAGTCCATCGTGCTTTCGGTCTTCTTCGCGGACGTTTGCGATCAAGCGGTATCCACTCCAGGATTGCCTTGGTCCATCTGTCGTCCCATCGCCTCGCTATATGGCCTGCCCATCTCCATGTCAACTGTTTTACTCTTCCAATGATGTCACAGACTTTTGTTTGTTCCCTGATATATATATATATATATATATATATATATATATATATATATATATATATATATATATATATATATATATATATATATATATATATATATATATATATGGCCCGGCAGACGTTTGTTTTTTTTTGTGGGCTTGTTTTTTTAATAATTGATATTAAATTCCTTTTTTTAACCTATCGGATCCTAGCATAGGCATGAACCATCGTCTAGACAAAACAAATATATTGTGGGAATATGACCTCAATCGGTCAAGTCACTGTTGAATACGGTGACAGAAAACGCACTTATGATGAAGTTTGTCGAGTACTTTATGAAGTTCATCCGAATAAAAACATCACTAGTCAATAGTTTCAAAAATCCAAACATTTTACTTTTGAGGATACTGTGTATAAACCAGCTCCATCCAATGCGGATTAGTATCAGCCTGGAATCTACAGTTGTGTCTGTTAACATGACCATTTAAACAGAATGTTACTTTATCCGTGAAAATAATATTTGGATTGGTATTTATTTTTTCAATCATAATCTCGAAAAATTCATCTTTTCATATATATATATATATATATATATATATATATATATATATATATATATATATATATATATATCTAGTAGTTCAAAGTTTTCACTAAGATAATTTCTAATTGAATATTAAAAAAACTGAATGCCGCACAACCAAGAGAACAGGCAGGATTCAGAAGAGGATACAGTACAATGAATCACATCCAGGTTGTACAGCAGATCATAGAAAGACACAACGAATACACCATGCCACTGTGCTTGGCTTTTATCGACTACGAAAAAGCATTTGATTCCATCTCAAAGCATGCGATAATGGATGCACTGCTTAGCCAGGGTGTAGAGAGAGCCTATGTAAACCTATTAGAATCGATATATTGTGGAGTTACAGCCACAATTCACCTTGATGATCTTGAAGTGGGAATTAATGTAGAACGAGGTGTACGACAGGGTGACGCAATATTGCCTATTATTTTCTCGGCTGGCCTTGAAGAAGTATTCCGTAAACTGGATTGGGAACAGGATGGTGTAAAGATCAATGGTGCAAACTTAAACCATCTTAGATTTGCAGATGATATTATTTTTATTTCACAAGATCCAGAGGAGCTGCACAAACGCATACAAGAACTGCAAAGGGCTGGTAAACCATTTGGCTTGAAAATAAATTTGAAAAAGAGTCCGGTTATGTTCAATAACTTCGCTCAGGACAGAAGAATTTCAGTTTTAGGAAGGGATTTGGAGATTGTGGACAGCTTTATATATCTTGGGTAGGGGATTTCAATTTAGGGGAATACCGCCCGGGAGGTGGAACGGAGTGTTAAATGTGGCTGGCAGGCATTTGGTAGGCTCAACATGGTTTTTAAGAGCAGATTCCCACTTTGCCTGAAAAGAAAAGTCTTCGATCAGTGTATTCTACCCGTTATGACATACGGAAGTGAAACCTGGATACTCACATCGCAATCAATTCAAAAACTTCGAGTGGCACAGAGGGGAATGGAAAGATGTATGCTTGGCATTACAAGACGAGACAGAAAGTCCTGCGCATGGATCAGAGAACAAACAAAAGTCTGTGACATCATTGGAAGAGTAAAGCAATTGAAATGGAGATGGGCAGGCCATATAGCGAGGCGATGGGACGACAGATGGACCAAGGCAATCCTGGAGTGGATACCGCTTGATTGCAAACGTCTGCGAAGAAGGCCGAAAGCACGATGAATTGATGACATCGTTAAGTATATTGGACCCGAGTGGCAGAGGAAAGCCAAGGACCGTGAAAGTTGGAAGCATGCTGAAGAGGCCTTCATCCTGCAGTGGATCGATACAGGCTAGGCTGATGATGATATATGATATATATATATATATATATATATATATATATATATATATATATATATATATATACATAGGTTTTTTGAATATTTTTCAGAAAGCTTCTTCACAAGCACACCATGCAACTTTTCAAAAATAATTTATTTTACTTTAGAATGGAGAACGTTTTTTTGCGCCACCCTGTATGTATAAAACAATATTCCACGTACAACATTAATTTCCATCAGTGCATTTTACGATTCTTTCAAACCACAATAAATGAGATCACCGCTGATCGACCGAAATGAACGCGAAGCATCTCCGAAGGCCCCCAATAAACTCCCATGTTATAATTTCTTAAAAAAGGCCTTAATGGAAATAATGATAGAAAAATGATTTTCGAACACCATCTCCGTATCCATAAGGCTCCGGGCATCGCCGTAACCAATTACGGACGTGTAAACGCAGTGTTTGTCGAGCCTCTCGGTTCCGAGTTATAATTTTATCAGTCGTGCCTCGAGCCCAACTCAACCGCTGATTAATGGCAATTAGACGAAGAAGAAGAGGAACGAGAAGAAGAAAAAGAGGAATTTGCGGTGTTATCGGTCGATCTGGGCGACCTCTCTCGGTACCGATACACATCGGGTGCGATATTAGTCGTGGGGGATTTTTTTACCGCCATTAATTAGCCGTTTGGGGTAATTGCACGTGCAGCATCGGTGCAGCCGCCGCGCCTGATGCTGAACGTTGCCCCTGCTCAACGGAGACGACGTCCAGGTCGTTGTACATCGATCGTCGGTACTAAACAAACACCATTTCCTCAATAACCATCGCTGCGATAAGAGACCGGGGCTCTGATTCGAGAGGCAATTAAGCCTTTCGGTATCACACCTCGTGAATCACCTGGTTGGCCTTGGGGTTGATGCTGGTCGCTGACGAGCTTCGAAAAAAAAACGTAATGGCTTTGAGTAAACTGTTGTCTTTCGATTTTCCGTACTTTGAATGTTGTGGCTCATTCTTCACCAAAAATAATTCAGAATAACACAGAACTAAGTCGAACTGAATATAATGAGTTTATTTTTTTTATATATTCAGAATATTTACACTACTTGTTTTTAACTCTATAATTTATTTATATATATATATATATATATATATATATATATATATATATATATATATATATATATATATATATATATATATACCAGGTGTCCCATTAAGGATGGATCGCAATCGCATATCTTGAAAACTATTTATCCCACAGCTTTGGGGAAAAAAATTTTTACTAAAAATGATCATGAGAAATTCACCAAAAATATTTTTAAGCTTCTAAAACGACCGCAAGAGTGCGTGACGAGCTAAACATTTTTAAAAATAATTTTTTTGTGTATTTTCAAGTGTTAACCTAGTAAGAAAAATTCTCAGTTATAATACTCCTACAACTTTGTTTCAGGACATTTTGCCGTAACTTCGCGAATAAAGAAGTGGGGGGGAGTTTTACCTATTTAGATAAAAAGTCGTCTAATGTCCGTTTGTCTAAACCGATTTCCCTCAATTTGGATTCATTTAAAAGGCAATTGCTGGGACAATCAGATAATCTGAGAGATAAATTATTTAGTTTATAAATGAAACCGCGAGGTGGCGTTACATTCAACAATAGATTTTTTGAAGTTTTGTTCAGTTTTTTCAAATGGAATGGTACTGCTTCTACTACAGGGCAAGAAAGGTAATTTAAAGAGGAATCGTCCAGTGAAAGCCCGAAATCGATATCTCTGACATGTCAAGAGATATTTCGATTTTTCTGAAAAAATCAGTTTTTGTTTCACTACTACCTGCATTAAGTTAAAAAAATATTAACCTAATATTTGCCTTCCTTCACACTTTACCCAGGCTTAGGACTGGCCCAAATTCTTCGTGCCATATTAATTTGGAGCGTGTTTAAAGGCCAACGGACCAACAACGAAGATAATAATAATAACAACAGTCAAATAAAATTAATAGCACAACAGTCTAATAATTAACAGAATCTGAACTTTTAACGCCTTTCTAAATGTTCAAAATGCTTTCCATCCTTAGAAATGCAAAGATTTATTTTTCGACGAGTACTAAAAACGGCAGCTTCAATTTCCGCTCTTGAAATGCTGGTTATTGAATTTTGAATTCTTTCAATCATGTTTTCTCGTGTGGTAGGACGAGTTTGAAAAACAAGGTCTTTTAGTCTTCCTCACAAGTAAAAATCGAGGACTGTCAAATCCGGTAAGCGCGCCGGCCACGAAAATAAACTACCCCGTCCTATTCAACGATTTGGAAACGGAGCATCCAAGAAGTTTCGAACCACCTGCGAGAAGTGGGCAGGGCATCCATCATGCTGGTACCACATTTGTCTTCTTGTTTCCAACGAAACATCTTCCATTAGTTCTGGCAGTCCATTTTGTAAAAAATTTAAATATGTTTCACTATTCAAATGTCCATTAAAAATAAAGGGACCAATAATTTTGTCTCCCAAAACACCACACCATACGTTCACACTCCATCTATTTTGGTGGTTGATTTCTAACATCCAGTGTGGATTAGCAACTGCCCAGTAGTGCATATTATGTAAGTTAACGCCTACATCAGTGCTAAAAGTAGCTTCATCAGTCCATAGTATGCGTTTTAAGAATTGTTTAATTCCACTACACATATTTTTTAACCAGTGACAATAGTCTAACCGTCTGTCGAAATCGTTATCCAAAAGGGCTTGGTGTAAGACAACATGATAGGGGTGCAGCTTGTTATCTCTTAAGATTTGATGAACGGATGTCTTGCTAACACTTAATTCTTCAGATATTTGTCTGATACTTAAATGGGGGTTGGTTTCAACATAAGCCAGAACATTTACGACATTATCTCCATTACGAATCGAACGAAACGGACCGGACTGGATCTGGATGTACAATTCCTGTTCTCGTAAGCGTCTTGCTAGACATGTAAACACCTTCTTCGAATAATGCCTTCTTTCAGGATATTGACTTGCATATTGCCGCTCTGCAATACATGCATTTTCAAAACATTGGAAATACACCGCCAACATGTCATAGACCTCGTTATTCGTAGAAGGCATTGTTAGATATTATTATAATAATTATTAATAATCAATAAATGCAATGTTGAAAATGTAATGCATTTCAAAACTGACAAGTTAATTTGACTGTTTTGGTTTGTTTCCATGGTTCCCTTCTTACACTCTTTGTGTAATGTACCTAAGGATTGCATGCGTTTATTTGGAAACCCGAAAACGCATAATTTCATTCATCCATTCATTTAGTTTAAAAGAAAGAGTAGGTACATTTATTAATGAGTGATTTCAATATTCTGTCAAGTAGTATTTAAGCATCACAAAAGAGAAAATGCAACAATTGGGGAAAGACATTTTTTCCGCTTATGTAATTAAATTAGAAAATATTATCAAGGTCAGGATTAGAACATTTATGATGATTGATACTGAATAGATAATTTTATTTTTTAAATAAAATTGTTGCGGTTGCGATTGCGACCTAAATATTAAGACCAATTTTTAACTTAATATTACGGTAAAAATTAAAACTAACTGATTTTTTTCAGGAAAATCGAAATATCTCTTGACATGTCAGAGATATCGATTTCGGGTTTTCACTGGACGATTCCTCTTTAAATTACCTTTCTTGCCCTGTAGTAGAAGCAGTACCATTCCATTTGAAAAAACTGAACAAAACTTCAAAAAATCTATTGTTGAATGTAACGCCACCTCGCGGTTTCATTTATAAACTAAATAATTTATCTCCCAGATTATCTGATTGTCCCAGCAATTGCCTTTTAAATGAATCCAAATTGAGGAAAATCGGTTTGGGCAAACGAACATTAGACGACTTTTTATCAAAAATAGGTAAAACTCCCCCCACTTCTTTATTCGCGAAGTTACGACAAAATGTCATAAAACAAAGTTGTAGGAGCCAGTTTGCTAATTATAACTGAGAATTTTTCTTACTCGGTTAACGCTTGAAAATACACACAAAAAAAAGATTTTTAAAAATGTTTAGCTCGTCACGCCCTCTTGCGGTCGTTTTAGAAGCTTAAAAATATTTTTGGTGAATTTTTCATGATCATTTTAGTACAATTTTTTTTTTCCCAAAGCTGTGGGATAATAGTTTTCTATCTGCGGATAGAAAATTGAATTTATTTATACAGTGTGTCTCACAACACCGTGGCTAGGTGTATATATGTTTATCTATATTTGGAATTCTATTGAATGAAATATGAACGAAAATAATGAGCTTATAAGAACGTGCCTTGATCAAAATTACTTTGCCTTGGAAGACAAACTTTACAACAGTAAAATGGGTATCCCACTAAGCCCTTTGCTTGCAGAAATTTTTATGAACAATATTGAGGAGATAATTTTTAAAAAGAAAATTCGTAAACAATGTTTATATTAGTACCGATATGTTGATGACATTTTGACATGGCTTCACGGGAAAATTAAGAGACAGTTGGATTATTTGTTAATATATATAAATTCCATCAATAAAAATATCCTATTTACAGCCGAAATGCAGACCAACAGTTCAATAAACTTTTTGGGCCTAACGATTTCTTAAAAATTCGAATAAGCTCTCGTTTTCGAATTTCCATAAACCTCATCACACTGATATCACCATTCACAATAAATCTAACTACCCAAGAGACAACTCAACAGCATTAATACAAATATAGCCTTTAAAAGCAAAAATTCTTTAGGAAAATAAATCTATAAACAAAAAAGGGGAAAGACAATAAATCAGGCGGCTACCAAATCAATGTTGGTTATGCAATACATTTTATTTAGGACAAAGAGGTAGATCATTTAAACTCAGAATTGCAGAACACAAGCGCAGCTATCTAAATAATAAAATGGAATCAACATACGGGAAACATCTTATTAAAGAAAAACATGCATTTAATAACCATCACACTAAACTCTATTAACAATATTTTTTTTAAAATCCAACCATACTACATTATTACCCTAATTAATTATGTTTTTATTAATTTTCAGCATTTTTAAAACGATGACAATTTTTCACTTTACATGTTTACAAACCCCCACATTAGACACTTGATTTAACAATATTTGCAAATATAAATAAATCTGGCTGCTAACCAACTCTAATGCATGACCAGCCAGAGATTTCCCAAATAAGATAAGGCACCTGAACCATTTTTTTTTATGGAAAAAGTTATAGTCGAAGTGTGGGACTCTCCTGTAAAGGTCTACCCACTAGATAACCACTATATACCACAACATATCCTGGAACCATCAGTATCCCTACCATCAGTCTTCAATGCCTATAATAAATTTCTAACCTATGTTTAAACATACTCTATTAAATGAATATGTTCAGTCAATAGATGAAATGTACCAAAATCCTGAAAAAACACAGTTTAGAATATAAATATACCATTTTCTTTACTTTTTTTTGGATAGTAGGTTTGCTTTTCTATTTTTTTTTGCATACTCCTTCAGATGTTTGTTTTGATTCCATGGAAAACTGCTTTGCCAGTCCTTAATTTAATTAGTTGGTGTTTGTCCAACTGATCTCACAAATTTCCTAGATTATCCTATACAATTAGATTATTCTCTCATAAGTATAAGACTTTTTATATACGATTACCTTCTAAATCGGTAGTCGAATTGTTTTTGTTATTCTTGTCCATTTTTTTTTATTCCTGGAAAATTATTATTCGTATTCTACAAAATAGACGATCCTGTAGGGTTTTCTCATTGTTACTACCTTCGGTTGTGTTGCTACATGTAGATTCTTTGCGGACTCGCAGGAATATTCCTTCCTAAAAACTTGCCACATTAATTTGTTTTCCCTATATGAATTATCATATATATATGTATATATATATATATATATATATATATATATATATATATATATATATATATATATATATATATATATATATATATATATATATATATATACCATTTGGCTTGAATATAAACCTGAAAAAGAGTCAGGTTTGGTAACCTGACAATATGTTCAATAACTTCGCTCAGGACAGAAGAATTTCAGTTTTGGGAAGGGATTTGGACAGCTTTGTATATCTTGGGCAGAGGATTTTAATGGAGGGGAATACCGCCGGGGAGGTGGAACGGCGTGTTAAATGTGGCTGGCAGACATTTGGTAGGCTCAACATAGTGTTTAAGAGCAGACTCCCACTTTGCCTGAAAAGGAAAGTCTTCGATCAGTGCGTTCTACCCGTTATAACATACGGAAGTGAAACCTGGACACTCACATCGCAATCAATTCAAAAACTTCGGGTGGCACAGAGGGGAATGGAAAGATGTATGCTTGGCATTATAAGACGAGACAGAAAGTCCTGCGCATGGATCAGGGAACAAACAAAAGTCTGTGACATCATTGGAAGGGTGAAACAATGGAAATGGAGATGGGCAGGCCATATAGCGAGGCGATGGGACGATAGATGGACCAAGGCAATCCTGGAATGGATACCGCTTGATCGCAAACGTCCGCGAAGAAGACCGAAAACACGATGGATTGATGACATCGTTAAGTATATTGATTGAACCCTAGTGGCGGAGGAAAGCCCAGGACCGTGAAGGTTGGAAGCATGCTGAAGAGGCCTTCATCCAGCAGTGGATCGATACAGGCTGATGATGATTTCCGAATGTCTTTTCAGAAAGAGCGCGAACGAAAATTTCGGTATAACTTGAATGCCGAACTGCTCCGAGCCGAACCCATATTGGCGATATCAGCCGTCGGTATAATTGTAAGGTGACAATGGTTCCGGGTTTTTTTTTCGAGAATTGTCGACGTGTCATCGGTACTAGGTTTAAAAATTTATTTTCAATTTGATATAACTTTTTAATTACAAGGAAAAAAAAATATATAATAAATATATAAAAACGTATATATGATATTTCCATTTATGATAAAAAAAAATTGTTCAAAAGCCCAATTTCATTTTTTGTAAACCATCCGAAGAAGAAGTATCCAATGTAGCAAATCGCTTTATGTTTTAACGAAAAATATAAGTGGAAATTAGACAACTTTGTTTTGTTTATACAATTTAGTGTGATCTTCTATCAAGAAACTGCCGCAACCATCCTCAATATGTGGAGAACAATAAAGGATTTGCTGGGCAATGATAAGGGGCGTGCCGATTTTTCGCGAATCGACTTTGATACTCACTACGGACCTACGGACCTACGGACCTACTTCAATAACTTTTACTTCGATAGTTTGAATGAAGTAGAATAGAGTATCGAAGATCAGGACCGGAGCAGTGATGTCAAAGTATGCAAGACTCACGATTTTTTTGAGTTTAAACATGTTACTCTAAACAAATTAAGAAAAGTTGTGTAGTTTAAAAAGCCGAAGTACGAGTGACAATGAAATTACGATAAGGTTAATGAAAAAAAAAATTTGTGTCATCGGTTATCCTTTATTGTACTTAATTAATACAAGTTTTGAAACGAATACATTTCCTGGGACTTAAAAACCAGCATTATTGTACCAATTCCAAAAATACCAAAGCCTAGTGTACCAAGTGACTTTAGACTAATTAATTTATTACCTGTTGTTGATAAAATCATTGAGACTATAGTATGTACAGAGTTGAAAACTTATTTTGAAACCAATAAATTGTTATTTTCTGCTTAATCAGGGTTTAGGACAAAACATTCTTGTGAGACGGCTATTCAGTATGTCTACGCAACATGGAGGAGCTATATGAAGGTCGGAAAAACTGTGCTTTGTGTATTTATAGATTTAAAGCGAGCATTCGAAACTATTGACCGGGATATACTGTGTAAAAAATTATTAAGTTATGGTGTAAGATCGAAAGCCTTAAAATGGATCAAGAGTTACTTAACAGACAGATATCATAGGACGAGGGTTGAGGGAAAAGTGTCGGCAAAGAGGGAAAGTGCGTGGGGAGTTCCTCAGGGTAGTGTTTAGGGCCCGTTGCTGTTTTTGATATATATCAACGATATTTCTACAATATTGGATAAATGTTTTATTAGTCTTTTTGCAGATGATACTCTCGTATCTGTGTCTGGGTATAATTTGCCTGAGATGGTTGAAACCATGAATAGTGAACTGGCAAAACTATTTAGATGGCTATGCAAAAATAAACTTAAACTAAACGAACTGAAAACAAGGTGCATGGTGGTAGGATCTAAAGCAAACTGCAAAAGACTTAATGAGTTAGGGTTAAAAATAAATATAAATAATTGTGATATTGAAATTGTAAATGAAATTAAATACTTAGGAGTACTGTTGGATCATCAGCTAACATTTTGTAATCATGTCAGTTATCTATGTAGAAAGATTGGGAAAAAAATAGGGTTCTTTAGTCGTATATCGTCATATTTATCACCATGTTCCAAGAGGCTTGTATATAATACTATAATTTTACCCCATTTTACCTATTGTATGTCTGCGCTGATATCATGTAATAAGGAGAGTATTGGTAGACTTCAAATACAGCAGAACAAGGCTATGCGTGTACTATTGAACTGTAATAGGTATAACCTGATAGAGGTAATGTTGCGGTCATTGGATTGGTTTTCAGTTGCGCGGGCCATTGAAGGGGCTAACATTCGATTGATATATAAAATAAGACATAATTTGTTGCCCGATTATTTGAATACTTTTTTGGTACAAAGAGTAAATATGCATTCTTACGATGTCCGTTCTAAGAACAATTATGATGTACCAATTGTGAGAACTACTGCTCTCCAGAAGACATTGTTTTGGGAAGGTGTTTGTCTCTTCAATGCTTTGCCCGCCCACATAGGGAGCGCTCCTAATGTGCATGTATTTAATAGACTGTTAAATTATTATTTGAAGCAATAGAGTGTTTTATCATTTGAACAATGTTGGTTATTGCCTTTTGATTGTATTTTCTTTTGTTAAGATTTTTTAGAATTTTTCTTACTTTTAGTTTTTTTTTTGTATATTGATTTTGTTTTGTTACTATTAGCTGTATATGCTAAATAAAGTGTGTATTTATTTATTTATTTATTTAAATATATCAATAGTGCAGATTTTCTACTAAACATCAAATCTACGCGCGTTTCGCTAACTATTTTAGCATAACTAGTTAGAGAAACGCTCGTCAAGAAATCTAAAAAAACTAATTTGGAGTTTATTGATAAATTTTGTTTCAAGTTGTTTACATTAGTTTTCTTGTATTTTTAAAACTTTAAATTGGTACCTACTTTTACGCCACCCCGTATTACCGGAATGTAAATCTCAAATATTTCAGACCAACCTTCGTACCTGCGAGAAATGCCTCCATTTACTTAAATTAATATTAGTCTGGATTCTGACAACCGAGCCGAGTAGGAAATACTGCTATTTAAATCAACGAACGCTGAAATTCGCTGGTAGATATTTGAAAACGGCGACACGACGATCGTTTCCCGTTGTCGGGCAGAAAAATAAACAAGGCACTCGACCTGACGGACGCTCGGGGCGATCAGCCCCGACCGATCGCTTTTGCCTTTTCCATAATTCGTAATTTCATTAATTTGTTACTCGGGGCTCGTCACGAATTTGCAGAATATTATCGACTTGCCGCCGCGAAATTATCCGCAAGCTGCGATTTATTAACCGCATAATTAATGGCTAATTGTCGGTGTGGGGAACGATGCTCGATCCCAGCTGGATTTTTTACCTCGATGATCCGCTTCGCGAACCTTTTTTCTTTGCCTCTTTTTATCTGGTTCATCTTGAATACCGTCCCTAAGTATTCAAGCCACCAACATAGATAAAATTATCTTAAAATTTGCCTTGTTTAATACTACTCGAATATTTTTATAATTTCTCATCATAAAACATTATTTAAATTTATGTAAAATTGAGCAATAAAAATTAGCTTTAAGACTTTTTTATAATTAATATAAATGTACATATCAAATCCAAATTTGGTATTAGTTGGAGCCTAATTCCTAGAGGCGGCTGGCTACCTAGTTTGTGAGGAATTAATTTGCTCATATTTTTTTACCCTATAAAGCTGGGATTATTTTGAATTCAAAATAGAGAAGAGTCATAATTTCCACGTAAAAAAGGTACCCTTGGTCAATATCGATATCTCACGCCGTTTGCGAAATATTCGTGTTCGAAAATAAATTTGCAATTCACAAAGCGTGCCTTACTATAAGAACTACTATAAGCCTCTACTATAAGAAAAAAAAAACATTAAGATTTCAAAAATACGACGGACTTTACTTAAAATAACAATTTTTTGAAATCTACTTTAATAGGTGTTGAAAGTGCCCTGAATGCGTTTACCTGATATACGTTTACCTGAATACACTTTCGCAGGCTCTTTGTTAAGTGACGCCTTACATTTGAGAAGATATTTTCTTCATTTCTAATAACATTGTCCGCTTTGTTTTGTAAAAGTTCGTCTCTTGTTTTGATTTTATCATGGTAAACTAAAGACTTCATATGGTTCCACAAATAAGACTCTAACGGATTAATGTCTGGGCTACGAGGTGGACAAGGAAACTCACCACCGCGGTACCCAATCCATCGATGTGGATTGATTTAAATGATTTCGCACTGCAATAATAAAATGTGGTGGGGCCCCATCTTGCATGAACTACATGTCTTGTCTTAAGTTTAGAGGTATACTGTTCAAAAAGTCTAATAAATCATTTTCTAAAAAGTGCACATATTGATCTCCATTCAGTCTCTGAGAAAACTCAAATGGGCGGATTAAAAAATTGTCGATAATGCCGTACCAACTGTTAATTGAAAATTCGTGCTGGAAATGTCGCTTTCATGGTAGGTGTGGATTTTCCAGGGCGTAATAATGATTATTTCACCAGTTAAAAATTTCGCGTCTGGTAAAAGTTGCCTCGTCAATAAACAATATCTTTTTCAGGAACATGGGGGTCTTCGTTTTTTTTCTGAAATTCTGATCTAGCCGGCAAAACTTGTGGCAATAAATTTTGAACAGAAAAATGGGGGACTTTTAGTATTTGTGGGTTAGAGGCGCATCAGCAACTAGGCTATTTAGCGACTGGACCTACCTTAACGTGGGTTCCGAACCACGGTCATCAGCTTCCGACAAACCCAGGCCAGCAGCCCCCTCGGGCTATAAACCCTTGGTTATGTGCCTACTCATAAGTCTATCAGGAAACCTACCGACTGGCGAGTGACCAACGTAGAACACTTCTCAGAAGGCATCCGGCCTTACCCAGCCTTTAACTGGCGTGACTGAGGGGTAATTCGTAGTCGGATTTAACACTCTTGCCTAGAAACAGTCACAAACATTTAGGAAAGATAAACGGACAGAAGAAAGAAAAATAACCATCCGAGCGCTGGAATCGAACCAGCTATCGCTCCAGCGCGGATTCGGCAAAGCAGGCGCTCTTACCGCCGCACCAACGCGACCGGCTGGGGGACTTTTGAAACGGTGAATTTGCTAATTCCTGTAGATATTTTTTTTTCTTTATTTGGGTTTTTCGCCACTATCTAAAACTAAAAAAATATCAAAATATATGTTCTTATGTAAATAAAGAATCACTGGTAAAAACAAAAAACCAAACGGAGACAAATTTCTCAGTGATTCTTTTTTTTTGTAATAAATTTGTCTAACGAACAAAATTTTAAAAATATAAAAATGTTCTAAAAAAATATACAAACTTTTAACGTTAACGTTTCGGGAGGTATTCTCCTCCCGTTTTCAAAACGAAGCTAAAAATATTATTTATTTATTATAAATTATTCTAAATTTATTTACATAAGAACAGATATAAAAAATCTAAAAATATTTTTTATTTATTATAATTTATTATAAATTTATTTACATAAGAATAGATATTTTGATATTTTTTGAGTTTTAGATCGTGGCGAAAAACCCAAATAAAGAAAAAAAAATATGAACACGCCACAATCATTCAGACATTACTTAAATTCCTGTAGATGCCTCCAAAGGCCTAGTAGCTTAGTTCAGGATTTTCCGCGATACTGACCACAATGCCATCTTCTTGTGTCGGTCGTCCACCACGATTGTTGTAATAAAATGAACTTGTTTCGCCTAACTGACGTTTAATAGGAGAGATAGAAAACAATGACAGTTGTCATCGAGACGTAATAATTTGTATACAACATTCAAGACACACTTTTTGAATTGCAAATTTTTCAGCCATCGACAAGATATTCAAGAGGAACAACTTTCGTAAATATAACCAATGATTCTTTATATTATTTTAAACGAAAAGTTTTCTTAAAACAAATATCCAAAATTTTCTTTAAACAAATATCCATTTCCTCGGAAAACACTAGGAAAAGTATCTGACCTTTTAATTTGCAGCCGAACATAGTGTGTCGGAAGTAGTGTAGTGTGTGAAGCTTTTTAAATTTAAGGAAAACTAAAAATAAAAACTTAAAATAAAACAAGTATTTGCATAAATGGTAAAATAATCATTATATTGAAATATTTTGTTATTTAAGTATAAATATTCCCTATTTTATATTTTTATTCGTTCCGATATGTAATAAAAACTATTTGAAATCATTGGATTCATAGAAAAAAAAGTAAACATTCCGCTCGTTTTTACGGTTTCTGTTCGTACTTGGCCGGGTCTAGTCAGTATTGTGCGAATATTTTCAACACCGGTGAGTGAATGAATGTTCGAGAAAATTCACGATGTAAGTGTTTAATTTTGTTTATTTTTTATGGTATTGGATGGAAAACAAAAGCCCTTTAGTTAATTGATCTCTTCTGTGATATTACAAGGGGCAATGGGGAAGTCTCCACATTTACTTAGAGAATCTTTTACCAACTGCCTGTGTTTTTTATATACGTTTTTTTATCTCTCATTTTATATAATGGTCTAATGATCGGTCGTATTAGTTTGGTTTGTTATCTATATACAGAGTGGGTCCGTAGTGGTATGTTAACAAAACCTTCTACGGTAAAAAGCACCTAAAAAATGGAAATTTTCTTAATTAACTTTTGGTCTGTTGGATCTAATTACAGCGGTACGGCCCTAGAAAGTTTTAAAATAAAATTTACAATTTCTTAATAATTTTGAATGCAAAAATTTGAAACTTGCAGGTGTAGAGGTCGCTGCGAGGCATAATCTCATCATATGGTGGTATTACTGCAAAAATAAAATAAACGGTATTCTAAAGGGTTATCAAATAACACGTATATGTTTTTAATCTGAAACAAAATGGTATAAGATATCAACGTAATTTTTTGAGTATTATTCACGTATGGACCCTGGTGGACCAAGTACAATTAGAGGCGTTTGTTGTTGTTAGTCTTCCTTTGCGCCCATACTATTTTCATTCTTTCGCTATGGGCTTTTTTCCTTTCGTCAGACCACGTTGTTCTAGTCTTCCTAGATTTTTTCTCTCTGGTCAACCTTCCAAACATCAACCTTATGTCTGAAACATTTCACTGTTATGAATTTCACTTTGTGTAATATTTGCTGATCTTAGGTCGTCCTTAATTGTAGCAATCCATTTAATTATTTCTACTTTAGCTCTACTCCTATTTTAATAAAATTCGACTATTTGTCTAGTTTGCCTACTCGGATACATCGGTTTTAGGTGTCCGTAAAACTTAAGTCTTCTTTTTCTCATATCGCTATGTATATATGTGTATCGTTTGATTTCTTGGTTTTCTCGAAGTCGGTATGTTGTGCTATTTATTTGTTTGGGGCCTAAGATTTTTCTTATGATTTTTCTTTCCTTCGTTTCAATGTCCTCGATGTCTCTCTTTCTATTCAAAATCAGCGTTTCTACCCCATATAGACATTCTGGCTTAATAGCTGTGTGTAATGTCTCTGTCTCTGTGTTTTTAGATATGCATTTTTTGTTGTAAATATTTTGTGTAAGTCTCAATTCCGTTTCCATTTTTTGATATCTACCCTTATTGGCCGCTTTTTCCAACTTATTTTCCATGATTATTTCACCCAAATATTTGAGTAGAGAAACTCATCTGATGTTACCATATTTTGTTTTTAGAAATGGTGTTCTTAGTTTGTTGCAAATCATGTATTGTGTCTTTTCAACGGAAATTTAGAGTCCTACCTTTTCTGCTGTTTCGTTTAGGATTTCAATCTGTTTCTGTGCCGTTAATACATCTTGAGCTAAAATTACTAGATCATCAGCAAACGCCAGACAATCAATTTTGATGTTGGTTCTCCCCAGTTTAATGGACTGGTCAATATTCAGGGTTGACTTTTTTCACGCCATTCCTGTATTACTGTTTCTAGAACACAGTTAAATAAGAGTGGAGAGAGTCCATCCCCTTGTCTCACTCAGTTTTAATTTCGAAGGGCCCTGAGATGTCACCCATGAATTTTACTTTTGACCTTGTGTTAGTTAATGTCGCTTTCATAATTGCCATCGTTTTCAGATCTAGTCCTTGTTCTTTCAAGATTCGGAATAAAGATTTGCCGTCAATAGAATCATATGCTTTTTTGAAATCCACAAATGTACAGACCAGATTTTTATTGTGCAGTTTTTGATGTCTTAGGAACAACTTTAGATTCAGGATCTGTTCAGGGCAGGATCTGCCAGGTCGAAAACCTGCTTGATATTCACCAATGTTAGGTTCTAACTGTCCCTGTGCTCTGTCTAGTAGACATTGAGATAGAATCTTGTAACAAACTGGGAGAAGAGAAATCCCTCTATAGTTGTTTACATCCGTTCTATCTCCATTCTTGAGTAGTGGGTGAATTAGAGCATCTTTCCAATCTTCCGGAATCCGTTCGGTTCGCCAAACTTCTTGTAGAATTTTGGTTCTTTCCTTGATTGTACCTGGACCAGCGGATTTCAAAAGTTCAGCAGTGATTCCATCTTCACATTCCAGAAGCTTTGTTATTTTTGAGCCGCTTGATTTGCCTAATTATTTCATCTTCATTCGGTGGTAATGAATCTGGGTTTGTTTGTTTAGGGTTTAGTGTTGGAAATTTGTTTAAGGGCTCAGGACAGTTTAGTATTTGTTCAAAATAGTTCGCAAGTTCTTTGAAATTGTCTTGGTTATTTAGAGCTAATTGTCCGTTTCCTTTTGGAAGCAAAGGCTTTGGGGTTGATAGCCTGTTAATTTAGTTTTAAATGTTTTGTAAAAGTTTCGGGTGTTATTTTTTTGGAAAACTTTTTCTAATTCATTGAGTTGATTGTGTTCATATTTTCTTTTATTTTGTCTAATTAGCTTCGATGTTTCTTTTCTTGCTTCCAAAAATATGTTTATTGCTGTTTATGACTGTTCCAATCTTTGAATGCTTTACTTCGGCTTAATACTGCTTGTAATTTTTTGATTATTTTAAATATTGGTTTGTGCCATTTTTATATAAAAATGATTTCGATACATAGAGGCTGTTTCAGACACAGGGTTAACGTTTGGAAGGTTGGCTAGAAAGAAAAATGTAGGAAGACTGGAACAACTTGGTCTGACGAAAGAAAAAAAGCTCATAGCGAAAGAACGAAATTAGTATGGGCGCAAAAGAAGGCTAACAACAACAAACGCCTCTAATTGTAGTTCGCGTGGCCCACCAGGGCCCATACGTGAATAATAATAAATAATTTCAATTCCTCTGGATTATATAAAAAATGTATTCTGGAATATTATATTTTAACCACTGATTTAAGTGGCTTTTATTTCACAAACGACGGCGAATAATGTTGGTTTTAAGGTTATTGAGTGTTTGTGGTTTATTGATGTAAACCATTAATTTCACATAACCCCAGAGAAAAAAGTTCAATGAAGTTATGTCACAGGAGGTTGAGAATACACGGTCATTGAACTTTTCTCTCAATAAATTGATTGTGTCATAAGATGTATGGCATGTTACAGAATCTTGTTGAAACCTGATGTCGTCCACGTCAAAATCATCCAATTAATGTCAGAAAAAATCAGTAATCATGTTTCTGTAACGTTCTCCATTGACAGTAACTGTATTTCCATTCTCGTTTTTAAATAACTACGATCTAATTACACCTCCAGGCCATAAAATAAACCAAATTGTTTTCAAAGCATTATGTGAGTTTTCTTCATTCCAAAAGCGACAATTTTGCTTATTCACGATGCCATTTAACCAAAAATGAGCTTCATCGATGAACATGATTTTTTATATCATCAATTATAAGTTACTCCAAAGCCCAATCTGCAAAATGTCATTTGGTTTGATTACGATTAAGTTGAATTTTATATATCTTGAAATGCAAATTTTTATGAAGAATATTTCATGTTGTGCCATAAAAACGCTCAACTTGTTGTAATAGATTGTTCTGGATTTTCATTCGCACTTTGGTTCACAGCATCGATGTTTTCAGCAGCACGTTTGATTTTCTTGACGGGCTGGATTCTTAGCATCACAAACACTACCATCTGATTCGGATTTTGAGTAAGCTCTGCAGGTCGAATATATTGACTATAAATTTAATGTAAGGTGCGAAACGTGCGTAACTTTGTAGCGCTGTGCAGCTATATATCTTTTCATGATAATTTGGCAAACAATACTAAACACAAACGTCAACTTTGATGGGAATAAGAAAAAAAATGCCTGTTATGATGATTTACAAAAATATATAGTACTAGTTACTACTACTAGTTATATTACTAGTTATGGTACTATAATTATAATAGTACTATAACTAGTTATAGTACTATTATAGTTATCGTGATAACCCTTTAGATAGGGGATAGCTTTAGATAGCAAATAACGATCTTTTACCCAAGAAAACTTGCTATAACTTTTTGACAATGTGCCATTAGATATTAGATTACAAATGTGGCAACTGCAGGATTCAATCATTCAGCTCATAACTCCAGGGTAGTAAGACAATTTTTCAAAAGTATGTTTTAGAATTATTGGATAGGATATCGCATACTGATTCACTGACCCGCCAGGTCTCCAGATTTAAACCCCACAGATTTTTGTAAATAAGGGTATGGGAAAAACTTACTTTATAGTGACAAAACGAACATTAGAGAAGAACCTGCTGCAAAAATTAGTACAGGCATTTTATTTAATTAGAAGTACGCTACAAATATTTCAATAAATAAGATGGAATTTGAGAAAAAGGGCAGAAGCTTGTGTATAATCGCTTGATGGCTAGTTTGAGCATCTCTTTAGAAGTGTGATTCTTTCGCTATAATTAATTTTCATACAATTAATTGTATGAATACTACTATTGTTTGAAAAACTTTTACTGCTGTTAAAATAATACATAAAAAAGTAACCGTTCTTTAGATGGTTTTTTAATGTTAATTTAGATAAATATTTCTTCATCTTAAATATCGTTCTTCCCCTTTTTTCATTATTATTTATCATTCAGATTTTAATGTTGCTATAGTAATATTTTTTATATTTTTATATATATATATATATATATATATATATATATATATATATATATATATATATATATATATATATATATATATATATATATATATATATATATATTTAGTAACCGTCGTTTAGATGGTTTTTTGAATGTTGTTAATTTAAATAAATACATAGATAAATATGTTTTCATTTTAAATATCATTCTTGCTCTTTTTTTTATTTATTATTGTTTATTATTTCACTATTAGTTTCTATTTGGTTATGTTGTGGGACTTTTTTCGGTCTGCTCCTTCTTTTTTTCTTTACTTTTGTTTCGCATATCTTTGTATATCATATTATCTTTTTTTTATATTTTATTAATACGCTGACCAGGAAATTTGGTACTTTCTATGAGAAGTAATTATAATGGAGTACGTTGAAAAGATTAATTATCTATATAAGGCTTCATAATAAATGCTGGGACTTGTTAATTCGATACGTTATATCCGTAGATACGTCATAAGCGTGTATGTTATAGGTATATATATATATATATATATATATATATATATATATATATATATATATATATATATATATATATATATATATATATATATATATATATATATATATATATATATATATATATATATATATATATATATATATATATATATATATATATATATATATATATATATATATATATATATATATATATATATATATATATATATATATATATATATATATATATTTATATTCGAATATTGAAATTTTTCGCTTTTAATTGTCGAACCAGTCATATGGGTGGATTTCTAGAACATAGTCTTTTTAGAGCTAAATGTGGGACATCGTAATGGATTGACAATGTAGGATTATTTACTATTTTTGTTTGCTCTTCCATTAAGGCGTCTTGTTTGCGTAATTCAGAAGGAGCTGTATGAGCCAGTGATAGTTCTCATTGCTGTATTCAGCTGTGTATCCACCATCCGGACATAAGGACTGTCAGCCAGATGGGAGCAGAATATTTAGCCGCTGAAAACACCAGGCTAAAGGTAGTAGTATGGAGCCTCTCAGTAAAAGCACCCCAAGAACTGCCACAGAGTCTCTGAATAAGATTGATCCGCGTCTTCACTTTCTGTGCGGTGCTCTCAAGATGATTTTTCAAGGAGAAGGTACTATCCAGAGTTACCGTCAGATATTCAGAGTAGCGATTATAAGGCAACACGACTAACTGTTTAGGCTGACTTGACGTTGTTTGGTGGAAACATCTAATTTCTTACTTATTTGTATTCAGTATTATCCTCCATTTCGAAAAATACTCACGCGGGCTTTTAAGATCATTGGTTAAAGTATCTCTTGCTGTGTCAAATATTTTATGCTGGAAGGCTAAAGCCAGATCGTCAGCATATCCAAACTGTTTTGCTGTGGTATTGGCTAGATCCGAGATATAAATATTGAATAATACTCATGTTATCATTCAAAATAGAGCAACAATACCAGGTGTTTCAGGTAAACATGAAACCGGTTTTTATCATGAAACAAAATCACCTTTTTTAATCTTCTTCAATTATTTGGACAGAAAGTAGAACGAAAATCATTTTTTTCTAGAGAGGAATTGATCAACATGATCTACCCAGAATCTTTTACGCTTGGGATTCTCAAAATACACCCACTTTTCATCGCCAGTCACAATTCGATGGAGAAATGACTTTCTTTTGTACATGGCGAAGAGCATATCGCAAGTATATTTTGGGTTTTCCTGCTGTCTCATTCAGTTCATGTGGAACCCATTTTCCCATCTTCTGGATCTTTTTCATGGCTTTCAAACGTATAGAGACGGCCTCTCGTGTTACATTTAATTGATCCGCGAGTTGTTGTTGCGTTTGAGCCTCATCCTCATCCAACAATGTTTGCAATTCGCTGTCTTCAAACTTTTTCGGTAGCCTTTCACGTTCTTCGTTTCTCACGACCAAAATCGTTGCTTTTACATTTTTTAAACCACTCAAAGCATTCTGATTTACCAAGAGTATGCTCACCGTAAGCTTCGACAAGCATTCGATGTGATTCTGCAGCAGTTTTCTTTAAATGGTAACAGAGAATCAATTCTATCCGCAAATCGTCGTTTCCAGGCACAAAATTCGACATGTTCAACGCTTTGCAAACTCTGCTGTAGTATGAAACTTGTATTGTTGTGAGTTGAAAATCTTTGTCAGATGTCAACAATGAAATGGCGCCAATGACGCGTTTTGATTGTAACTACATTGACAGTTAGACCATCCGTGGGCAAATTCCGGTTTCATATTTACAGACCTGGTACCTATTTGAAAGCTTGCGCCTTATGCTTCTCAGCATATTTTGGCAGGGAATCACCTTGTTATTAATAAATAAATAAAGTAGCAACTAATGGGAAATCCTTAAGAACTTTCCGGGCAACCCGACTGAAAGGTGTCGAACGAGACACCCAAAATGTTATTAGCCAGAATACTCGAAGACCCAGACGACCAGTGAAGCGCAAAAGAAACAATTACGTAATTGTTGTGGGAAACGAGGCGTCTCTTTAACGAGAAATCGAATGATTGTTCGAAAAAGTCGAAGAAATTTTACGGAAGATGATACGGTAGACGTGTGGGTATTTTGATAGAAGTTAATGAGTTTGTTTTTTTTTCTTCTTCTCCTCTTATTGGATATTGTTTACTGCTAGAGTTAGCTGAACCAACCTGTAACAGATTGTTTATTATATTGGACCTTTCAATAAAGAATATTTTTTAAAATTTCGAATGAAACAAAATATTTACTTTTTTTGTTGCCGGTTTCCAGCTATATATACAGGGTGCGGTAGATAAACGATCGATTAACGAAAACGAACGAACTTTACAAATTTTACTGCGCGTCTTTCGAGTGGTGGTAATGTGGCTATCTTCACTGTATTTGAAGTATCATATCGTTTGTGACCATGAATGAGTGAAACGGTGTCCAACATGCGATGTGACCTTCCACTTTGCAGCCATCTGCTCATTATTGCAGATGTTTGAGATAATTCTTTGCCTCCAAACTATAGTAATTTCAAAGGTATGTTATCTATACCGGTAGCTTTATTACTTTTAAGTTTCATTGAACGGAATTCAGTTTTTTATATGACTGGCCTCTTAAGGTATTTTTTTAAATAATATGTAATATATTTTTATAGTCATATGTTTCACCATAAATTTGGTTTATTTGGTTTAAAGTTGAAGTTACTAGCACTAATTGTTTACACATTTTTTCTCAAATAAAATTTTTCACATTTTTTATTAAATTAAATGTTCAAAATTCTCACTATTTCCTTCTGGGTATCATCGTAGCCCGTAAATACGCCTCGCTCTTCGACATTTTGAAAAGCTTCTTCGTAATAAGAATCATATCGTTATATTCACGTACGTAATATCTTTTTGGGTTTAAATTGAACCTAAATACACGCACTGACACACCGAAATATTTTTTGCTATTTTGAATTAACAGTAATTTTCCCGGTGATCATCTCAATTATTAAATTAACAATTAATGTGACAATTTATGACAATGTGACGACAATGTGATGACAATGGTTAATTTTACACCTCTTTAATAAAAACAAGATATCCAAAGAAATATGAGTTTATGTATTTTTAGAATTATTTCACCTATTTACAAAAAGAAGAGAAAAAACAAAATTCGACTTTTTCGGGGGAAAGTTGGCAAACGTCACAAATAGGCACTACCCATATCCCATACATCAAAAACAAAACAAGAGAACAATATCAATTTCTCGCGAAAATATTTCAATATTAAGACACCAGCGGACCCCGACGATTCGTCGAGGCTTTTCCCGTGTTTTTCGCGTTTTCTCGAGTTTTCCACTCTATCTGGCCTACTATAGACCGTCTAATGGTAATATAGTATAGTCTTGTATAGATACGTATGTGCGTTATAGCGGCCCTTTTGCAGAGTTCGTCTCGCTGCCGTTCGATGTCTGTGGAAGAAACGAGTTGGGCGACAGGATTTCCCGTTGTGGGGGGCATAATTGGAAATAAGGTGGGGCTGATGTTAGGAAAAGCATTAATAATTTTTAATGTTTTCTGGAGTTATGAGGAAGGTCCATTATTTAGACTTCCAGCACTTTGATATGTTTATTCCTCTTGGGAACCTCATTACAGAATATAAGATTAATTTTTACCGAAAAGAAAAAGTTTTACGAAGCATAATGGATAATGTGATAATGCTTAATGTCAATACTGTTGTAGTGTTGTTCGCTAAATATAGAGTACTGTTATATAATTGTTTTATGTTTTTATTCGGATATACTTCATTAAATATCTTTTTATCTAAATCTAAATATCGTTTTCTGTTACCGTATCCAACAATTGTTAGCGTTTCAATTCATTCTCTTTCAGTTAAGAAAAAAAAATGAAATTCACAAATTGACGTTAACAGTCGTCAAGTGTAATCAAGTACTTCATCTGTCATCCATCGTTTCATCATCAGCCTGTATCGATCCAGCGCAGGATGACGGCCTCTTCAGCATGCTTCCAACTTTCACAGTCCTGGGCTTTCCTCTGCCACTCGGGTTCAATACACTTAACGATGTCACGGTCTTCTTCGCGGACGTTTGCGATCAAGCGGTATCCACTCCAGGATTGCCTTGGTCCATCTGTCGTTCCATCGCCTCGCTATATGGCCTGCCCATCTCCATTTCAATTGCTTTACTCTTCCAATGACGTCACAGACTTTTGTTTGTTCCCTGATCCATGCGCAGGACTTTCTGTCTCGTCTTGTAATGCCAAGCATACATCTTTCCATTCCCCTCTGTGCCACCCGAAGTTTTTGAATTTATTGCGATGTGAGTGTCCAAGTTTCACTTCCGTATGTCATAACAGGTAGAATGCACTGATCGAAGACTTTTCTTTACAGGCAAAGTGGGACTCTGCTCTTAAACACTATGTTGAGCCTACCAAATGCCTGCCAGCCACATTTAACACGCCGTTCCACCTCCCGGACGGTATTCCCCTCCATTGAAGTTCTCTGCCCAAGATATATAAAGCTGTCCACAATCTCCGTTCCTAAAACTGAAATTCTTCTGTCCTGAGCGAAGTTATTGAACATAACCTGACTCTTTTTCAGGTTTATTTTCAAGCCAAATGGTTCGCCAGCCCCTTGCAGTTCTTGTATGCGTTTGTGCAGCTCCTCTGGATCTTGTGAAATGAGAATAATATCATCTGCAAATCTAAGATGGTTTATCCTGCTCCCAATCCAGTTTACGGAATACTTCTTCGAGGCCAGCCGAGAAAAGAATAGGCGATATTGCGTCGCCCTGCCGTACACCTCGTTCTACATTAATTCCCACTTCAAGATCATCAAGGTGAATTGTGGCTGTAGCTCCATCATATATCGATTCTAATAGGTTTACATAGGCTCTCTCTACACCTTGGCTAAGCAGTGCATCCATTATCGCATGCTTTGAGATGGAATCAAATGTTTTTCGTAGTCGATAAAAGCCAAGCACAGTGACATGGTGTATTCGTTGTGCCTTTCTATGACCTGCTGTACAACCTGGATGTGATCCATTGTACTGAATCCACTTCTAAATCCTGCTTATTCTCTTGGTTGTGCGTCATTCAGTTTTTTTAATATTCTTTTAGAAATTATCTTAGTGAAAACTTTGTACATTACTGATAGGAGGCTTATTGGACGGTAGTTCTTTAAATCTTCCTGTGCTCCTTTTTTTATGTAAAAGGATCAATATATATATATATATATATATATATATATATATATATATATATATATATATATATATATATATATATGGTCTGTAATTTTCTGTTCAATTTTCGGTTTTTCGCCACCGGTTTGTAATTTTCATTCTTTGTAAATCCTTCTCCAGCTCCTCCTTGACCACCTTCCTCTTCTTTTCTTTCTTCCCAAATTATATTCAAATACTCTCTTAAGGATTCTATATCTCCCTGCATCCTTTGTATATGCTCTGACCATCTCAATCTTTCCAGCTCCCAAAATTTTCGGTTGTTGCCTTATTTCTTGTTTAGTTCTTTTTTCCCAAGCATTTCCGAATTGTTTACCTCTAAAAATCTTTCTCAATACCTATTGCTCCCAGTTTCTCTTCTGATGCTGCCAATATCTCTGCTTCACTCGATTTTGCTTCTCAAAAATTTAATATAGGAATGTTATTTCTAGGTTTTCGACTAAATGCTGTGCCCAGATATGTAAATTTCTCTATCTGTTTCAAGTCTTGACCCGCTCTATATTCTTTATATATCGGATTGCAAAAATATTCGGATGCCCTATTTAAAAAATCATTCTAACAGTTCCAATTGAATTAAATTATTAATTAAGATTAAATCGTCAGATTTAATCATTCAGATTATCAGATACAGATTAAATCATCTCCTGATGATGCTAACATGGTTAGCGAAACGTGCGTCGAGCAGTTTAAAAATAGTGATTTGGTGTTTAGTGGTAAATGTCTTCAAGTTTAGTTCCAATTTACGTAAAAAAAGTATATTTTTCTTCCCGTATATGTTACTTTTCTTACATCCTTTTAACTTCTTGTAAAAGTATGGTTGAAGATATCGGTAACCGTACAAAAATGAGGACAGAATTTTTGCGAAGAAGCAAATAGGCCGTTCGAAATTATTAAATGAAAGAGACCAAAGCTTTATTTTAAACAAGTACATAAAAACCCTAAAATTAGTGCACCTAAGATCAAAACGTTGATGGAAAACCATTCTCAAAAAGTAGTCAGTACCGAAATAATATACCGGTGTATAAGAAAACATGGATATCATGGACGCATGGCCCGGAAAAAACCGTGGTTAAGTAAGAAAAATATTAAAACTCGACTGGATTTTGATAATGAGTACGTTTTGAAGGCTGAACATTATTGAAATGGCGTTATTTTCTGTGATGAATCAAAATTCAACATTTCTTACTTAGATGGGCGTCAAATGGTGTGGCAAAAGGTTAATGAAGAGAACACAAAAAATCTTTCTTCAACTATTAAATACGGTGGGGGATCGGTGATGGTTTGGAGGTTGGTGTATATCCTGAAAGGGGGTTGATAGCTTGGTGTTTATTGACGGTATAATGGACAAAAACATTTATTTCAATATTTTAAGGCAAAATCTGAGAATAAGTGCGAAAAACATGAACACTACAAACTTATTTAAATTGTACCAAGACAATGATCCTAAACATAGTACGTGTATACTTCGCAAATGACTATGATTGCCCAATTGCCCAAAAGTGATATAACACTGCCTCAGTTACCTGCTCTTAATTCCATTGAAAACGTTTGGTATTATTTGGAAACTAGTATAAGGAAACATAAAATTACTATTAAAGAAACTTTAAAGAATAAGTTATTAGAGGAATGGAATAAAATCGACTTAAATTATTTTAAAAATTTTTAATACATATAAATTTTTATACAGTTTTTTTTTGGTTGATACTAATTAATGTCCGAACACTTTTGTGACTCTAATTTTATAAATGAATCTTCTTTATTTACGTATTAACTATTAATATGTATTAGGGGGACCGAAAAATAATCTATTTCTTTTTGCTGGCGAAAAACATTTATTTATTAAAGAAATATTAAATACTAGTCAACAAAATAATGTCCATCATTTTTTAACACTTTTTGCCAGCGTAAAGTCAGTTGTTCGATTCCCGTTTTAAAAAAGTCCTAACATTGTTAATTTTTTTACTTCTTAATGTATGCTCTAACGATCTTAACTGGTGGTGTTAAGATTTGTATTTATATATTATAGTTATTTCAATGTTGTATATATCAGAAAATAAAGTCAAGACGGCAACCTCGCATCGGTGTCTGACGCGGTACGAAAGGAAGGGCAACTTAACCAAAAATAATAACGAAAACCAGGAGTCGACGTTAACAAGTTGTCTAGTTAAGACAGCGATTCGGGATTGCCGACGAATAGTAATGGCTTGGTGTTATTGAAGCAATCCATAAGTAAATATAAAATATATTAAAAGTACTCCCAATTGCAACAGTGATTCATTCACAATCGACTGAATCACTATTGTCACCAAACAGGTGGTAATCCGACGGCGCGAGATCTGGTGAATAGGGTGGATGAGGTAAAAGTTCCAATCTATGCTCTCTTATTTTTTCCTGTGTTATTTTTGCATCGTGAGGCCTCGTGTTATCGTGTTGAAGAATCCTTTTTTTTGTTATTGACCAAAATAGATCGTTTTTTTATGAGCTCTTGCTTTAATTGGCTCGAGTTGTTCACATTACAATGTCAAGTGTGGTTCAAGTAATTCATAGTGTTTGATTCCAGAAAAATCTCACCACACACAAACAAGGATCTTCTTTATTGTTAATGATGATCGAGGTGTCGGAGCAGGTACTTTTCTGGAAGAAAGCAATTGTTTTTTTCGTACAGATTTATTTCATAGCATGGCAATTCGTCGTAAAAACGGATCGGCTTCATACCGAGACAAAACAGACGCCCAGATGGTACGCCGTTGATCGAGCGCCGTCTCCGTCAATTCATGAGGAACCCAAATTCCTTGCCTGTACAATTTTCCTATGCGACGAAGATAATCCTGAACTTGTAGACCATGGACAGCCAATCTTCAGTGATAATTCCTCAATTGTTTGACGAGGATCTGAATCCACCATCGCCTTCAGGATATCATCATCTAATTTTTGGGGCCGTCCTTTTCGTGTGGCATCTTTGAGATTTCTATTTCCATTTTTAAACTTTTTAAACCATTTTTAATACTTGTTTAGTTTCAGAACATCGTAAGTGTCATCAGAATGACGTAAGTGTGCTTCTTTTATTGTTGGCTTTGACATCTTTTCTCCTTGGTAGAATAAAAAAATTTTAACGGAAAAATAAAATTTACAGCCAAGCTTGATCGTAACAACAAAACTTCCGTGTTTGTGGCGCTGTGTCTCGACAAAAAACGATTGTGAATGAGCTCATCGAAGAGATTTTGATTACTTTTCGGTTCCCCTGATATTTATAATTATTTAATATTTAAATTATAGTTGTACTAGAATTGTTCATTAATTTCCCTCATATATTATTTTTTATTACATTTGATTTTTTTTAATTTTCATAAGAACGCTTATAGCAATATAGTTGTCGGAATATTTTTGGTATCCACTGTATGTATACTTTGTTTTCTTCTGGTTAAGGTTGTAAGCCGAGTTCTTGCCCTGCTGATTGCAATCTTGTTTTTTTTTTGATAAAATCTTTCGCGAAAGAATTGGTGACGTTCGCCATATGACTAAAGTGAAAAAGTGAGGGCCTGTTTTGGGGGAAAACAAATATTATTTCCATTTAGCACGCCACTGAACCGAATAAGACCGAGGGAGGACAAGAGTTAATAAACTTTAATTAAATAGAATTATTTTTAACGCGCCAAGATCCTAAATATACGATTTGATATTTTGATTTATCAGAATAATTATTAAATAATGTGCACTTATCCCAGCGGACCAATCGAAACCGTACGGATCGAAACCAATTTTGATGTGCCAGTAGCGCACTGGTCCGCCGGACTAAACCGTATGCTAATTCCGCTATTATATTCAGTGCTATATGAATCGCGCATCGAGTCGAACCCGAAGGTTATCTCGGTCTTTGTCGGGCTCGCGTGACAATCCGGCTCATCGGAGAAGGAGAGAATGATTGGATGCGCGCTGGGAGCCATTATACGCCCACGCCAATTGTAATTGTGCTGGTTCGTGAGACAAGATGTGACCCCGGAGTCCTGCAAGGTTATTCTGGTGTACAGGGGCCGATGGTGAAAAAAAAAGGTACGCGATATGCCTCGTCCTGAGCCGTAATTACCTATCAGAAAAATAAATAGAGAAGATGACGGGAACAACCATCAGTTGGAGGTATTTTTCAGGCTTTTCACCGGGCCTGAGCGTCGGATATAATGAATGAAAGTGAATAGAGTTATACAAAACCGAATTGGGCGAATTGAAAGTGCAGAAAAAGAGATATACTGATGGAGGTTAGCGAAAAACATTCTGTTCATTTATAAATTCATCTCTTGTTTAGTCCGTGGTTAAAAAATTTAACGTTTCTTCTTCCTGTAGTGCTACAACTCTTCAATCAGCCTTGACCTCCTGTATCCCTTGAAAGTATTTGATTGGCAGTGGTTCTTCGGTATCCCTTCTTACATTATCCTGCCATCGTTTATTTAATCTCGATGATTCCCTTTGAATCACATGTCACCTCCATCTGAGTCGATGAAACCTCACACAGTCTACAATATCCAGATTTTCGCATAATACCTTAAATACGATGTTACAAAGGTAGCTATTTATGTATCCAGAATGGGCAATAATGATGTTGCCTGGCGCCATCTGGCATATAAATCGTAAAGTTTGAGATTGTAGACTGTACTCAGAACGTTTTATCATACGGACGCTATTTGTGTTGTTTAGTGACTTGAATATTTTATCTCTGTCAGAAAATAGACATTGATGACATCAATTGGTGACAATTTTCGTGCGATCATTTACTACGACTTTCGACGTGGATTATCTCAACATCGATCAACTTCGTCTTTTGTCGATGAAGCTTTATCTAGAATCACTATATAGATAGATAGATATTTATTTGTCCCAATTAAGTGTATATTTGTAACTGCCATGTTGGCACGGAACATTGTGAACGTTAAATAATAAATATAATATAAATAATAAATAATTCGCACAAAAGATAACAAAAAAGAAAATAAACTCAAACAATCAATCAACTAATAACATTGTGCTACTAATAATGAATACTATTCTAATATAAAATATACAAACGTTTTATTTAGCTATATTAAATATTAAAATAAATTATTAAAAGTTATACTATCCTTTCCTGGAGCCTTGCCATTTTTCATTGAGTCAATAGCCTTTATCACTTCCTCCACCAGGATATCCAGCTCTTGTTCTTCAGTGGGCATTGCTGTTTTTGCTTGATTCTGGTCCTCATATAACTTTGAATAAAATCTTCGGACAACCTCTAACATTTCCGTCCGTTCGCTGCATATTGTACCATCCTCACGCATTAAGGAAAACATGTGAGTCCTTTTCTTTCTTAGCTTCTGCTTAACTTTGTTAATTCCCCTGTTTTTTAGAGTCTTTTGTACAAGCTGCACGTTGAATCGGCGCGTTTCCTCTCGAATACGTTTTCTTATAGTTTTGCAAAGCTCAACGTACTCGACCCTGCCAAAATAGCTGTCTCCATTCTTCATTGTCCGGCGTTTTTTCATTAAATTAATGGTGTCATTGGAAATTTTTGACTCTTTGAAACAATTATCTTCTGGTGCTATTGAAGCCGCCGTTTTAACACAGCAAAAAGCGATTCGACAGAACAATTTCCAAATCTCTGCCCCTCTCCAATAGCTTCCCAGAATCCACTTTACCTCTTTTTGATCTTATCATTCTTTCGCGCTCTTTTCGGCAGTTTATCCTAATCTTTGCTCGTACCATTCGGTGGTCACTTCCCACATTAAAGTTAAGGACAGTACAATTGCAAAATATTGCTTTATCGTTTGACATGATGTAATCAATTTCACTTGTGAGTCGAGATGGACTTTTCCATGTCCATTTTCTGCTGATCTTTTTCTTGTAAAACTACCTCATAATATAGAGTTCTTCTCCTTCAGCAAAGTCAACTAGCCTGTCACCTCTATTGTCCCGCTCACCATTTCCATATGGCCAGTTGCATTTTCACCAGTTCTTGCTTCTCGGATTTTGGTATTAAAGACGCCCATCAGGATTTTATATTTACACTTCTCTTTGTCTAAAAGACTTTTATAACTAAAATTTGAAGCTTAAACTTTTTATTCAGCTGAATGATGCATTGGGCTAATCTGTCGGATATACTTTCAAATTTGACTACACTGTCTTTCAGCTTTCGATTGATGAGGAATCCAATTCCACCACATCGTCCATTCTCCGTACCTCGGGTGTAGAGTACGTGACCAGTTGGTTCTAATTTGATTAACTCTTCGCCCTTTCTTCGTAAATCATTCTTGTAGTGTAAATAATCAAAAAAACTAAAATACTAGATATAAACTCGAGTATAAACTCATTTTTCACAATAACCAAAAAAGATAAATTTCAAGAGTAAATGCTATGAAAGATTAAACTCGACTTCAAAAAGTGATTTGGTATTTAATGGTAAATCTCTTTGAATTTAGTGTTTTACAACGAAGGTTCCAATAGAAGAATTGAGATATAAAAAATATTGTTGTAAAAATTGTTGGGACAGCATTTGGGAGTAGCCTCACTCTTACCTTAGATTACCTCGACCAAAACAATCCTGAGCGAAATAATGGGAACATAAAAACCTATTGCGGTTTGGAATAAAGTCTGGTTTTTTAATAAAATTAATCCACTCTGTTCTTCTATTTGGATCTTTGGAAAATTTTGAAAAAAGATAAGCTGGTTTAACAGCATAAAATCCAAATCAAAATGGAAGTAACATTTAAATTTATTAGTACAATAATTTCTGAAAAAAAAATTGTAAAAAGGGTAACATTCTGCGTTATTAGTTAAATTTTATAGGTTCTTTATATGAGTAAAGTAACATGTTTTATATGTATCAAACGCAACCTAAAAAATAATCTGAATTTTTAAAGCCCAGTATCTCAGAAAACTAAACATTTTAGAACATACCTTAAAAAATTAGGTTCTAAAACAGATAATCACTATATTGAACAGCATTATAATTATATTATTTTACCTGACTCAATTTGACTACGCCTATGCATACCAGGCGATATGTTGCCTTCATAACCTTAAAATTTCATTGAAAAAAAATCGTTTTTATTTCTAAATAAAAACTGACAAATTTATAATTAAAAGCACTTACCTATATAATGTTACTCCTAAATTTTGATTTTTTCGTATCAGGGGACAACCATGAGACGCATAACTAACCATATTTTGCGTGTTTACTTTACTTCCGATATTATTGCTTTTATTATCAATATAATATAAGTATTAATATGTATTTACACTAGAACACACAAAAAGATTATTCCAGTACACTTATTCGACACTTATTATTAATCAGTAATGCGAAACACCCTTGGTAACATGTATCCTCTCTGAGAGAAAGGCCTTGCCATCAGCATCCCTTATTAATACCTGTTCTGTACGGTTTTTCGAAATACGATTTAATCAATTCTTCTGTTGGAACCTTTGGTGTGAAATACTAAACTTGAAGAGATTTACCACTAAACACCAAAACGTTTTTTTAAACTGCTCGACGCACGTTTCGCTAACCATGTTAGCATCATGTTTAGTGGTAAATCTCTTCAAGTGTACGAATTAATCAGTTCTAAAGCATTGTCTCTTATGCCGTAGTTACTCAATTTAGTATACAGTACTTTATGGTTAGCAAAAAGCTGTAGACAAATCAATGCACATTGCCATCGTGGTTCTTTTAGCATTTAATGAATTGGATATATACGTGATTACCTAATCTTTTATAAAATGCCTTCTTATTTTGTCTAAATTATTTCCCAAACCTCATGTCAATCCGTAGATGCCAAAGATATTGTCTGAGCCACAGAGGAAACTGAAGAAGCATTGCAGGCTGTAATCGGATCCATATTCGAACATTAACCCACAAAATAATTATTTAGACTACTAACGGTCTTAATAGGATCACTGAATTTCGAAGCAATACACTCCAATACACTCTTATTTTGCCTACTCTCATCTGTTATTATTTTAACAATTTCCAAGTAGCAGCTATTTTATTTTTAGACTTAGATATACATTTTTTATTCAATTTTTTTGCTTTTCCAATTACTTGTTTGAGTATGTTACAGAATGTACTAGAATATTGTTTAGAAACTTGCCCCTGTATTGTTTTGTAATGGAGCATACGTTTATGATCGCAAGACACCTCCAATCCTCCTCCTCGTGATCCAACAATTAGTGGTTTTAGTGAGCCGGAACTGTTTTAAAACAAAAGTAGCATTAAACAAATTTAAAACTGCATAAAATGCGTGTAAATGCATTATATTTTAAAACAAAAATAGAATAAACACTAGACCAATTCACATCTGTAATATATTGCGTTTTTATAGGACAATCTCCTACAACGATGTGCAGTAGTTCTTCATCATCTCTTCTTATATTTGCCTTTGATTAATTTATCTCTCTTTTCTCTACCTTCTATTCATCCGTCCATGATTCCTCTTGGTATTCGACCTATTGGCATACTGGTTACATGCATCGCTCATCTGGGTCGCTGAATCCTCTCTTGGTATACAATATCAAATTCTTTGTATAATTGTTTGAGCTCAAAGTTATATCTGATCCTTAAGTTTCCATTATCAACTCATCTACTTTTAAATACTACCTTTCCCAATACGAATTCTGATTTCTCCTGATATGTCATTATTCTCACTATTTTCCTTCTCAGATATGTGATAGTTTCATGATAGATTTCCATTAATGATGTTTTCAATCTGATTAATATGCTTTGGTCATCAGTATACTTTAATATATATATATATATATATATATATATATATATATATATATATATATATATATATATATATATATATATATAATTTTTTTTATCAGTGTTTGCTGGTTTGCTGATGAGTTTGTTCAGTACTATTGTACTGAACAAACTGTATTTATACAGTACACACTTCAGGTGTTACTATTAAATAACGAGACTGGCGCTGTTAAACATTTTATTTTGATTTCATACATATTCACTTACTAGCCCCTTCAATAAACACCCCTCCTCTATCACTACAATGCTGCATGCGAATCTTCCATTGTTCGAAACAGTGCTGGAAGTCTTTAGAATGCGTGCCGCTTTCTCTTTCACAGTTTCAATGGGCACAAATCCTGTTCCTTTTAATGCAGATTTTACCTTAGGAAACAGATAGAAGTCGGTCTGGCGAATAAGGATGGTTTAACACTGGGACGCTGTACTTGGCTAGAACCCTCTTGATAGACAATGCGGACTGAGCTGGCGCATTATCTGGGTTGAGAATCCATGACTTGTCCTTCCACAATTCGGGTCGTTTTTTCCTTATTCTTTCACCGAGTTCAGCAAGAACGTGAAGGTATTAATGTGGTAATGTTAAAGCTAGTAAAGATAGTAAAGTTTGTCCTTCAGAAACCCAGTGAAGTTGCACAATCCCATGAATATCGAAAGAAAACAATCATCATTGCTTTGAATTTTGATTTGCCCATTCGAGCTTTTTTGGCTTTCGATGAATTTGGGCTCTTCCAGTGCATGGATTTGCGCTTCGCTTCAGGATCATAAGTAAAAAACCACGATTCGTCACATGTTATTATCCTTTCCAATAAGTTTGGATCATTTTTAATTGCATTCTAAGAGTCAGTACAAACATTTTTGTGAGCTTCTTGTTCAATTCTTCTATTGGACCCTTTGGTGTGATGCACTAAACTTGAAGCGATTTACCACTAAACACCAAAACACTTTTTTGAACTGCTCGACGCACGTTTCGCTAACCATGTTAGCATCATCAGGAGATGATTTAATCTAATTCTAATCTATGTTCTATTTATATGAAAACCATACCTAGCGAAGCGTGTAAAAATCATGAACTGTGAAGTGTACTAAGCCTTACATTAATAATTGAAAAAGTTGACTGAAAGGAATCGGTCCTTTATCTCGGTTCATGATTTTCTTACATTTTTCTATTTGAATGCTTTCATATGCATCCAAAGCCCTATTATTATTAACACTTTTAATTAGTCTTAAATTACTAATATCTATACTGTGGTCATATTCGATTGCATGTTGGGCAACACAAGATTTTTCATTTCTCCCATATCTAATGTGGGCAATATGTTCTTTATATCTTGTCAATATAGATCTTTTTGTTTGTCCAATATACCTTCGATCACAGTCTTGACAACTAATTTCGTAAATCCCCGACTGTTCATGCTGCTCTACTTTATCCTTTGGATTACCCAAAACTTCTCTTAATTTATTAAATGGTTTGTACACAACCTTAATGTCCACTTTTTTCAAAATTTTGTTTAGTCCTCTTGTCAACTGGGCATCAAATGGTATTACCATGAATTTCTTTGTGTTCTGATCCTTTTGAAAAGTCGAAGATTCTTTCAATAATTTTCTGAACTTATGTTTTCTAATTAGTTTATCTATAATGTTCTTATTATAACCAATCACTTCATATACCTCCCTAATTAATTTTAATTCTTTGTTATAATTATCTTTATTTAAAGGAAAATTAATTAATCTATTTACCATAAAATTTAAACTAGCCATCTTATTTTGGAAGCTATGATTTGAATCGTTAGGAATGTATCTCGAAGTGGTGGTGGTTTTTCTGAAAATATCAAAATCTAACCTATTTTTATTATTTCTACTGACTAACACATCCAGAAATGGTAAACTATCATTGTTTTCGAGTTCATGCGTGAATATTATATTTTCGGATTTACTATTTAAGTTCTTAATAAAATCAACTAAATTTTCATTTTTCGAATCGAAAATGGCAAAAATCATCCACATATCTTAACCATACTTTCGGAAAGTAACTGACTTCATCTTTTGCCTCGGTTTCAAATTTACTCATAAATAAGTTGGCTAAGAACGGTGAGAGAGGATTGCCCATTGCCGTTCCTTCTTGTTGTTCATAAAACCTGTTATTAAGCTGAAAACAATTTTGCTTCATACATAATCTTGTTAAGGAGATGTACTCAGAAACAATTCTGTTATTAAAACCGTTTAACTCGAGTAACTCCCTTAGGTATTTAAAGATATGTGGAATCGGGACAGTCGGAAACAACGATGAAACGTCAAAGGAAACCAAAACCTCATCTTCCTGTAGATGTGTATTTTTGACTTTTTCTATGAATTTGGTTGAATTTATCACATAACAGGAAGGTAGTTGGTTTGGTAGATTTTCAAATTCTTTTGTTAACCACTTTGCCAAGTTGTATGTTGGAGAATCAATGGCTGATACAATTGGTCTCATTGATTTTCCTGGTTTATGCATTTTTGGTAGAGCATACAATCTTGGCACTTTTGGATTAGAAACATGTAATTTGCTTTTCAGAGAAGGAGAAATAAGGCTGTTACAAGATGTAAATGTATCTCTAACTTCGTTAATCATTTTTGACAATGGATTCCTAGATAATCGTTTATAAGGACCGTCTTGAATTAATTTTTTAACGCGTTCGAAGTAATCAGGTTTGTCCATTACTACAACCTTATTTCCCTTATTAGCTTTTAAATAAAAACAATCTTTCTCTCGCAGGCGCTTGACAATCTTAGAAATATTTGGCATTTTTTGATTTTTATTTGAAATATTTTTTGCAATTTTACTTTTACATGAGTCTCTGACGAAAGCCTTCGTAGACTCCGGTAAGTGTTTAATACCAGTTTCAATACCGGCTACCATATCCTCCAAAGCACTACGGGATGCCGGCAAAGCAAAATTGAGGCCTTTATTTAAAAGATCTAGTTCTGGATTGTCGAACGTCTGAGTTGAAAGATTTTCTATTATGTTGATGTTCTTTTCTGGAATATGTTCTTTTGGACTGCTCAATTTTGAGTTTTTTAAATTTTTTATTTAAATATGACAATTTTTTAATAAATTTACTATTTACTGCTGTGAACATATACCTTTGAAAATTGCACCAACATTCATGTACGCCTGAATTTCAAGCATACTCCTTTTACTGTACAAATGTTTGATTTCTAAGTCAAGCCATTTCTGTTTTGCAAAATTAGTTATTTTGTTTATACGTGAGAATTTTCGCAAGAATACTTAACCGACGGTCAGATCGAACTAGATTACCGAGTGCCATAAGGAGATCAATCATGGGGATCAAAGAAATGAGTAGATTCACCAGGAATCTAAAGTAGCATATGCATTGAAAAGAGTGAAACAACTGAAGTGAACTGAAACTGAAGTGAAGAAGAACAAGATCGAATGTTAGAATCCTTTAGTGGAAGTTATGGATGGAATAAATGAATAGAGGTAAGCTAGGGATGACACGGTATGATGATCTAAACAGAGTAGCGAGGTTACTATGAATGATAATCGTTTATGCCCAATATGGGTAAATAAAGGCGACATGAAGGTTAAAATAAGAAAGAAAACCTGACATTTTTCAAAATAGTGAGGTTATCTGTTAAAAAGCTGCAAATCTGCATTAAAAAGGCTTACAAAGACCGGGAAAGTTCAAGTAGACTAAACTTGTGTTTTCGAACAGTTATTAAAATAATATTTTTCTTCACATCGATAGATTTTTTTCTCTTAATTGACCGTTCTGAAAAAATATATTGCCATTTGCGTGGCTGAATCACATAACATTTTACAAAAAAAAAGATAGCCAAACAAAATATCGTTTTATATATAATGAATGAGTCGATAATAAAGAACAAACAATTTAACGTTCTAATCTCGGTTAATTTCACAGTTATCAAAGTTATTTTAAAAGAAAAACCAAATTCTCACTAAATATCATTGGACCATAATTGTTTCCTTTGTTGTTCCTGGTGTGAAAAAGCGACGGAATAAAAAAAACTTTAAAATAACCAATATGTTTAATTTAAGAAAAGAAAAACCAAATCTTTTGACCGTTCACACTCTGACTAATTCACTTTCCCATATAAAGCATAACGCCGTTCCACTAGATCAATTCGAGCGCGCCATGTAGTTTTAAATCAATATCTTGTACAATTCTCTTAAGAATTTGAGTCTTACACCTGGGTACAGCTCCAATAATTAGCTGCAAATGAAACCTAACCACAAAAGAAATTAGAATTTTGATGAAAGAATGACAGAGAGAACGAACGACAGAGAGAAAGAGAGAGAGAGAGAGAGAGAGAGAGAAGAGAGAGAGAGAGAGAGAGAGAGAGAGAGAGAGAGAGAGAGAGAGAGAGAGAGAGAGAGAGAGAGACAGGAGTGTTCATGCATGGCTCGGCTGGTCAGATAGAATTTTGATCTCGGTTTGTTGTACTTGTACTGGAACTACGTAGGACAATGCAAAAGTTTCTGCAATCCGGCAATTCTAATTGTTTACAGCTAATTTATTTAAAGAAAATCAATGATTGGTCTAAATTGTTGTTTGTTAAAGTCAATATTAATTTAATTTACAAATTTACAGGGACACAGTGAAAAGTTAGATAATCTTCTGATAGATGGCGGTGCGATCAGAAAGGTGAATTTATTTTTTCCTAGTAACATTCGATGGATTTAAAGTTGATATGATATTAAATTTTAATAATTAATATTTAATTTTAATAAGTAACAAACTAGACGACTTATTTTTACAATCTAATATTTATTTACTAGGATTTTAAATGATACACTTGTAGTTTTTAATGTTTCAAACGTTTATTATAGATTTTGCCCTGCATATGTTTCGCCTTGATAAGGCTTTCTCAAGAGTAGCTTGAACTAACACTAATAATAATAACACTAGTTTACAAATTTTATTTTTTTTTATATATATATCCAAAACATTTTTTTCAACTACGTGGTGACTTCAATTTAATATTTAATTCAAACAATAAATAGTTTATTTCAAATTGAATTACAATGTCGAATAGAAAGTGTTCGAATAGAAAATTTTCAACAGATGGGAGTGAACATACCAAAAAGATTATTTTGCATTCGCCTTTGATTTTTTCTTTGAAAACTGAGGAAGTATGAACGAACAAGGGAGACGTTTTCACCAAGATTTAAAGATTTTCGAAGAACAACATCAAGGATTTTGGGATGAAAACATGTTAGGGGATTACTGTTGGTCCATTATAAGAGAAACCGATAAAAAACTATAACTATAAAACAATAACCTTTTTTTTAATTATTATTCATATTAAGATTATTTTACATTTTTAAGTAAATAAATATTTCTTAAAGCAGACGTGACAGAGTTTTTTATTATTTTTTCTGGATAACTCTTACCTAAATAAACAATAATTAAACACTTCCAGCTGGGGTATATAAACCGTGTAAATTAGTGTAGTAGTTCAAGCTACACTTGAGAAAACCCTAACAAGGCGAAACATATGCAGAGCAAAATCTATAATAAACGTTTGAAATATTAAAAAGCTACAACTGTATCACTTAAAATTCTAGTATTTGCAAAATATTTTACAAGAAACCAACTGCGGAATCCATAAACATTATTAATATTTATTTAATATGAACATGTACAACGTGTTAAATCTATGAAAAATATTACTGATGATTATGTGAATAAAAACGACAAAAACTTTTACTTTTTCCTCGTGTTCTGTAGCATCTCTTTTTAAAAGCCAGCAGTAGTCGTCCAACATAAATGGGAACCAAGGCAAAACTTCTGACTTCAAGCGGTTGAGTGGTCAGCGTCTGTTCACCAGTGGTGCGGCTGATATTTAAATTCTGGAACTAACCCCTCCAGTCTTAACCTCTGAACCGTCATGGTTCAAACCTTTAATTCAAAGTACAAGATGAAGCGTTCTAGTAATTACAAAATTACCCCAGGAGGTCCAGGACAATCCTCTGCCAACTTTGCTGGTACAACCGGACTTTCGGATTCTGGGGCGTCCGGGCTTAAACGCAAAATCATTCAGAGGGACTCGGAGACCTCTGGCCAACGTCTGAAACCGAAAACAAAAACTTTCTTTGGAATGGTAAATATCAATTCTCTCCTGCATCCAGGAAAACTACACGAATTGGGGCGAACATTGAATCAGCAAAAAATCCAAATTTTAGCTTTGCAAGAAACCAGATTGACAGATGATAACACCTTGGAATTCGGCAATTACAGACTTTTTAAAAGTAAAACTGACAAAAGAATACTCAAAAATACACCACATCTCGGTGTTGCTTTCACTATCTCAAGAAACATTCTTGGTTCTATAATAAATGTCCAGCCAGTAAATAATCGACTTATGACACTATCCCTCAAGTGTGCTTACAAAAACTATACATTAATCAATGCATACCTCCCAGTTAACGAAGAAAATAAATCTAATCCTGAAAAAGTAAATAAGTGCTGGGAAATTCTGGAAAAGACTGTCTCTAAAATTCCCTATTGGGTGATTTCAACGCCCAACTAGGGAAAGAAAAAAAGTACTGGAAAACAGTCGGCAGTTTTCCCGCTCATAAATGGACTAACCATAATGGTAACCATATTGGTTGAACTATGTTCGCAGTTTAATCTAAAAATAGTGTCAACCCATTTTAAGAAGAAAATAACAAAACAAAAGACCTGGAGGTGCCCAAACACGTACATGGGAGAATTTCAAATTGACCATGTTGCCATTTTGTACCCCAACTATAAAGAGATTTTGAATGTTCAAGTGAGGAAAGGAGCTAATATAGACACGGATCACTACCTGACTAGAATCAAATTTAGCTTAAAACGTCGAAAACTTCTTCGAAAGAGACTGCTAATACCAAAGTTCGACCCAAAGAAAATAAAACCAGCCCTAACAGAAGAGCTAGATAAACAACCAGCACAGAACTAGCAAGAATTGAAACAAAAAATTATTAAAATAACCTTAATGTTGGTCCCTTTACAAAAACGTAGAAAACATCCGTTGTGGGATGAAGTTTGCCAGCAAGCAGTATTAAGCCGAAGTAAAACATTCAAAAATTGGAACAGCCAGAAAACAGCAATAAACTATAACATCTTTTTGGAAGTAAGAAAAGAAACATCGAAGCTAATTAGACAAAAGAAAAGAAAATATGAAAACAATCAACTTAATGAAATAGAAAAAGATTTCCAAAAAAATAACACCGGAAACTTTTACAAAACATTTCAAACTAAATTAACAGGCTATCAACCGCAAAGTATTTGCTTCCAAAAGGAAAACGGACAACTAGCTCTAAATAACCAAGACAATTGCAAAGAACTTGCGAAATATTTTGAACAAATACTAAACTGTCCTGAGCCCTTAAACAAATTTCCAACACTAAACCCTAAACAAACAAATCCAGATTCATTACCACCGAATGAAGATGAAATAATTAGGCAAATTAAGCGACTTAAAAATAACAAAGATGGAATCACTGCTGAACTTTTGAAATCCGAAGTACAATCAAGGAAATAACCAAAATTCTACAAGAAATTTGGCGAACCGAACGGATTCTGGAAGATTGGAAAGATGCTCTAATCCATCCACTACACAAGAAAGGAAATAGAACGGATGTAAACAACTATAGAGGTATATCTCTTCTCCCAGTTTGTTACAAGATTCTATTTCAATGTCTACTAGACACAGCACAGGGACAGTTAGAACCTAAAATTTGTGAATATCAAGCAAGTTTTCGACCGGGCAGATCCTGCCTTGAGCAGATCCTGAATCTAGAGTTGATCGATCCTAAGACATAAAAAAAACTGTACAATAAAAATATCGTCTGTACATTTGTGGATTTCAAAAAAGCATATGATTCTATGATCGCGAATCTTTTTTCCGAATCTTGAAAGAACAAGGACTAGATCTGAAAACGCTGGCAATTATTAAAGCAACATAAACTAACACAAGATCAAAAGTTAAATTCATGGGTGACATCTCACAGCTCTTCGAAATTAAAACTGGAGTGAGACAAGGGGATGAACTCTCGCCTCTATTATTTAACTGTGTTCTAGAAAAAGTAATACAGGAGTGGCGTGAAAAAAAGTCGGCCCTGAATATTGACCAGCCCATTAAACTGGGGAGAACCAACATCAAAATTGATTGTCTGGCATTTGCTGATGATCTAGCAATTTTAGCTCAAGATATATTAACGGCACAGAAACAGATTGAAATCCTAAAAGAAACAGCATAAAAGGTAGGACTCTAAATTTCCTTTGAAAAGACACAATACATAACCTGCAACAGACTAACAACACCATTTCTAAAAACAAAATATGGTAACATCAGACGAGTCTTTCAATTCAAATATTTGGGTGAAATAATCATCGAAAAAGCGTTGGAATAATCATCGAATCGGGTTGGAAAAAACGTCCAATAAGGGTAGATGTCAAAAAATGGAAACGGCATTGAGACTTACACAAAATATTTACAACAAAAAATGCCTATCTAAAAACACAAAACTGAGACATTACAACACAGTTATTAAGACAGAATGTCTATATGAGGCAGAAACGCTCATTTTGAATAGAAAGAGGGACATCGAGGACATTGACCAGAAGGAAAGAAAAATCATAAGAAAAATCCTAGGCCCCAAACAAATAAATAGCACAACATACCGACTTCGAGAAAATCAAGAAATGAAACAATACACATATATACATGGCGATATGAGAAAAGGAAGACTTAAGTTTTATGGATACATAAAACGGATGAATCCGAGTAGGCTAACTAGACAAATAGTCGAATTTTATGAAAATAGGAGTAGAGCTAAAGTAGAAATAATTAAATTGATTGCTGCAATTAAAGAGGACCTAAGATCAGCAAATATTACACAAAGTGAAATTCAGGATAGAGGCTGTTTCAGGCACAAGGTTAACGTTTGGAAGGTTGGCCAGAGAGAAAAATGTAGGAAGACTGGAACAACTTGGTCTGACGAAAGGAAAAAAGCTCATAGTGAAAGAATGGAATTAGTATAGGCACTAAGGAAGGCTAATAACAACAAGTGCCTCTAATTGAACTTCGCGTGGTCCACCAGGGGCTATACGTGAATAATAATAATAATAAAATGTTACAACTGTATCACTTAAAATTCTAGTATTTTCAAAATATTTTACAAGAAACCAACTGTGGAATCCATAAACATTATTAATATTTATTTAATATAAACACGTACAACGTGTTAAATCTATGCAAAAATATTACTGAGGATTATGTGACTCTTTTTAAAAACCAGCACTAGTCGTCCAACGTAAACGTAAGGGAATGTAAAAAATGAATTTTTAAGGACACGGGGCACTAGTATTTCTTAGGCTTTCAAGAGTTCATCTATGTTTATATATATATATATATATATATATATATATATATATATATATATATATATATATATATATATATATATATATATATATATATATTCCTTTATTTGGGTTTTTCGCCACTATCTAAAACTTAAAAGATATCAGAAATACCTGTTCTTATGTGTATATAACATAGTTTAGTTTTAAAATTAGATTAAATGATCTCCTAATGATGCTAACATGGTTAGCGAAACGTGTGTCAATGAGAAAAAAGTGTTTTGGTGTTTAGTGGTAAATCTCTTTGAGTTTAGTGTTTCGTACCGAAGGTTCCAATAGAAAAACTGAAGCTAGGTTGGGAAGCTAGGAAGCTAGTGGGTCCTCTCATGTTTGCTGTGTGAGTTGTCACATAAATTTAGTGCAGTGAATGCATCGCAAGAGAAATTCTATGCCGTTTGCTGATCCTATGGTAATGGAGAGAACCTACTAACCATGTGATTGCTACTTTTGTATCACTAAACCAGAAAGGATTTCAAAAAAGCAAAGGGACAAAATTCTTTTAGGTGATTTCCGTTTTCAAGGAAAATTAAATGAAAAGGAATTGGGAGCTTGGAAGTGTTTTGTTAGTGTTGTGAAACGATTTCAAAAAATATCAAAAATACCTTTACATAAGAACAGGTATTTTTGATATTTTTTGAGTTTTAGATAGTGGCGAAAAACACAAATAAAGGGAAAAAAATATATATGAACACGCCACAATCATTCAAATATTACATATGTTTTTATAGTTTTCATCTTTCTTGTTGTCCCGAAATCGTTTCACAACACTAACAAAACACTTCCAAGCTCCCGATTCCTTTTCATTTAATTTTCCTTGAAAATGGAAATCACCTAAAAGAGTTTTGTCCCTTTGCTTTTTTGAAATCCTTTCTGGTTTAGTGATACAAAAGTATCAATCACTTACATGGTTAGTGGGTTCTCTCCATTACCATAGGAACAGCAAACGGCATAAAATTTTTCTTGCGATGCATGCACTGCACTAAATTTATGTGACAACTCACACAGCAAACATGAGAGGACCAACTTTTTTCTTGATCTCCAAATTGACACTTAAAATATTAAAGATCTTTTTTTACTTTCTCAGATATAGATCTAGCTTCAATTTTTCTATTGGAACCGTCGGTACGAAACACTAAACTCAAAGAGATTTACCACTAAACACCAAATCACTTTTTAAAATTTCTCGACGCACGTTTCGCTAACCATGTTAGCATTATTATTTATTTAAAAGCTCTACAAGCCTTGAAGGCCTAGGGCGTAGTGTTTACAATATCGTATTTTACATGTCACTATTTTACATATAATTATAACATTGCCTATGTGGTTCCCATCCTTCACCAGTCCCTCTGCAGCACAGTCTGGACTATCCCTCTCCACTCCTTTCTATTGTTTGCTATATCCTTCCATTCCCCCATCCTTATCGTATCCAAATCTTCCTGCACTTGACCCATCCATCTTTTTCTTGGTCTGCCCTTCCTCTTCTTCCCTATTGGCCTTCTGCGTAACACTAGATTTGTCATTCTTCCTCCGCCCAGTCTCTCCACGTGTCCAAGCCATCTCACTCTCTGCGCTTTCGCAAATGTTATTATATTTGGACTTTTGTACAGTTCTTCCAACTCATTATTTGTTCTTCTCCTCCATCCCTCCTCAGTTCTCTTTCCTCCATATATAGCTCGTAACATTTTCCTTTCCCACCTTTTCAGTTTCTCTTCCTCTGTTCGGATTAGCGTCCAAGTTTCACATGCGTAAGTTGTTGTGGGTCTTATTACTGTTGTATAGATTATTTGTTTTGTGCTTCTAGACACATAGTTGAACTTCATCAGTGCCTTCAGGCTTCCATATTTTCGATTACCCTTTACTATCGTGACCTGTATTTCGTGCTCTTCGTGCCCGCCCTCTTCGATTGTAACTCCTAGGTAGCAGAATTTCTGAACTCTTTCGAAAGTATAATCTCTTCCATCACTGGCTACTATGGTCATGTTTCCCTCTTTTGCCGATAGATCTTGCATTTGTCCCATCACCATGTATTTTGATTTATTTCCAAGCCGAACTTCTTCCCTTCTTTTTCTATTAATCTTATGGTTCTCTTTAGCTCCTTTTTGGTTCTTGCCAGTATAGTCAGGTCATCTGCGAAGGCCAAGCATTGGTGTTCACTGTTGTATATTGTGCCATCAGTTCTCAGCTTGCTATTCCTTCTTCCAGCTTGCTATTCCTATTACTAATGTCTATGTTGTAGTCATATTCGATGGCATGCTGGGCAACACAAGATTTTTCATTTCTCCCATATCTAATGTGGGCAATGTGTTCTTTTTATCTCCCTAATATGGATCTTTTTGTTTGCCCAATATACCTTCGATCACAATCTTGACAGCTGATTTCGTAAATCCCTGACTTTTCATATTGATCTACTTTATCCTTTGGATTACCCAGGACTTCTCTTAATTTATTATATGGTTTGTACATAACTCTAATGTCCACTTTTTTCAAAATTTTGCCTAGCCCTCGCGTTAATTGGACATCAAACGCTATTACCAGGAATTTATTTTTGTTCTGATCCTTTTGAAAAGCCGAAGATTCTTTCAATAATTTTCTAAACTTATGTTTTCTAATTCCTTTATCTACAATGTTCTTATTATTACTGTAATTAATTTTAAGTCTGTTATAATTTTGTTTGGTTGAAAGAAAATTGATTAATGTATTTACCATATAATTTAAACTGGCCATCTTATTTTGGAAACTATGATTCGAATCGTTAGGAATGTATCTCGAAGTGTTAGTGTTTTATCTAAAAATATCAAAATCTAACCTATTTTTGTTGTTTCTACTTACTAAAACATCCAAAAATGGCAAACTATCGTTATTTTCGAGTTCATGCATGAATACAATGTTTTGGGATTTACCATTTAAGTTCTTAATAAAATCATCTGTTTTCATTTTTTGAATCGAAAATTGCAAAAACGTCATTCACATATCTTAGCCATACCTTCGGAAAGTAAATGAATTAATTTCTCGCCTCGGTTTCAAATTTACTCATAAATAAGTTGACTAAGAACGGTGACAGAAGATTGCCCATTGCCGTCCCTTCTTGTTGTTTGTAAAACCTGTTATTAAGTTGGAAACAATTTTACTTCATACATAATTTTGTTAAGGAGATGTACTCAGTAACAATCTTGTTATTAAAACCATTTAACTCGAGTAACTCTCTTAGGCATGTCAAGGTATGTGGAATCGGGACAGTCAGAAACAACGATGATACGTCAAAGGAAACCAAAACCTCACCTTCCTGTAGATGTGTGCTTTTCGACTTTTTTTAAAATTTTGTTGTTTATCACTGAGCTGGAACATAGTTGGTTTGGTAGATTTTCAAATTCCTTTTTGCCAAGTTGTATGTTGGAGAATCAATGGTTGACGCAATTGATTTCGTTGATTTTCCTGGGTTATGAATTTTTGGTAGAGAAAAAAGTGTTTCAATGTTTAGTGGTAAATCTCTTTGAGTTTATAGATCTAGCTTCTCACTTTAAAATAAATCCTTTAAAAATTTGACGAGTAGTACTTGCCATTATATATAAAGTCGACTTTTTAACTGAAACACTTATACTGTACTGTACTGTAAACGAGATAGAAACAAACTAAACTATAGAAAAGAATAAAACTGCCCTAATAAAGGTTCGTAGAATATTGTGGAAATACTGCGGTCTTGTGGTTATTCCTACATTGTCCAGTCTAAAATTAAGTACAAATAATTTCAATGACAGGAGGTACTTGGCGAGGAGAAGGAGGTACTTGAAAATGGGACGTGCTATGAAAAGATGTTTTAATAACTACCTGAATGAAATGCAAAAAGGGCGTTTTCATTAATGTTATAAAAATCGTGTCGACCTATTGAATAAATTTTGCTATCATGGAAAAAAGTAATTTGGCGTGATAATTAAACAATTCTAGTAAAAAAAAATCGAATAATAGTTAAAAAAACAGTAATATATAGACTTTGCTTCTTCACATTTCATGGTTCTTAAGGTAGTACTGTCGGTTATAGAATTACTGTTCAGAATGAAGTGAAACTTGGCTTATTGGTACATTATAATAAGATAATGAACACACAAAGGGGGTTGTTACAGCTGTGATAGACAAGTAAACACTCATTACTGTGCCCTTCACACATAATACGCAATTTGCTATCGGGTTGATCAAAGTGCTGCCATCTGTTGCTCATAAAATCAATTAAAATCTTTAAAACTTACTTATCGACGTAAATTAGACAAAATCAAACTTTAAAAGCTAAAAATGGAAATTGAAGTGTTTTTCGATGTCTAGAATCAGAATTTAGGCATTAGAACATAAAACCAAAAAAAAAAATTGTCGACCGGTGTAATAGATTGATGATTAGAGGGATTGTTGGGATGCAGTTTTATTGCATAGTTTCCTAATGTTTCTTTGCTTCTGCTTGTTTTTAGTGGCGAAAATTACATTTCTAACTGATGCTAATGCACTTAATAATTCTATTTGTATGCTTGACTATTGTCAATGGGTGAAAATGGCTTCAGTTTATATTATCGTCGTTCTGTTCTAGTTTATTAAACCTATTTCTCCACTATTGAATATCCATGATTGCGCAGCTGTCACAGCTCATCGATACATACGAGACCCCCTGACAAAAGAAAACTGGAAAAATTTCCACATGACGTAATTTAAATTTAGCCGGCCTTCCCGGGGATCCCTTATCGATTCCCATCCATTTGGACCTGCGAGAACTAGCTTTTTCCTTATATCTACATACTGGAGTGCCGTTCAAATAGGCCAGCGGACCAGCTGGGTCGTCGTCGATGAGACGCGGTGCCGGCGTCGACGACGTCGACCGACGCCTGTCCTTCGGAGATGCCGCTTTCAATTTGCCTAATGACGTTTTCCCGGTTGTCACGGGCACACGTCTCGGGACGCTCTCTAATTGGAGGGTCTGCGAATGCGCGATCGCTTTTGCCTCTGTCGTTGCTGCTGCTTGTCCTGCTACCGCCTCCTCTACTTCTAACGCTACTGTCGTCGGTGGTGCTGCTGTATGTTTTATTTAACTTTTTTTAGTTTTCATTTCAATAAAATTGTTATTAGATCACAAAATGGTGATTAACGGATCGAATTATTGTAATAGCTGTACTACAGGGCTCGGAAGGTCAACGGACAATTTAAAAACTCTGTAGTACTTTATTTTCAAAATACTTTATTTCAAAACTTAATAAAGATCTGAAGGCGACTTTCGTTTCTTTGTAGAGACTCTTTCAATCTCAACCGTACATTAGTCATTACACGATTTACTTTCACAATATTTTGTGGGGGATCAAGGTATATATTATTTTTTAAATATTTTCACAAATAAAGTCATATGCCACTAATATGATGATGTTGGATCAAGGAATGTTCTCATTTTTATCTAAAGGGGCTTATCGATATCCTAGTGGTATGAGCACTCTGTCCATCTTGTTAAAACCATGAGTCATCAGTAACAAAAGGTTCTTATCAAAAACTTATCAATAAAACTACATGATGACGAGCAGAACATTGAAGCCTGACATTGGCATAGGGGCTAAAATATATATATATATATATATATATATATATATATATATATATATATATATATATATATATATATATATATATATATATATATATATATATATATTTTGATATGTTTCTCGACCGTGCAATTTATAGTTTTTTTCTTGGGGAAATTGGTTTGAAAATGGGGAAATTGTTGAAAGTGCTCCAGTCTTTTCAACCTCGATGGTTGTAGGTTGAAATACCTTAGTGTTAAAAAAAGATTGTTAATTCCTGGTTGGGCCCGTATCGTTCAAGAACGTTATTTAGATACACACGTTTTAAACCATAGTCATTAATTGTAAGTTTATATATTTATTGTTATGTGAATTTATATTTTAACATGTTGGTGTTTTATACTATTTCATTGTTTATTAAATAATAAAAGAAAAAAATAATTTTAGAGTCTCCTGATGAAGTCATCAAAACAATGACGAAATATTGAGACGATTAAACACTTGTTTTACTGCTGACCGCAAGCCCGAAAACAACCAATTTCCCCAAGAAAAAAACTATATATATATATATATATATATATATATATATATATATATATATATATATATATATATATATATATATATATATATATATATACATATATATATTTTTAGGTGCGTATAGACCCGGTTGGATCACGCAAAGCAGTCTGATTCATATTCGAGTGTTCTTTCTGATTCTCCACACCTCTCTCATCCTTTCTCCGTGGATTCTCTTTCTCTCCTCCGTCCACTTTGTTCCCGATCTCCTCGAAACTTCGCTCTCTGATGCAACGTTCCACATATATATTTTGTTTCTGTACGTTCTTCTATCCTCAATCTTTGTCGGACCCATTTGTGCCTTTCTCAGATCAGCTCTGACTTATGTGATCCATGGTACTGTTGGCTTGACTCCTTGTATGTATGTAAGAATTCTGTTGGTGAGTCTTGTCGGTGGGAGTTTACTGATATGTCCATAGAATTTTAACCTTCTTCTAGAATGTAGTCTGTATCCTTCCTCTGTCAGTTTTGGGCCGAGAATTTTCCTCATAATTTTTCGTTCTTTTTTTAGTATGTTTTCTATGCCGCTTTTTATATGAAATGTAAGTGTCTCGCTTGCGTATGGTACTTCTGGTTTGATTACTGTATTGTAGTGTCTTATTTTTGCGTGTGTGGATAAATCATCCTTTTTTATTCATCCAGGTATCTACAAATGTTGGTATCTTCCAATTCTCTCCATCTTTGTCCATTATCTACTGTTTTTCTCCATGCCAATCCTACGTGCCTCTTTATGTCATCCGCTTTATCTCGTTCTCTGTTCCTTTGACCTTTAGATGGGCCCCAATTTTGAATATCATGGTTCCACCTATTGTCTCTGTGTCTTCGTCAGTTTATCAATATTGAAGTTAGTGAAGATTAAAGTCTGTGCTCCATACGTCAGCACAGGCAGTATGATTGAATATTTTGGTTTTATGTTCGACTGAACTTAACTTTCTCTTTACTTACTTCGAACTCTTTATTTAGTTTAATTGAGTGACCAATATATATAGTAAAAGTATATATATATAGTAAAAGTATTAATATTAATAAGTAAGTAGTTAAAGTATTAAATACGCTCCATAATACGCTCCATATTAAATATGCTCCATACGTCAGCACAGGCAGTATGATTGAATATTTTGGTTTTATGTTCGACTGAACTTAACTTTCTCTTTACTTACTTTGAACTCTTTATTTAGTTTAATTGAGTGACCAATATATATATATATATATATATATATATATATATATATATATATATATATATATATATATATATATATATATATATATATGTATATATATATATATATATATCCATATACATATATATATATATATATATATATATATATATATATATATATATATATATATATATATATATATATATATAAATAAAATAAAATAAATACATTAGTGGCAGCTCGTGGATTTTTAAAGTGGGAGTGCTAGAAGAAAATTGTGCTGCTGAAGATTTTGTTTTTCTTCCCCCTTCTTTTTACTTGCGTGCTATTGAAACCCTATGCAGTAGGTGAACCTGTGGTATTCTGCTCTGAAAAATTGTCTACTGTGATAAATGCTGCACAGCCGGCACCCCAACGCCCTCCCTCACGAGCCGCCACTGATTTATTTCCATATCTTCCCAGTTTAATACTTTAAAAATATCTTCTAAAGTCAAACTATCAAGAATAGTTTAGGAGACAATGTGTAATCTTGTCTTATCCCCCATATCATAATGGGTTTGGTATGAGTATGTATATCCATTTGTATTGTCATTTCAGATTTTCTGGTAATCTTCTGTATCAGGGTTCTTCAACGGTGAACTATTCTGCATTTGACAAGGTTCTCTTCTATTGTCCAGAACTCAATACTGCCAAAAGTATTTTCATAGTCCTCAAATGCACAATATAGATCTTATATAGCTCTTCAGGGTACCGACACATGCTTTCCCGTCAAGAAAAGGGAGACTCTATCCACAGTCAACAACCCATACCCTTGCCGACTTCTCGTCGGATGGCGTATTTATGAAATGTTAGGCTTCTTTGGATAGCGTTCTATGAGACAACAGTAGCTGAGTGTTACATACACCCAACTGCTGGGCTCCACCATCTCTTGTTACATCTAATATTTTCACGGATGGTAGATAATGTTTCTAAATCATTCCGGGTGTCGATCCGTTGATTCTGTGAATAGTCACGACGTTTCAAGCGTTGTCCGCTTCGGCTGAAGAGTCGGCTGAACTATTGGACAGGTATATATATATATATATATATATATATATATATATATATATATATATATATATATATATATATATATATATATATATATATTTATATGATAAATACCTCATATCTCATTGACATTAAAAGTGTAAGTGTCTCGCTTGCGTATAGTACTTCTGGTTTGATTACTGTGTTGTTTCTGTTTCTTATTTTAAATACAACACCCTGTATATTATTTAATTTTTGGATTCTTCAGGAAATTGTAGACATATTTTATGTAAAATATCCTAGACTTATCTTCAACTGTTTCGGAAATATTAAGTAATTCTTCGAACATTATCAGCAAATAGGCAAAGATAAAAAATCAGGTTTTCAAAGGTAGGTATTTGTTGTATGAAACGTCAAAAAAATCAACGTGCCTTTTAAATTAGTTTTCTTTGACGTGTGTGATTCATTTGATTTAAACATAGTGTATTTATCAGAGAGTCATAAAATAACTATCTTAATGATGATAGGTTATGGAGATACGACATGCACTCAAGCCGAAGTTATTCGTCTCTTTAGGGAAAAATATCCTGACTTACCACCGATATCCCAAGGTGCAGTAAGTAAAGTTGAAAAACAATTTAGAGAACTGGGACACGTGAGACAAATTAAGAAGGAAGCAGTGCCGTTGGCCGATAACAAAAAATTGGATGTAATGCTTGCATTCCAAGACAATCCGTATACCTCAACTCGACAAGTTGCCTTGGAAAACAATGTTGGTCGCTCTTCGGTTGCCAGAATATTGAAAGAGAATAAAATGCATCCGTACAAGCTACAGCCTACTCAAGAGCTTAGTGAAGACGACTTCGACAGGAGAATGGAGTTTTGCGAACAAATGATGCTCAGAATAGACAACAAACTTCTGAGAGTGGAAAACGTTTTATTTTTTGATGAATCTACTTTTACTCTTCATGGGCATGTCAATCGCCAGAACTGTCGTTATTGGTCGAGAGAAAATCCTCACTGGATGCGGGATATTCACACACAAAGACCTGAAAAGATTAATGTCTGGTCAGGTATTATAGGAGATCAAATAATTGGTAAAATATTTTTCGATCAAAATTTAAATTACTTAGACTTTCTCCAAAATCAGCTCATTCCAAATCTTATAAATTTGTACCCTAATAGAAGAAATCCTCAATTGCTAGCCGACACAATTTGGTTCAAACAAGATGGAGCACCCCCCCATTATCAAGTTAATGTGCGGCAGTACCTCGATATGTGTTTCCAAATCGATGGATTGGGAGGAGAGGGCCACTAGAATGGCCACCAAGGTCCCCGGACCTCACTCCGTTAGATTTTTTTTATGGGGATATCTTAAAAGCGTCGTATACAAAACCAAGCCACAAGATCTGAATGATTTAAGAGGGCGCATTACCGACAGCATTAGGTCAATTACGCCACAAACATTAAATAATGTCAGGAATCAGTTTTACTTGAGGTTGGGGTGTTGCCAGGACGTCCAGGGTTCACAATTCGAGCATTTGTTACATTAAATGTTTTAAATAAAAAATTTATACAAAAACTAAATAGTCTTGAAATTTCGACAATTTTGTTTATAGTGTTAAAAAAAGTGTAGTTGCGCATTTTTTCCAACGAAAACCTTTTATACAGGTTGTGTCATGTAACAGAGACGAATACCACTTCTATTGTGTGTTGTAGCGAATTTCTGTAATCAAATAATTTTCAAAAAAAAATCAAAAAAATCAATTAATTTTTTCAATAAATCTGAAAACACTTAATATTTCCGAAACAGTTGAATATATTCAACAAATCTAGGATATTTTACATGAAATATGTCTAGAATTTCCTGAAGAATCCAAAAATTAAATAATATACAGGGTGTTGTATTTAAAATAAGAAAGTTGGTATTGGCCACTGTTACATGACACACCCTGTATAAAAAGTTTTTGTCATCATCCTTTTTTATTCATCCAGGTATCTACAAATGTTGGTATTTTCCAATTCTCTCCATCTTTGTCCATTATCTGTGTTTTTCCATGCCAATCCTCCGTGCCTCTTTATGTCATCCTCTTTATCTCGTTCTCTGTTGCTTTGACCTTTAGATGGGCGCAATTTTTAATGACATGGTTCCACCTATTGTCTGAGAGCTGAGAGAAACATGCTCTACTATGTTTATAACTTTCGTTCTTTGTTGTATCCACGTATTTTTTTGAAGGTATGGTAGAGTTATATTCAGCCTCCTTCACTTTATAGCTCTCTGGGTCTTCGCCAGTTTATCAATATTGGACTTAGTGAATGTCAAAGTCACTCACTAGTCAAAGACATTCACTAAGTCCAATATTGATAAACTGACTATTGATAAACTATATATATATATATATATATATATATATATATATATATATATATATATATATATATATATATATATATATATATATATATACATGTGTGTGTATATATATTTATATGACAGATACTCCATATCTCATTGACAGATTAACGTACCGTGCATAGCAACGTTCCACATAGAATAACTGTTTATATTTTAAACTAAACTGTGTTAAACAATTTACTAAAAAATACCCAATAATAGTGAATGGGTCACTGGTATTAAAGATTGGCAGAGTTTATCTAAAAAATAACAACACACGCCAAATCTGAACAACATATTTTGGCCTGTATAACTTGCAAACTAACGTCAGTTGGAAGAGACAAAAAGATTATACGATATTACAGATTCAGGAAAAAAAATGAGTAAAAATTTTGGAATCTGGTCTTAGAGATTGACATAATTATGATGCTCGCAAAAGATGATCTTGCATTTAGAGGCGCTAAAGTGCATAGCGGAAACTACGATGGAATTTTTTGTTATCAACTGTGCAGCTATTAGCCAAGTATGATCCTATCATGGCACAATTTAAGTGCGCCAAAAGGATATACAAATTATTTTAATCATGACATAGAAAATCAAATTATCAGTTGAATATCTTTTCATATTAAAATTGAACTCTTTCAGAAAATACATAAAGCGCAGCATTTTTCAGTCATAATTGACACAACACCAGATATGTGTAAGAAATACCAGATAAGTTTTGTAGTACGATACGCCGATTTATCTAAAACTGTACTAGATGATCAAAGAAGTCAAGGGGAAGACGTTTTGGAAAAGAAAAAAGTAGAAATTCTTAATGGGATTTTTTAATATGAAAGACCCCAACTTCTGCTGGTCTCTCTGCCGATATTATCACCAGTTTGGAACATTGGGGTTTAGATATGAAAAAATGTCGATGGCAAGGGTATGACGGAGCTGTAGAGATGAATGGAGCATAATTCGGGAAATAAAAAGATTGCAAGATATTGAAGAGCTGGCTTTAGATCTTTTTTCTTTCTTTTCAATCTCCTCGATGTCTTTCTTTCTACTCAAAATGAGCGTTTGTATGTCATATAGACAATCTGGCTTAATAACTGTGTTGTAATGTCTTAGTTTTGTGTTTTTACATATGCATTTTTTGTTATAAATATTTTGTAATAATTTAGTTATTATATATATAGTTATTTATTATTATTGACGTATGGGCCCTGGTAGACCACGCGAAGTACAGTTAGATGCGTTTGTTGTTGTTAGCCTTCCTTTGTTCCCATACTGATTTCATTCTTTCGCTATGAGCTTTTTTCCTTTCGACAGACCAAGTTGTTCCAGTCTTCCTACATTTTTCTCTCTCGCCAACCGTCCAAACGTTAACCTTGTGTCTGAAACAGTTTTTATACTGAATTTCACTTTGTGTAATATTTACTGATCTTAGGTCCTATTAAATTACTTTAGCTCTATTCCTCTTTTCATAAAATTCAACTATTTGTCTAGTTAGCCTACTCGGATTCATCCTTTTTATGTGTCCGTAAAACTTAAGTCTTCCTTTTCTCATATCGCTATGTACCAGGTGTCCCATTAAAGATGGATCGCGGCCGTATCTTGCAAACTATTTATCCCACAGCTTTGGGGAAAAAAATTGTACTAAAAATGATCATGAGAAATTCACCAAAAATATTTTTAAGCTTCTAAAACGACCGCAAGAGGGCGTGACGCGCTAAACATTTTTAAAAATAATTTTTTTTGTGTATTTTCAAGTGTTAACCGAGTAAGAAAAATTCTCAGTTATAATTAGCAAACTGTCTCCTACATCTTTGTTTTATGACATTTTGTCGTAATTTCACGAATAGAGGGATGGGGGGAGTTTTTCCTATTGAGATAAAAAGTCGTCTAGTGTCCGTTTGCCTTAACCGATTTTCCTCAATTTGGATTCATTTAAAAGGCAATTGCTGGGACAATCAGATAATTGGGGAGATAAATTATTTAGTTTATAAATGAAACCGCGAGGTGGCGTTATATTCAACAATAGTTTTTTGAAGTTTTATTCAGTTTTTTTTTAATGGAATGGTACAGTTTTTATTACATGGCTAGAAAGGTAATTTAAAGAGGAATCATCTAGTGAAAACCCGAAATCGATATCTCTGACATGTCAAGAGATATTTCGATTTTTCTGAAAAAATCAGTTATTATTTCACTACTACGTGCATTAAGTTAAAAACATATTAACCTAATGTTTGCCTTCCTTCACACTTTACCCAGACTTAGGACTGGTCCAAATTCTTCGTGCCATATTAATTTGGAGCGTGTTTAAAGGCCAACGGGCCAACAACGAAGATAATAATAATAACAACAGCCAAATAAAATTGACAGCACAACAGTCTAATAATTAACAGAATCTGAACTTTAACGCCTTTCTAAATGTCCAAAATGCCTTCCATCCTTAGAAATGCAAAGATTTATTTTTCGACGAGTACTAAAAACGGCAGCTTCAATTTCCGCTCTTGAAATGCTGGTTATTGAATTTTGAATTCTTTCAATCATGGTTTCTCGTGTGGTAGGACGAGTTTGAAAAACAGGGTCATTTAGTCTTCCCCACAAGCAAAAATCGAGGACTGTCAAATCCGGTGAGCGCGCCGGCCACGAAAATAAACTACCCCGTCCTATCCAACGATTTAGAAACGAAGCATCCAAGAAGGGTCGAACCACCTGCGAGAAGTGGGCAGGGCATCCATCATGCTGGTACCACATTTGTTTTCTTGTATCCAACGAAACATCTTCCATTAGTTCTGGCAGTCCATTTTGTAAAAAATTTAAATATGTTTCACTATTCAAATGTCCATTAAAAATAAAAGGACCAATAATTTTGTCTCCCAAAACACCACACCACACACTCCATCTATTTTGGTCGTTAATTTCTAACATCCAGTGTGGATTAGCAACTGCCCAGTAGTGCATATTATGTAAGTTAACGCCTCCATCACTGTTAAAAGTAGCTTCATCAGTCCATAGTATGCGTTTTAAGAATTGTTTATTTCCACTACATATATTTTTTAACCAGTGACAATAATCTAATCGTTTGTCGAAATCGTTATCCAAAAGAGCTTGGTGTAAGACAACAAGATAGGGGTGGATCTTGTTATCTCTTAAGATGTCTTGCTAACAACTAATTCTTCAGATATTTGTATGATACTTAAATGGGGGTTGGTTTCAACATAAGCCAGAACATTTACGACATTATCTCCATTACGAATCAAACGTAACCTGGTGCGGACTGGATCTGGATGCACAATTCCTGTTCCTCGTAAGCGACTTGCTAGACGTGTAAACACCTTCTTCAAATAATGCCTTCTGTCGGGATATTGACTTGCATATTGCCGCTCTGCAATACATGCATTTTCAAAACATTGGAAATACATTACCAACATGTCATAGGCCTCGTTATTCGTAAAAGGTATTGTTAGATATTATTATAATAATTATTAATAATTAATAAATGCAATGTTGAAAATGTAATGCATTTCAAAACTGACAAGTTAATTTGACTGTTTTTGTTTGTTTCCATGGTTGGTTCCCTTCTTACACTCTTTGTGTAATGTACCTAAGGATTGCATGCGTTTATTTGGAAACCCGAAAACGCATATTTTTTCCGCTTATGTAATTAAATTAGGAAATATTATCCAGGTCAGGTATATATATATATATATATATATATATATATATATATATATATATATATATATATATATATATATATATATATATATTAAATTTAAATACCTCCGTTTGGGTGTTGCAATTTAGATGTCAGTAAATATATTGTTTAATGCAATATTAAAGAAAAATCCAATATCAACGTCAACATAACATTACCGAAATAGCTGTAAATTGTTTTTTAACGTGTCGAAATCCAAATTTTAAGCTCAATTAATTCCATTTTCTAGAAAGAGAAATGTAAGAATTATGAAAATGCTTTAATGTTTGTTGTTACAAAGTAAAATCCGAGTGCCTCATTTGATTGTAAACGATCTTGAACTATCTGAAATATCCAACGGATTAGGCTATAAATACACGCCCACGATTTTAATTAAAATTTCTGAACTGTTGAAAACGTCTTTATTTCGCTTGGTAACGTGAGTCAATCCACATACGACTTTGTTCCTGTCTGATTCTCCGTTTGTTTTCGTATTAATGGGTCTTTTTTGTCGTTTGTTAAAAGTAATGTCGTTCTCATATATACCAGAGTTGTTCGAAAAGTACTCGGCCTGGCACAAAGACGGCCCAAGCATGACTATCTACTATATTTTTCTCGAAGTTTTACTTTATTACGTTTTATAACAACAGACAAAACAAGAATTTACAATTATACACTTCACGTCTGGTGTAGCAAATGTCCGGACAGCGGGTGGGAGTGAAAGCGCATGTAAACGCATAAAATAAAGCAAAAACGGTTCAAACGGAAAAATCATGGATAGATAAGACTAACCATGAGCTTAGTCAGCTGAGTCTTTCTCTATACTCAGATGATTTGGGTCTTAAGAGCCAGTAGTCTCTATTCAACTGTTAACAAATAAGCTTTCTATCTATATGTACAGCTAAATATTTCGCACATTCTATCGGCAGTATCGGATTGTTTGTGACAATGATTACAACGGTATCAATAACAATAATCATTAGGCCTATTGCATCCGCTGCAGGATGAAGGCCTATTCAGCATGCTTCCAACTTTCATGACCCTGGGCTCTCCTCTGCCACACCGGTATTCCCCTCCATTGAAATCTTCTGCCCAAGATATATAAAGTGGTTCACAATCTCCAAATCTCTTCCTAGAACTGAAATTCGTCTGTCTTGAGCGAATTTATTGAACATAACCTGACTCTTTTTTAGGTTTATTTTTAAGCCAAATGGTTCGCCAGCCCTTTGCAGCTCTTATATGCGTCTTTGCAGCTTCGCTCTGTCTTGTGAAAGGAGAACGATATCATCTGCAAATTTAAGATGATTTAAGTTTGCACCATTGATCTTTACACCATCCTGTTCCCAATCCAGTTTATGGAATACTTCTTCAAGGGCAGCCGACTAGGCTATATTCCAGCACCCTGACGTACACCTCGTTCTACATTAATTCCCACTTCAAGATCATCAAGGTGAATTGTCGCTGTAGCTCCATCATATATCGGCCCTAAAAGGTTTTTAGATATGCTTTATCTACACCTTGGTTACGTTATTATCACAAGCTTTGAGATTAAGCCAAATGTTTTTTCGTAGTCGATAGAACTCAAGCACAGTGGCATGGTGTATTCGTTGTGCCTTTCTAAGACCTGCTGCACAACCTGAATGTGATCCATACTGAACTACTGTGAACTACTGTGATCTGAACTACTGTGAACTGAACTACTGTGATCCGTACTGAATCCACTTCTGAATCCTGCTTGCTCTCTTGATTGTGCGTCTTTTAATTTTTTTAATATTCTTTTAGATATTATCTTGAAATCTAATTGTGAAAATTGTGAAAACGTATATAACTGATAGAAGGCTTATTGGATGGTAGTTCTTTAAATCGTCCTCTGGTCTCTTTTTTTATGTAAAGGAATCACTTCTGCATTTTTCCATAAGTCAGGTACATTTTGTTCTTTGAGGCTTTTTCAGTATAATTTTGCCAGTGTTTTGGGTAACGTCCGACCACCAGCTTTTAGCATTTCGACAGTTACACTATCCTTTCCTGGAACCTTGTCATTTTTCATCGATTATATAGCATTTATTACTTCATCCACTAAGATATCTGGCATTTGCTCTTCCGTGGGTATTGTTGTCTTTCATTGGTTCTGATCTTCTATATATATATATATATATATATATATATATATATATATATATATATATATATATATATATATATATATATATAGTCCGGCCTGCTAGTCTGGTTATGGACTATTTTATTGTCTACCCAACTTTAATTGCACACTTCTCTATTTCCATTTTCTGCTGTTTTTTTTTCTTATAAAACTAGTTTATAATATACAGTTCTTGTCCTTCCGCAACATCAACCAATCTGTCACCTTTATTGCCCCGCTCACCACTTCCAAACGGGCCTGTTGCTCTTTCATCAGTTCTTGCTTTTCCAACAATATTATGTCCACCGGAAAGTTCTGTCCGTTTTTAGAATAAAACAAAATTATTAATTTTTTATACCTTGAATTTTTTGTACTTTCCATAAATTAAAAAAATGCCTTATCCGTAGAGACGAAAAATTGAACCAGTATCTTCTTCGTTTTTAAATTTTTTGCCCTGCAAAAAAAATTATAAGGACAGAAACAAGTGATAATCGGATGGTGCTAGGTCCGGGGAGTATGGTGGAGGCGATACAATTTCCCAGTCTAGCTCTGCGAGCTTCTGACGAGTCCCCAAAGCGGTATGCGGCTTGGCATTATCATGAATCGGTATGATGTCCGTCCTATTGAACATTGCCGGTCTCTTTTCTTAAAGTGGTGTTTTTAAATTATCCAAGTGCTTACAGTACCTCTCCGAATTTAGCTTTTCGTTTGGTTTCAACAACTCAAAATGTATTGGTCCTCGAATGTCCCACCATTTACACAACATTATCTTACTCAGGCCTATTTCGATTTAAAGCTGGAAGGAGAAGGTTTTCCGGATTCACTATATGCCCTTTTCCGTACGATGTTTTTATAGGCAACCCACTTTTTATCCCCCGTTATCATCCGGTCCAAAGAGAGTTCGATTTTGTTTCGTGCAAGCAGAGATATGCATATGATGCCTCGATCATTCAAATTCTTCTCATCTAACTCATGTGGCACCCATCTCGAATATTTCCAGAGAGCTAAATATGCGTTAAATGAATATGCACATACCTGTTGTAACCGGAGCGGACAGCATTTTCCGGTACACTTATTATATATATATATATATATATATATATATATATATATATATATATATATATATATATATATATATATATATATATGTAGTGGTAGATTTTCTTGGACTCCGTCCAATGAGACAGCAGTAGCTGAGTGTCATCAGACACTCAGTGTCAACAAAAGTGTTCATTTAGGCAGAGACGCAGGTTGTTGTGTGTTCCATATGAGATTGTGGAACCCAACGGTTGGGTAAAAACACAAAACTGAGACATTACAACACCGTTATTAAGCCAGAATGTCTATATGTGGCAGAAACGCTCATTTTGAATAGAAAGAGAGACATCGAGGATATTGAAAAGAAGGAAAGAAAAATCATAAGAAAAATCCTAGGCCCCAAACAAATAAATACCGACTAACACAATAAACCGACTTCGAGAAAACCAAGAAATCAAACAATACACAGATATACATAGCGATATGAGAAAAAGAAGACTTAAATTTTACGGATACATAAAACGGATGAATCCGAATAGGCTACCTAGACAAATAGTCGAATATTATGAAAATAGGAGTAGAGCTAAAGTAGAAATAATTAACTGGATTGCTGCAATTAAAGAGGACCTAAGATCAGCAAATATTACACAAAGTGAAATTCAGGAGAGAGGCTGTTTCAGACACAAGGTTGACTTTTGGGAGGTTGGCCAGAGAGAAAAATGTAGGAAGACTGGAACAACTTAGTCTGGCGCAAGAAAAAAAGCTTATAGTGAAAGAATGAAATTAGTATGTGCGCAAAGGAAGGCTAACAACAACAAAACGCTTCTAATTGTACTTCGCGTGGTCCACCAGGCTCCATACGTCAATAATAATAATATATATATATATATATATATATACATATATATATATATATATATATATATATATATATATATATATATATATATATATATATATATATATATATATATATATATATATATATATATATATATATATATATATATATATATATATATATATATATATATATATATATATATATATCATCATCATCATCATCATCATCATCAGCCCGCATCGATCCACTGCAGGATGAAGGCATCTTCAGCATGCTTCCAACCTTCACGGTCCTGGGCTTTCCTCTGCCACTCGGGTCCAATATACTTAACGATGTCATCAGTCCATCGTGCTTTCGGTCTTCTTCGCGGACGTTTGCTATCAAGCGGTACCCACTCCAGGATTGCCTTGGTCCATCTGTCGTCCCATCGCCTCGCTATATGGCCTGCCCATCTCCATTTCAACTGTTTTACTCTTCCAATGATGTCACAGACTTTTGTTTGTTCCCTGATCCATGCGCAGGACTTTCTGTCTCGTCTTGTAATGCCAAGCATACATCTTTCCATTCCCCTCTGTGCCACCCGAAGTTTTTGAATTGATTGCGATGTGAGTGTCCAGGTTTCACTTCCGTATGTCATAACGGGTAGAACGCACTGATCGAATACTTTTCTTTTCAGGCAAAGTGGGAGTCTGCTTTTAAACACTATGTTGAGCCTACCAAATGCCTGCCAGCCACATTTAACACGCCGTTCCACCTCCCGGGCGGTATTCCCCTCCATGGAAATCCTCTGCCCAAGATATATAAAGCTGTCCACAATCTCTAAATCCCTTCCTAGAACTGAAATTCTTCTGTCCTGATCGAAGTTATTGAACATAACCTGACTCTTTTTCAGGTTTATTTTCAAGCCAAATGGTTCGCCAGCCCTTTGCAGTTCTTGTATGCGTCTTTGCAGCTCCTCTGGGTCTTGTGAAATGAGAATAATATCATCTGCAAATCTAAGATGGTTTAAGTTTGCACCATTGATCTTTACACCATCCTGTTCCCAATCCAGTTTATGGAATACTTCTTCAAGGCCAGCCGAGAAAAGAATAGGCGATATTGCGTCACCCTGCCGTACACCTCGTTCTATATTAATTCCCACTTCAAGATCATCAAGGTGAATTGTGGCTGTAGCTCCATCATATATCGATTCTAATAGGTTTACATAGGCTCTCTCTACACCTTGGCTAAGCAGTGTATCCATTATCGCATGCTTTGAGATGGAATCAAATGCTTTTTCGTAGTCGATAAAAGCCAAGCACAGTGGCATGGTGTATTCGTTGTGCCTTTCTATGACCTGCTGTACAACCTGGATGTGATCCATTGTACTGAATCCACTTCCGAATCCTGCTTGTTCTCTTGGTTGTGCGTCATTCAGTTTTTTTAATATTCTTTTAGAAATTATCTTAGTGAAAACTTTGTACATCACTGATAGGAAGCTTATTGGACGGTAGTTCTTTAAATCTTCCTGTGCTCCTTTTTTATGTAAAAGGATCACTTCTGCATTTTTCCATAAGTCAGGTACTTTTTGTTCTTTGAGGCATTTTGAGTATAATTTTGCCAGTGTTTTATGTAACGTCCGACCACCAACTTTTAGCATTTCGACAGTTACACTATCCTTTCCTGGAGCCTTGCCGTTCTTCATCAATTCTATAGCATTTGTTACTTCCTCCACTAGGATATCTGGCATTATATATTGTTCTTCCGTGGGTATTGCTGTCCCTGACTGGCTCTGATCTTCATATAACTGGGAATAAAACCTTCTGACAATCTCTAACATTTGGGTACGCGTCCTGCACACTGTGCCATCCTCACGCTTTAAAGCATATATTTGCGTTCTTTTGTTTCTCAGCTTCTGTTTAGCTTTGTTAATTCCTTTGTTTTCTTCCAGGGTTTTTTGCACTAGCTGCATATTGAATCGGCGCGTGTCCTCTCTGATACGTTTTCTTATAATTTTGCAGAGCTCAGTGTACTCGACCCTGCCAAAAGGACTACCTGCATTTCTCATTGCTCGCCGTTTCTTCATTAAATGAATGGTCTCACTGGAGATTTTTGCTTGTTTGAGACATTTTTCCTCTGGTGCTATTGAAGCAGCCGTTTGAAGTACATTGTTGGCGATTTCTTCATATTGAACTGATACTTCCACCTCCTCTGGATCTTGTAACGCAGCAAACCGGTTTGACAAAGCAATCTCAAAATCGCTTTCTCTCTCCAGCAGTTTTCCAGAATCCACCTTGCCCTTCTTTGATCTTATCATTCTTTCGCGCTCTTTTCGACAGTCAATCCGAACCCTTGCTCGTACCATTCGGTGGTCACTTCCAACATTAAAATTGTTAAGGACAGTACAATTGGTAAATATTGTTTTATCGTTGGTCATGATGTAGTCAATTTCACTTGTGAGCCCAGATGGACTTTTCCATGTCCATTTTCTGCTGATATTTTTCTTATAGAATGAATTCATAATATATAGTTCTTGTCCTTCAGCAAAATCAACTAATCTGTCACCTCTATTGTCTCGCTCACCAGTTCCATATGGGCCAGTTGCATTTTCGCCTGTTCTTGTTGTTCCAATTCTGGTATTAAAATCACCCATCAGGATTTTGTACCTACATTTCTCCTTGTATAAAAGCTGGGCCACATCATCATAAAATTCCTCAATTTCCTCATCTTTATGGCTTATAGTTGGTGCATAAGCTTGGGCGATTTGAAGCCTAAACTTTTTATTCAGCTGAATGACGCATTGGGCTAATCGGTCGGATGTACTTTCAAATTTTACCACACTGTCCTTCAGCTTTCGATTGATGAGGAATCCAATTCCGCCACCTCGGCCATTTTCCGTACCTCGAGTGTAGAGTACGTGTCCAGTTGGTTCCAGTTTAATTAACTCTTCACCCTTCCTTCGTGTTTCACAGAACCCAATAATATCCCAGTGTATGTTGTCAAGTTCGATTAACAGTTCTTGCAATCGGGCCTCTGTTTTCATAGTCCGTATATTTAACGTTGCAATGTCAAAAGTCCAATGGCAGCCTGATCTAACCCGGTGATTCTTAGCACCCTCTGCCTTGGGGCAGGTCTTCCCGCTGCCTTAGGTAGTTGCCCCTTGGCCTCCGGGGAATGAGGGCCGTGTTTGAGGTTGTACTGTCATATTTCAACATATTGAAATACCATGTTGAAGGTATGGACCGTAATCTGCCACGCTGGTCCAATGCGGGTTGGCAGATTTTGGATCATGTTAGTCAGAGGCCTCCGCCTTGACCTGTCCGCCAGGGGTGACCCTCCCAGGAGCATAGACTCCAGACGGCATAGCTCAAAGCTTCATTGCCCTACTCAAACCCCTTTACCACGTCAAGGTCTGATCCACAAAGGGGTGTATATATATATATATATATATATATATATATATATATATATATATATATATATATATATATATATATATGTATATGTATATAAGATTCTACATATGGATGAAATGAAAGAATAACTTCAATGTCTATGAGTTCATAAATGTGTCGAATCATCTCATTAAAAAGTTGAATATAATGATTCATAAGTTTGAATTATATTTGAACAATAATCCTTCGTCTAACATATAAATTAGATTAAGACAAACAATGCGAAATGTCTGAAAAAAGATATCCTCAATAGAACGTGCTTATGCCTAATTAATATTGTTTGCACGCACATGGTCTTTCGTTCTTATTAAATTCATTAAAAGGTTTTTTTCCTCTTATTTATGTCAAGTCTAACATAATTACGGATTATTACACGTTTTTTACGTTCAAATTTCGCATCGTTTTTAGTCATTCAATTATGATTGTGGGCCGCTTTCATGCTTGTCATTATCTTAATTACTACATTTAAAATATGTGTCTGCTTCTAGCTCGAGTTATTCTGAGAAAATTACCGAAAATTGCCTTATTCTTCTTATCGCTTTAATCGTTTTCTATATCAGATTCACTATTAAGAAATAATGTTACGAAAAAAAAAGTCACACGACACTAAATCTGGTCACGTTACAATTTCATTTAGGCTTGATTGCACTTAAAAGGACAGTTTATTTCGATGAAATGAGTGGTTTAACAATGTAAGAACAACTTTGAGTCATTCAGTATCTACAGGGTGGTTTATCAGTTAAATGTTAATTTTATTCGCTTATGGAAGTAATAAAACAATAACGACTGGGCCAAGTATCACGTTGTCATTTTATTTTGTCTTTTTTGTGATATATATGACAGTTTGATTTGGCTGTTGTGTAGTGCAGACGTGCAAGATTTATTATCCATACCTACCAGGTCTATAAATATGAAACCGGAATTTGCCTATAGATGGCGCTAGCTGTCAACATAGTAACCATCAGATCGCGTCAATGGCGCCATTTTCTTGTTGACATCTGACAAAGATTTTCAACTCACAACAATACAAGTTTCTTACTATAGCATAGTTTGTAATAGCGTTGAACATGTCGAATTTTGCGCCTGGAATTTTCAACTCACAACAATACAAGTTTCTTACTATAGCATAGTTTGTAATAGCGTTGAACATGTCGAATTTTGCCCCTGGAAACTACGATTTGCGGACGGAATTGGTTTTCTGTTACCATTTTAAAAAAACTGCTGCAGAATCGCAGCGAATGCTTGTACGGTGATCATGCTTTTTGTAAATCACAGTACTTTGAGTGCCTTAAAAAATTCGAAAGTGGCGATTTTGACTTGAGAAATGAAGAACTTGGAAGACCACCGAAAAAGTTAGGACTAGCATTTTTGGATGAGTATAAGGCTTTAACGCAACAACAACTCGCGGATCAATTAATAAATGTGACAAGAGAAGTCGTCTCTATACATTTAAAAGCCATGGGAAGATGGGAAAAGGGTTCCACGTGAACTGGCTAAAAGACAGCAGGAAAACCGAAAAACCACTTGCGAAATGCTTCTCGACAGGTACAAAAGAAAGTCATTTCTCCATCGAGTTGTGACTGGCGATGAAAAGTGTATATATTTAGAGAATTCTAAGGCTAAAAGATCATGGGTAACTCCAGGCGAACCATTGACATCGACTGCAAGGAGAAATCGCTATGGACGGAAGACAATAATCTGTGTTTGGTCAGACCAGAAAAAGAAGAATTCATAAATACCGGACGTATATTTTCCAAGATTTTTTTCCACACAGCGCCAAAAAGCAAACATTAAACATTTTAGAAGCGATTGGTACTTATAAATATAATAAAGACCCGTCTAGACACTAAACTGAAAGAGATTTACGACTAAACACCAAGCCACTTTATTAAAGTTCTCGTCGGACGTTTTTCTAACCATATTAGCATCATCAGGAGATGATTTTATTAATCATCTTAAGATTTAATTAATCATCTAAGATTAAATCATCTTCTGAGGATGCTAACATGGTTAGCGAAACGTGCGTCGAGAACTTTAAAAAAGTGATTCGGTGTTTAGTGGTAAATCTCTTTGAGTTTAGTGTTTCGCACCAAAGGTTTCAATACAAAAATTGACTATCTAGACAGTTATTAAACGTCGTTATCGTTATCGTTATTAAACGATCAGATAGAACTCCGAAATTCCCCACTATTTAAAATATTGTAAAAGAACTAACCCCAATAAAAGTCTAAAATTAGGTACATAGGATAAACAGCTTCTTCTTCTTCTTCTTGTCCTGGAGGTTAAGTTGACCCGAAGGCCCTGACTTGTATTCACTGAATTTTTTCGGACGTCACGACAATGTCGCTTGTTCGAAGGGTTTTAGCTGCCGTCCTTTAGGCATGGAGGTGATGACCGAAGAGGATGGTCATACTGGGGCAACGGCCGGCAATGAAGCTGCCGTGGCTCTGATTAGCGGATTGTCCGAAAGGGACGCCGTCGCTAGGAATTTGTCCAGCAGTCTGGACAGGAATGTCTGAATCTCTGGTGTGTCAGTTTCCCGATGGATTTGCGCATTCCTTACAAACCATGGGGCACCTACTAATGTGCGAAGAGCACGTGACTGGAACGATTGCAGAATTGCAATCGACGTTGGGGGGAGGTACGGGAACCAGGCCTGAGATCCGTAGGTGAGGACGGATCGGACCATGATTTTATACAGGGTTATTCGGATGTTCAGCGAGAGCTTACTTTTGCCTGATAAACAGCTTATATAATATAGTGCGGTTCAAGATATATCGTTGACCGATTGGCTGCAATAAACTGTTAATAACCCCTGTAGTAACGAAACCCGCCAAAGTTGCAAGAAACCTAAACAAGGCCCGACTTAATAAAATAATAGGTAAAAAGATAAAATTAATTTTATATCTGGTTTAGTAGTTTCGAAATATTTTAGTTTAATTCGCATTCTTTTTTTAAACAGTGCAGTTCTATAATTTCGATCGTATTTTTTGTTATTCCAAACGTGCTAAAAATGTGGCTTTCATGGCAAGATAATGAACATTGTGCCTCCTGTAGTGCTAATTTGAAAAGAAAACATTTATCGCCCGATGCTAAGCAAATTGTTAAAAATGTGTACGTTTCTTTATTGAATAGGGGGCTTAATGTATATGCAGCCGCAGCAAAAACATCTTCATTAACGAAAACTCCGTTCTCTACAGTTAAAGATATTGTGACGAAGCCAATTAAAGCCAAAAAAGTCCGTAGAGATTCTGGTAAAGGTAAATGTGTTGACGAAAGTGACAAAGACTTAATTCGAAGCAAAATTTATACTATGTATGAAGAGCAAACTGTGCCTATATTGCATTCATTGCAACAGCGACTAAGGAAAGATGAAACCAATATTCTTTGCAACAGAACTAGCCTCCGGAGAATATTATCTCAAATAGGTTTTGCATATCGGACCTTTAATAAAAGACAAATATTAATGGAATCACAACGATTGCGACGATGGCGGTTTGACTACTTAAACTCAATAAAAAAATACAGCTTCGAAAATCGTCCCATTATCTATCTTGATGAAACATGGTTCGATACACATGAGATGTCAGCAAAAGGGTGGGTAGATACACCAAGAAAATGCCAAATCAAAGCCTCAGCGAACAAGGGAAAAGAATTACAATTTTACATGCTAGTTCCGAGGATGGGTGGGTCCTAAATTGTTTAAGGTTGTCCTCCAAAAATATTAAACATTCACATCTTTGGACTATCATCACGACACTACAACAGCACTTTTTTAAGATTGGTTTATAAATAGTCATTTGCCCAATGTGCCTAAGGAAAGTGTAATTATTAAAGACCGGATTTTATGCATTTTACATATATATGCAAATTCTGCATATTTTGTGATTTTTAAGGAAAAATGCATATTTTAGGAACTATTGCATATCTAAGCATGTTTTGGGATTTCTGTATTCTTTTCTTACGTTTTATGGTCGCACGGCGCCGTGTCTGGGCGGTCTCGGTCTGCAGATTGGGTTTTCCCTAATGGGGCAATAAAATAAAATAAGTACAAAAACTTCTATTTTTATTTATTTTCTCATATTTGTTACTGTTTGCAAAGTTTACAGACTGGTGCCAGTCTAAATTCGTTGCTCGAGGTACCGACGCCTAGTGACTTAACTTATATTTATTCTGTAAACTTTGCTGTTTGTCAGTATTATTCAGGTTGTCGTTTGTTGGTTGTCGTTATGTCAGGTTGTAGTCGCATTTATTATTGTGCAGTTAGTAAGTGCAAACAAAGTGAAAGTGAAAGCAGTGAGCAGTGAGCAGAAAGCAAGCAGAACTTGCTTTGGACGGCGACCAGGTTTTTTGCAAATCTTGTTCAAAAATTGTTTCCTGCTCAAAGAAATTTCAAATAGACCAAAATATTAAGACGCCATCTCACGTAGCTAACGTTAGAAACATGAAGAAGTCTGGGCCCATACAGTCAACGCTGAAGCAGTCATTTGAGATTTTTAAAAACGGAAACCATGACCAGTCAGAATTTAACGTAGATCTATGTAAAACGTTATTCGCTGCTAATATTCCTTTAAACAAGTAAACCACCCCGCAAGTTAAGGCCTTTCTGCAAAAATATACTAAATTTAATGCTCCAGATGAATCAACATTAAGAAAAAACGTCGTTGGAAAGGTATTTGGTACCGTGATAGATGAAATAAAAAAAGAAATTGGAGGTAACTATATGTATATTGTTGTCGACGAAACAACTGATTCATGTGGTAGTTACATAGTTAAATTAATGATCGGAAAACTCACAGAAGAAGAACCTGGAAAAGCTTACCTTATAGCCGTAAAAGAACTGGAAAAAACAAACAATCTTACAGTTACACGTTTTATTCAAGAAACCTTAACACATTTCTTTTTGCCGAACTCAGTTCCTACAGATAAAATTCTTGTCCCGTTGTCCGATGCTGCGCCGTATATGATAAAGGCAGGAAAGAATTTAAAAATATTTTATGAAAATTTGATTCATGTAACTTGTCTAGCTCATGGATTAAATCGGGTTACGGAAACTATTAGAGTTTCTTTTCCGTTGGTCAATGACTTAATAGCAAATGTCAAAAAGATATTCATAAAGGCCCCATTGAGAGTGCAGTTTTAGAAAGAGAATTTGCCCGGAGTACAATTACCACCTGAGCCTGTCGTGACCAGATGGGGCACCTGGATTCGTGCGGCATTATTTTATGCAGATAATTTTCAAAAATTGAAGGACTTAATCTCAGAAATGTCTGGTGATGATTCACAGTGCATCCAAAAATCGAAAGAAATATTTCAAAGTACTGTAGTGGAACAACAGTTAATGCATATTAAGTGTAACTATGTATTTATAGCAGACAGTATTTTGCAACTAGAGGAATCGTGTACAAGTTTACCAGAGTCGATGGATATAATAGAGACATGTGTACAAAATTGCAAAAATATATGAGGTGAGGTAGGGAAAACAGTAGTGGCAAAATTAGAAAATTTGATAGAAAAAAAACACAGGTTTCAAGATTTTAAGGCAGGTCGTAGACATAATGTCAGGGAAAACTGTAAATAATTTAGGTATTGGAGCCTGCCTTAGTTCCGAAATTAAAATTTTGCCCTATAACATCAGTAGATGTAGAAAGATCGTTTTCTTTATATAAACTTTTCCTTAGTGATAGACGCCACAATTTTCTAGTTCAGAGCCTTGAAGCACACATTATAACTAGTGCGTTTTATAATTTTTCGAGTTAATATTAATATTTAGTATAAGTTTCATATAAAACATTGTATTAGGTGTTAACGGAATTAATAAAGTATATTATATTGTAACTTGAATTTATCTTTATTCAATACTCAATCACCTAATTAAATGAAAATGTAATTTAGGAAATCAAAATTTAGTTGCATATTTACGGATTTTTTGCATATATCCTGCATAAATTAAAATAAAATATGTGCATATTCTTAAGGTTTTTGGTTGCATATAATCCGGTCTTTAGTAATTATAATGGACAATGCTAGTTACCATAGCGGCCAAAAAAAAAGTTTATAATACAATAACACTAAATTGGAAATTTAAATGTGATCTCGAAATATTACATTTAATATTAAAAAGGAATATAAATGTGATACCATTTCTGCTGCTATGGGACATACGGTTTTATGCATTCCCCCGTATTATTGTAACTAACCCAATTGAGCATATGTGGCATCAGGTAAAGTCCAATGTTAGAGCAGAAAATATTTCTCCGACTCTAAGTGCAAGTGCTATAACATTAATTATTAAGGTTGTAGATAGTCTTCCCAAAAAAATTTGGATAAATTCGTTTATCCATGTTATTAAAATAGAATAATTCTCTGTATCATTTACTAATAATATAGAATTAAATGTATAATTAAATTTAAATTACGTGGTTTTCTACCACGTTCTGGAGCGGTCCTTTACGTCATTTGTTTCTTGGCACTTTATATGAATTTTCGATACAACACTTTGGGACCTACAATTTTCGAGATATCACTTTGATTAAAGCCCTGTAACAAAGCAATTACTCTTGATCTATTAATAGCGATATCATGTTTCTAGGGATTTTTAAAAGGGTTGATTGAAAAAGAAATCAACTATTGTATAAACGTAATGTGCAACATTGAAAAACCTGTGTTATCAGTAAAACAATGCTCATTTAAAAAACGGTCTAAAATAAATCCCAATTTTTAGAGTACCATAGGCCTAGATATCTTATTTGTAAATATTCCAAACTCTTGGACATATGAATATAACCATATTGCAGACGTTTAGGCCCACACCTTTACGATTTTTCTCCAGTTTTTTCTGTCTCTAGTCATTGTCTCCCAGTCATTTATTCTCTTCTCGTTTAGATCATCCATTTCCATCACAATCTCTCTCTATTGCTTCCTTGGTCTTGTTTTCTTTAATTTTATGGCATTTTGCATACAATCTTCCTCACTACCCTATTTTCTCCCATTCTCTCTATGTGGCCCAGCCACTGCAATCTTCTCGATTTCACTATCGTGTTTACCCTTGGATTCTTTCGTCCTGCCAGTGTTCTGGTTATTTTACGTTCCAATCTTAACAGTTTCCCTTCTTCTTTCTTGTTTAGAACCTATAACCAAACAATATTATAAAGAAAAAAATATGTCTTGTTTCTTTTAAAAGCTAAAAATAATTATAATGGTGGGAGCGTGATATTTGCTCTACCAGCTATAATGGGTAGCTCAAATTAAACGTCGGATTAAATTTCAAGCCATTTCTTTGTTTTGCAGGTACCCACTCTGGTAGTTGCAAAATGCGGTGGAAATTTTGAGAAGACGATATGAAAACGTTGTGGAATTTTGGGCGAAAAAGTGGACCAGATCAGTCGACTGTCGGTAGGTTGATTTAAAAATTTGATGGAACTGGTAACAAAATGGTAACACACAACCGTTGGAAGAATCCCATCCAACTAAATGACTTGATACTTGTTAGATAAATATTCTCGTGATTGTTTTAAAATTAAATTAAATGAAGTATTGAGAAATAATGTATTTGGTGTCGCACAAATCCTCCTTAACCAACTGATTTAGTATCTAGTGATATATATATATATATATATATATATATATATATATATATATATATATATATATATATATATATATATTGAACGGAAGGATGCAGCGCCTTCTCGAGGGTTCGCAAGGCACGTTTTTAATCTAGTATCCCGGCACGCGCGTCCACACTAATTCCCGGCTGTGTCTCCAGCTTCGGCGACGTGATTTATGCCCAACGGGATATATGTACAAACACACACATACACACAGCTCGCGTTCAGTAATTCGAAAAAGATGGCGAACAATAATGGAAGATAAAATACGATCGGACTCGTCCCCGGTTCTTAATTGGAAGAAATGAGAACGAATTAGTTATTGTGCGTCGTAAATTCTGATTTTCGGGATGGCGCCTCTATTGGTTTTTCGTGTTTGTCGACAGACGGGAAGTTTTTCTTCATAAACCGGCTCATTATGGAGTAAGGCGCATAGTTTCGGCTTAAAAAGGGTGTTTTCTTATAATGGTTTTCCTATAAAGGGTGAACTACATGGAATGTTTTTTTTTCTTTCGTCTCGATATTTAAGAAACAGAATACTGCGGCGGTTAACAAATCTTAATTTTTTTAAGATATGGCACTGGAAACAAGGGTCGATTTCAAAATGTTTAATTGATTTCGAGTTAGCGTAATATTTTCTGCATACTAAACTTGTCGATTTTCGAGGCAAATAATGTCGTATACTTGTGGAAACGTACGAGTGATAATGTCTTAACGTAAAATGCTTGTGGGCGTTGATTTAGACCAAAAGTCTCCAAACTACGATCCGCGGGGTATATCCGGTGTGCCAGCGTCATCAATCCGATCCGCCAGTGTCACCAATCCGGCCCGCGACAACTAATGGCTTATTGTTGTTATTGTTGCTGCGATAATCTGGATAAATAAACACAGAATGATAATAACTCGTGTTTATTTACTTGCTGGATAAAGCTCAATGACAAGAATAATACGCACAAAAATTTAACTTAAGCATAATAACTAACAAATAATTGAAATGAATCCCACTAAATTATAAACTAATCAACATCCCGCGGTTTCACCCTCGGTAGTTATGTTGGGATAAAGAGTCTCGTATATGTATGTAAATCAATATTTGGAATGCATATATCCTGAATCACACATATGATTTGTATCCTGAAAATTCTTTAAATCTTTCAAAAAATACCACTGAGATTTATGTAATTGTGATTTTCCACTGACAATAGTTCAGAGTTGTGGACCAATTTTAGTTGTACCAATTATTAAAAGATATTTAAAATGCACCTTAGATTTGCAGGTGATATCGTTCTCTTGTCACAAAACCCAGATGAACTACAAAAACACATACAAGAGCTGCAGAAGGAGGGAGAACCATTTGGCTTCAAAATAAACCTGAAAAAGGGTCCATTTTAAGAATAGAAAAAGAATATCTATTTTAGGAAGCGACTTAGAGGTGGTGGACCACTACATTTATCTTGGGTAAGGATTTCAGTGGTGGGTGATACCGCCCAGGAAGTGGAAGGGCGCGTTAAGTGTGGCTGGAAGGTATTTGGCAGGCTCAACATGGCGTTTAAGAACAAACTCCCACTTTGTTTGAAGAGAATAGTTTTTATCAGTGTTCTGACATACGAAAGTGAAACATGGACACTCACATCACAATCAATTCAAAGACAAAGCGGGACAGAAAGACCTGCACATGGATTAGAGAACAGACGACAGTATGTGACATCATTGCAAAGGTGAAGGAATTGAAATAGAGGTGGGCAGGCCATATAGCGAGGCGATGTGATGACCAAGGTAATCCTGGGATGGATAAGAAGACTTAAAACACGATGGATCGATGACGTCATCAAATATATTGGACGCGAATGGCGTAGGAAAGCTCAGGACAGCGCAAGTTGGAAGCATGCTGGGGAGGCCTTCATCCTGCAGTGGATCGACAATGGTTGAATGATGATGATGGGTTCCACAATCTCTTGTGAAACACACAACCTGTGTCTCCGCCTAAATGAACACTTTTGTTGTTTGCTTGACCGGGAAGGAGCCCCACATATCCCTTCAACTGGATGACATATGTTTTGCCTCTCGAGGTTCAAACTCTTCAGGGCGTCGATGTATACCATACCATCAAGAATAGGGAGACCCCATCCACAGCCAACAACCCATGTTTTCGCCGACCTCCCGTCGGATGGCGTATATATGTACTGTTAGATTTTCTTGGACTGCGTCCAATGAGACTGCAGTAGCTGAGTCATCACACACCCAACCGTTGGGTTCCACAATCTCATGTGGAACACACAACAATCGTGTCTCCGTTTAAACGAACACTTTTGTTGGTTGCTTGTATATATATATATATATATATATATATATATATATATATATATATATATATATATATATATATATATATATATATATATATATATATATATTTGTTGCGCTCTGGTATTACCTAAAGTTGTTATCCAAATTCTGTGTTAACAAACATATTAAAAATTAAGAAGCGATCACGATCAGCTGCTACAAATTCCTATATAACAGCTTCAAAGGCTTGTCTGTCTTTATAATTTAGCAACCTAATACAATCACAGAACGTTTCTGATGTACCAACCATGGTAAATTAAGATAAAAAATACGAACGAGAGTGGAGTTAAACAGTGGATTTCCTGAATAGCGAAACGCAGCATTGGGTTTCGTGATCTCTTCGCGTATCGATAAGAGCGTTTGATTGAACGCCGCCATATGACCTGGGGTGCGATGAATAAAACATCAGAGGCGGCCGGATGAAATGGAAAAATTGAAAAAAACCAGAGCCCGTACAGCGAGTCTTTTTAAAGGATTCTCGCAACTGATGCGAAAAGAATATGGCCGGAGCTTTCGGGGGTGAGCTGGGGCGTGAGTTTAAGGGAAGTTTCCGGCACGATTTTTAAAAGAAGAAACTAAATAGGAGATACTCTGCAACCTCGGGCGTATTCCAGGTTTTGGATTTGTTTACTGGTTTTGAAATATTTAGTCCCACTATCTTGGAGATTTTCCATAAAATATCTTTATATTGCATTCTCCCGTCGCACGTTTCTCTAGCCATTTTAACATCATCAGGAAATTATTTAAATTCGATGATTTCTGAGAAAATTATGATGGAATGTAAAGGATTTACCGACTGTAAGGTGTTGAGATGTCTGGAGCTTTCGGGGATGTGCTGGGGTGTGAGTTTAAGGGCAGTTTCCTGCACGGTTTTTAAAAGAAAAAACTAAATAGGAGATATTTTACATTCTCGGGCGTATTGCGGGTTTTGATTTTTGTTTACTGCTTTTGAAATATTTTGTCTCACTCTCCATATTTTTATATTTTCCATAAAATTGCTTTATACTGGGTGTTCTTAACGTTAAGTCATTTATTTTAACAGGTTGTGGAACTCGTAAAAAGAAGTAATTTTACCAAAAAACATTTATATAAAAGTTGCAAAATAAAGTTATTAACAGTTACAAAATTTGACAATAGACTGACTTTTTGATGTTCTCCACCACTGCGTTGTGGAACTCGCAAATAGAAGTCAATTTAGCAAGAATCATTCATATAAAAGTTGCAGAATAACCAAAACAAAAATGTTACAAAAATAGTTCAAAATTATCACCATTTGTTCTGTTAACGCAAAATCTTGCTAGGCGTACCCATGCATCACTGCACGCGTCAAAAATATAATCCCGGTGTCCATGAATAACATCACAAACGTTTTCGATACGCTGTTGCAGTTATTCTACAGTATTTACTTCTCCATCGTGATAAACTAACATTTTTAAATAGCTCCACAGAAAAGAATCGCAGGGCATTAAATCAGGCGAGCGTGCAGGCCAAGAACTGGGCCCAATACGCCCTATCCATCTGCAAATTCATTATTTAGATGTTCGTGAACTTCTCGTCTAAAATGTGTCGGAGCTCGATCATGTAGAAGCCACATATTCTGCCTAGCATTTAAAGGAACATCTTGTAATAATTGTGGTAGATTGTTTTGAAAAAAGTCTAAATAATTTTCACCTGTCAATCGACCTGGAAGGAAGAAAGACCCAATAAGAATACTATTTACTACGCTAGTAGTAAATGGGTTATTTTTACAGCATGCGGATTTTCTACTGCCCAATTATGGTTGTTGTGGAAATTATTTACCCCATTTCATGTAAATGTGGTCTCGTCGATATCCAAAGTAAATTAAGTAAATTAAAAGCCACCAACCAAATTCAACTCTTCTAGGATAATCTTAAGGTTGCAACGCTTGTACTCGTTGATAATGATAGGGATAAAAGTGTTCTTGTCCTATAGTCTTCCACATTTTACTCTGACCAACTTCAACCTGACCTGCTATAGACCAAGTGCTCGTTATTGACTCGTTTTCGACATATTCTACAATTTCTTCCTCAGTCTCTACCATTTTGCATTGAGGCCGCGTATTCCAGCGTGACCTCTTCGTTGTGCACTCCGTTCGCGTTCGCGCCCTCCATCCACCCGCGATTATTTTCTAAAATAATCCTGAAACTTAAACGCGCCAATGACGCGGTTTGACGGTAACTACATTGACAGCTAGGGCCATCTATGGACAAATCCCAGTTTTGTATTTACAGACCTGGTAATTAATATTTGTAAACACCCCATATATATTAAAACTGAATTATGCTGTTTTTCTTTAGTGAATCCGTTTATAATATACAAAAAGAGATCAATAATATTGAAGAATAGTGCAAAAATACGCAAAAAATGGAGTGTCCGATCTTTTAGTTGCGAACCTTAAGTTGTTATATTGGTGACGCCGAAGTTGGACCCTTTAAGTCGTCGTTCAGACATACCAATTGGAAATCATTGACAAAAAAAAGGTCGGATTTCCGTAAATACTACCGAAGCGTTCGGTTCTTCAGTGAAGATAATTAAAGAGTAGCGCAAAGGGTCCCAACGCGAAGATCTGCAATTAAATGGAGACTAATTTTTATAGAAATTTAATCGGTACCAGAGTCAGACTGGCCAGTCGCCAGGAAATTAGATAATTATTGTCGAAAAGTTCATAATCGCTTCTAGATTATGGACCTTTTTTTCCTTACCTAGATCCTTGGCTCGTTTTTGTTCTCGATTCTTTCTAGTATAATTTTTGGTTACAGATGGTCCTGAGATATATTTTTTTTCCTTGTTTATAATTTATTTAATTATAACGGTGGTTTTTCTGAGGGTGAAACACTTCTCTTGGGGCTATTTTTTAGGTTTTCATATGAAATTTCCCGCACCACTTTTGGGTAAGGGTAAAGTAACTAAAGGGTCTTCCAAGAAGAGTGTTAGAACTTTAAAATGAGACACAATGATAAGTACAAGTGATAATCCGATAATTTGTATTTCATCTTGAAGAACAAGCAATGTAAAATGCATACAACTTTTATCCCGCCGTTTTTTTCAGAATTCAAAGCTTTTACATTCTATATTTATGATTCAAATTATTGTCCATCGCTGGCCCCTACTTTCTGCTTTCTTTCAGGCAGCATTCGAATCCCGCGTTGAAAAAACTGGTCATCTATTGAAGCGATCTACGAATCGATCCAATGTTGTGTGCCATCGATCGAAACAGGTCATAGTTAGAGGTAGCAACGTCTGGAGAATATGTCCGGTGAGGTAGGACTTTCGTTGTTATTGTTATAAACCCATTTTTCGTCTTCAGTCACAATGCGATGCAGACATCCCTTCCGTTATTGCCTTTCAAGCAACTCTCCATAAGCAAACAAAACAAACGGCGTTCAACATCTCTCGGCTTCAATTCGTATGGCACCTTGCCTTGCATCCTTGCTTCTGGGTCATTCCTAGGTCTTTGAGGTGTTTTAAAATTGCTTGTCGAGTCACTCCTATGATATTGCCAACTTTTCTTGACTTTGACACGACTCTTCATTAAGCAATACCTCAAATTCTTCATCTTCGGAAACTTTCGTTCTTCCACTGCTATGTCGGTCTTCGACGTAAACATTACCGCTCTTGAAGCGTTGAAACCAGTCACGACACATTCTTTCACTCATGGTGGCCTCAGCTTAAGTGTCTGAGAGCATTCGATGACCTTCAGATTTCTTCATATTAAAGAAATAAATTAACACAAATCGACTATTGGTACTGTGGGTATTATATGCCGTCTATGATGTTTTTATTTCGACGACTCACCGCTAACGCCATCTATAGGAAAACGGCGTCGTATGGTGGAATGCATTCTGGAGGCCCAATTTACAATTACTCTTTCACACACGCGATATATTTTCAATGATGGCCTGAATTTTTCGTTTAAGGGCAAGAATTGTTCGGGGTTTATTTCTGTAAATTAGAAATTTATTATAACCTCACAAAAAATTAACCAAGGCCATGAATTTTTCTTGTAATAAATCGATTGTCGAGTGAAATGTGTGACAGGTCATGTTGAATGAAAACATTGTGTACAGTGGACCACAAAAATATCTGAACAAGTATATTGCTGTAAGTGTGCTTATGAAAATAAAAATAAATAAAATGTAATAAAAAATAATGTATTAGGGAAATTAATAAACAATTCTAGTACAATCATAATAATAATAATTTTAATATTAAATAATTATAAATCCATATTAATAGTAAATACGTCAATAAAAAAGATCAATATATAAATTTAGATTCACAAAAATTTTCGGAAATTAATTAGCATCAACAAAAAAATTAACTATATAAAAAACCTATCTTATAATCAGTATTTGGTATGGCCACCTTTAACCTTAATCGCATTTCCTAAAGGTCTTGGTAGGGATACCACCATTTGTTTAAAAATAATTTACGTTGATTTTATTCCATTCCTCTAATAACTTATTCTTTAAAGTTTCTTTATTAGTAATTTCATGTTTCCTTATATTAGTTTCCAAATAATGCCAAATGTTTTTAATAGGATTAAGGTCAAGTGACTGTGGCAACGTTTTAATCACTTTTGGGCAATGTTTAGGGTGATTGTCTTGGTAAAATTTAAATTTGTTTGTAATGTTCATGTCCCCCGTACTTACTACCAGCCTTAAAATACTAAATTTGAAGAGATTTACCACTAAACACCAAAACACTTTTTTGAACTGCTCGATGCACGTTTCGCTAACCATGTTAGCATCATCAGGAGATGATTTACTCTAATTCTAAAACTAAATTATGTTCTATTTATATGAAAACCATACCTAAAGAAGCGTGTAAAAATCATGAACCGTGAAGTGTACTAAACCTTATCTCGGTTCATGATTTTCTTACATTTTTCTATTTGAATGCTTTCATATGCATCCAAAACCCTATTATTATTAACACTTTTAATTAGTCCTAAATTACTAATATCTATACTGTGGTCATGTTCGATTGCATGTTGGGCAGATTTTTCATTTCTCCCATGGCAATATATTCTTTATATCTTGTCAATATGGATATTTTTATTTGCCCAATATACCTTCGATCACAGTCTTGACAACTAATTTCGTAAATCCCAGACTTTTCATGCTGTTCTACTTAATCCTTTGGATTACCCAGAACTTTTCTTAATTTATTATATGGTTTGTACACAACCTTAATGTCCACTTTTTTCAAAATGTTGTCTAGCCCTCTTGTCAACTTGGCATCAAATGGTATTACCATGCATTTCTTTGTGTTCTGATCCTTTTGAAATGTCGAAGATTCTATCAATAATTTTCTGAACTTATGTTTTCTAATTAGATTATCTACAATGTTCTTATTATAACCATTCACTTCAGATATCTCCCTAATTAATTTTAATTCTTTGTTATAATTAATCTGAAGTGAATGGTTATAATAAGAACATTGTAGATAAACTAATTAGAAAACATAAGTTCAGAAAATTATTGAAAGAATCTTCGACTTTTCAAAAGGATCAGAACAGAAAGAAATTCATGGTAATACCATTTGATGCCCAGTTGACAAGAGGACTAGACAAAATTTTGAAAAAAGTGGACATTAAGGTTGTGCACAAACCATATAATAAATTAAGAGAAGTTCTGGGTAATCCAAAGGATAAAGTAGAGCAACATGAAAAGTCGGGGATTTACGAAATTAGTTGTCAAGACTGTGATCGAAGGTATATTGGGCAAACAAAAAGATCCATATTGACAAGATATAAAGAACATATTGCCCACATTAGATATGGGAGAAATGAAAAATCTTGTGTTGCCCAACATGCAATCGAACATGACCACAGTATAGATATTAGTAATTTAAGACTAATGAAAAGTGTTAATAATAATAGGGCTTTGGATGCATATGAAAGCATTCAAATAGAAAAATGTAAGAAAATCATGAACCGAGATAAAGGACCGATTCCTTTCAGTCAACTTTTTCAATTATTAATGAAAGGCTTAGTACACTTCACGGTTCATGATTTTTACACGCTTCGTTAGGTATGGTTTTCATATAAATAGAACATAGTTTAGTTTTAGGATTAGATTAAATCATCTCCTGATGATGCTAACATGGTTAGCGAAACGTGCGTCGAGCAGTTCAAAAAAAGTGTTTTGGTGTTTAGTGGTAAATCTCTTCAAGTTTAGTGTTTTACACCAAAGGTTCCAATAGAAGAATTGAGCCTTAAACCATCTCTGAGGATATATACCTCCAAACCATTGCCAGGTTATAAAACGCACTCCTTACCAAAGTCCAGGCGAGTTTTAATAATTTTCTTACTTAACCAAAGGTTTTTCCGGGTCAGACGTCTATGATCTCCATGTTTTCTTATTCAACAGCGTATTGTTCGATGTTGGCTACTTTGTGATAATGGTTTTCCATCAATGTTTTAAACTAAAATGCACTAATTTTAGGATTTTTATGTGCGTCCTCTAAAATAAAGCGTTGGTCTCTTTCATTTAATAATTTCGGGTGGCCTGTTTGCTTCTTCGGAAAAATTGTGTAATCATTTTTGTATTGCTGCACGATATCTCCAACCGTATTTTTACTTAACTGAAGGATTTCCCCATTTTTCGGTAGGGATTTTGCCTCTCATAATAAAAAATGCATTAATGACCTGTTTTTATAACTTATATATTTTTTATTTTGTATACGAGCCATTTTGAGTCGAAAAAAAATCCGTTAGCATATTTCTTTAGCATTCACCATTAACAAACATATACTTTAACAATAATAATCATCGTCTTCAAAAAATCAAGGTTTTATCACTCCTTTGGCCCGAAAATGGCGACTAATAGTGACTTTCTGGGGATGAAGAGGTAACTACTAAATCACTTGAGGATTTTCATCGGCCCATATCCTGCAGTTATGTTCATTTACAAACCGATTAAACTGAATGCTTCGTTGGAAAATATTAGTTCTTCCCCAAAGTGGGGGTCACCATCCAAGTGTTACTAAGGTACAATTAGTACATCGCATATCGTTCCATGGCGAATTGACACAAAACAGCACTCTATAGTGATATTTAGATTTCAGTGTTGTACCTATATGTTTCAAAGATCTTTTATTGGAAAACTCTACATTTACTTTGTTTGCAACATCATAGCTGGAAAAATAATTGGAAATCATTGACAAATTATAGACACCTTGTATTCGTCCAAAATTTCTCTCTGATGAAGCACCCGTTCACCTTTCAAGTTTTATGAATAAAGAAAATTTTCGATAACGGTCTGATGAAAATACTCTCCAATATCTTTTAATATTATTTGGCGCTTATTTTTTTGTGAATATTAATGAAAATGGCAACTGCCGGACAATAAGGTACTATGTTCACACAATCAAGACGATTTTATACAATAATTTTTAAAGTTTCTTTAGTGAATGACTGGCCAGACGGCTAAAATGTTGATTAGTGCCGTTATATAGTTATTTCTTAATCACGTCATCACCTTGACTAACAAGTTCGCCAAGAAGAAGAGTAAGGCTCTCAAAGTTAAATAGATAATTTTTGGCAACGGAAAATGTTATCATATATAGCCACATAACAGGCCTTTAGGCCCACAACTTTGTGATTATTCTCCATGGTTGAGGAAATGGTCCAATTCCACAGGTTTCTTGCTCTCTTCTGAAAAATCAACAGTTGTTCGTTTCTGCAGAAGACGCAATTGTCCTCGCTTACACGCCATCACTCTATCAAACAATATTATACCCACAGTTTCGTGTCCCAAGTTCTTAGGTCTCACATTTGATTATAGACTATCTTGGAAAGACCACATTCACTATTTGAAAGCTAAATGTGCTCGGGACATGGGAATACTTAAGATGTTCTCAAACAATACTTGGGGTTCGGATCACCACTGTTTACTTAAACTATACAAGGCTATAATTAGATACAAGTTAGAGTATGGCTGCATAATCTTCGCAACGGCTCCTAAATCTTACTTGCGCTCTCTGGATGTCATACAGAACACGTCCTTAAGACTCTTAACTGGAGCATTCCCCACTAGTTCAATCCCAGCCTACATTGTATCACGAGTTTAGAGGTCTTATCCACCAGAAAAAAATACCTTCTCTTAAAATATGGTACATATCTCTGGCAAAGAGCATTCATCCCTGGCTATCAGTTATTTTTCTATCCCCCCCTATCCTCCCTTTTCCATCTACTCACAACTTGGCCCACGACCCCAGAATCCTTTTTCAACAATTATTAATAGAGTCAAATATACAACTGCTTGTCCCTATTCCAATCCGTCCTATTTCTTCTCCTCCTTGGTTGCTTCATCCAATTCAGGTAGACTTCTCTCTATTAAAACATGATAAAGAATCCACGAGTTCCTCCATATATAAATCCATTATAAACACCTTACTCGATACTCATTCCTCATGCCAATCAATTTTTACAGACGGATCTAAGATGGACCAAGGAGTTGGCTGCGGTTTTGTACACAATAGAACCACTTCAGGATACAAACTGCCGACTTCAACCAGTATACTTACTGCTGAATTAGTGGCAATAGAAAAATGTCTCTCATATATCAGATTAAACCCTGAAAATTCCTGGATTGTATTTTCTGATTTCAAAAATGCTCTGCTCATGATTCAAAATCGCTTCATTTCTCATCAAGTTATTGCACAAATTACAGATCTTGTAGAATACATCATCTCTCAGGATTCTTCTATTCTTTTCGTTTGGTGCCCTGGTCATAAGGGCATCAAAGGTAATGAGGAAGCTGACCAGCTCGCAAAGCGCTCAATAGAACACGGACTACCATACATGCGCAGCTTCCACCCAAAAGACCATCTCTCTTTTGCAAAAACTTTTACACAAATCTCAATGCAATCATATTGGGATGATCCTGAGAGACCAAACAAACTGAGAGTCCTTAAACCTTCATTCTCTCAATCCCCTCCAGAGCTACTGCGGGATAGAAAAGCCACAGTTAAATGGATAAGACTCATGATAGGCCACTGCAGATTTTCTCATGAATTCCTGCTAAAACGAGAAGGCCCTCCCCTCTGCGAATATTGCAGTGATTCTCTAACAATCAAACACATTCTGATTGACTGCACGGTCTTATCTCCTCTCAGATCCTTCTTCGGCTTAAGTCAAGATCTTACCAAAAATCTTAGCTCTGCCAACATGTGTAACACATTCGCTTACCTAAAAGAAATCAATTATTTTACCAAGATATAGCCATTTCAAGCGCAAAGTGTGAGCAAACTAGTCAATTTCCTGTGATAACAACAATTGTGACATAATCATCTGTGATTCTCCTACTCGTGATACAACCCATCTGTGATATAGTAACCTACGACTCATTTTACATTTACACTTTATACATTTTATACTTATATATATATATATATATATATATATATATATATATATATATATATATATATATATATATATATATATATATATATATATCTAAACCTTATCTTTTCCATGAATAATAGACTCATAATTTGATTTTATGGTCGTTAAATGATCTCGATATCGATGCGACCTAAACTACTAAAATTCTCTCCCTCTCTCTTCTCCATGTTGTCTTGTCTTTGGTCATTGTCCTCCAATCCGTAGCTCCCTTCTCTTTCATATCTTCCATGACAGCCTCACTCCGTCGCTTCCTTGGTCTTCCCTGCCTTCTTTTACCTTGAGATCTTCCCCATACAATATTCCTTACCACTGTACTTTCTCTCATTCTTTCTATGTGGCCCAGCCACTGCAGTCTTCTCGATTTTAGTATCGTGTTTATTCTTGAATCCTTGAAAATATCATACATTTTTTCATTTATTCTTCTCATATATAAGCCTTCGACCTTCTTTCCTTCTGTTATCCTTCTGATTATTATACTTTCCCTTCTAAACACTTTCTCTTCCTCATTCTTGTTTAGTACCCATGTTTTAGATCCGTACAATACAGTTGGTCTCAATGTTGTCTACAGTTGGTCTCAATGTAATCATAATTTCATATTTCTGGATATGAATTTCGATCTTATTAGGTGGTTCAAGACTCCTGAGCATCTGTTAGCTTTGATCGATCTTAGGTCTATCTGATTCTCTTCTTCACACTTGTTTGTTATCCTTACGCTTAAGTAGACAAGTTCTTCTACGGTTTCAAAAGTAATTCATTCTAATTCTGTATCCACTTCTATTTTCTAAACTTTTTTTTGTGTATCTTCTTCTATTATTAGTTTGTTTTTCTTTTTATTGATTTTTAAACCAAACTTATATACTGCTTCTACATCATCTTTTTGTCACTTCTTTCAATTCTTTCTCACTTCTAGCAATTATTGCTATATTATCCGTTTAACCCACTATTTGATGGATTCTGTAAAGAAGAACGTGTTCTTCTCTGTTCAACTTACCTTTCCTAATAATCATTTCCAAAAGCATGTTGAATAGTAGTGTCGATAGTGGATCCCCTTGTTTTAGGGTAAAATTGATTATAAAATCTTCTGTCATTCCTCCTTTGGTTGCTGTTATCTCCACTGTCAGGCTCATCTATTTAACTATTTTAGAAGGTAATTTAAATTATTTTATGGCTTTTATCATTCCGGATCTCTTTACTGAATCATAGACTAAAATCTATAAACAGTACCATTGCTGGAATTATATACTTGTAACACGTCGTTAGTGCTTCTTTCATGAAAAAAACTTAGTTGGTTGTTTCTCTTCTTCTTCTTCTTCCTTTGGAAATCCATTAATGGATGTTTTTACTACATTTTCCATTCTCTCTCTATCTCTGACGGTATGAATTAGCGTATATTGTTTATGCCAGTCCATTGCCTCACGTTCCGCAGCCATGACATATTTTTACGTCCTAATACTCTTCTACCTTCTATTTTGCCTTCGATGATTAGTTGTAGGAATTGGTATTTCGGGCCTCCAATGATCTGACCGAGGTAGGCAGTCTTCCGTTTCTTTATGATGCTGAGGAGCTCGCGGTTTTTCTTGATGCATTTCAAAACCATTTCGTTTGTTACCCCAGCAGTCTATGGTATCTTAAGAATTCTGCGGTATATCCACATCTCAAAAGCCTCCAGTTTGTTCATAGCACTTGCCTTTAAGGTCCAACTCTCTACGCTGTAGAGAAGCACCGACCAATTTTTGCACCCTATCAATCTTAATCATTTTCACCCTATCACCTTAATCAATTTCAATGTCTGAGGACCAGTCTTCATACAGCCATATTCCCATATATTTAAATTTTGTTATACGTTCTATCGGTTTCCTTGTGTAGGTTAGGCTGGAATCTCTGAATACGTTTGTTTCCCTTGTGATTACAGTGAATTTAGTCTTTTTTGTTTTTATGGTTAAATCCCAATATTTCGACTGTTTTTTCCTATTATATTGATCATTTGTTGTAGATCTTTCGTGATGTCTGTAATAAAAACTGTATCATCAGCATAATGAATGTTCCTTATCCAGACTCCATTGACCTTAATCCCAATCTCTTTGTTTTGAAGTACCTCCTGGAATATAGCTTTCGAGTATAGATTAAACACGAGCGACGATAGTATACATTCTTGCCGTACACCTCTAAGATCTCTTGCTGTGTTTCTCTGCCCTTCCTAAAACTTGCCTGGTATTCCCAAATCTGTAGATAAATTATTCCTTCTAACTTCATTTTAATTTTAATTTTAATATCCAACAAAGAAATTCCTCTATAATTATTACAATCTATTTGGTCTCCGATTTTTTTTAGAATAGAGGAGAATGCCACGTTATACATGCGACATTCTCCCAACTTGCTGAAATCCTCTCTTCTCTCCATATTGTAGTTATTAGTTCGAACAAATTTTGTCTTAGCTCATCTCCTGCAAAGTTTGTTTTCTGCCACTATTCCATTTTTTTCCGAACTATTACCATTTTTAAGTTGCTGTACAATCTCCTCTACTTCTTCTTTTGTAGGTTTTGCTATTTGAGCGTTTTCTTCTGTATCAATCGCCAGCTCATTATTTTCCTCATTAACATTCCCATTTAGCACTATTTTTCCTTCGTTCTTTTGATATGTTATAATATGTATATTCTTATAATATGTGGTATATATATATATATATATATATATATATATATATATATATATATATATATATATATATATATATATATATATATATCCTTCCTCCTGTATCCTTCCTTTGTCAGTTTTGGGCCGAGAATTTTCCTCATAATTTTTCGTTCTTTTTTTAGTATGTTTTCTATGCCGCTTTTTATATGAAATGTAAGTGTCTCGCTTGCGTATGGTACTTCTGGTTTGATTACTGTGTTGTAGTGTCTTATTTTTGCGTGTGTGGATAAATCATCCTTTTTTATTCATCCAGGTATCTACAAATGTTGGTATCTTCCAATTCTCTCCATCTTTGTCCATTATCTACTGTTTTTCTCCATGCCAATCCTCCGTGCCTCTTTATGTCATCCGCTTTATCTCGTTCTCTGTTCCTTTGACCTTTAGATGGGCCCCAATTTTGAATGACATGGTTCCACCTATTGTCTGAGAGTCTTTGGTTGTGTCCCGCGAATTTCCGCTCAAGTCTTGCAACATGCTCTACTATGTTTATAACTTTCGTTCTTTGTTGTATCCACGTATTTTTTTTGAGGTATCGTAGAGTTATATTCAGCCTCCTTCACTCCATAGCTCTCTGTGTCTTCGTCAGTTTATCAATATTAAAGTTAGTGAAGATCAAAGTCAATATATATATATATATATATATATATAGACTTTGACAAAGTCTATATATATATATAGATATATATATATATATATATATATATATATATATATATATATATATATATATATATATATATATATATATATATATATATATATATATATATACAGTGTGTCGCATTTATGATGAAGACACCCTCACATTTTCCCTATTTGAGGGAATACAAATTTGAATTTTGGCACAACTTGACAGATTAATGGGTGACGTTTTTTAAGATACTCAACTGAAATCTGAACTTTAAACTAAGCCTATTACGAATTCACAAACAGGGTCAATTCTCGATATTATGCTTCGCGTTAGATATATCGAAAAAAGTTATTAGAAAAAGTTATTCAGGATGATATTCTAACCCCACATACTGAGTTTCATGACAAAATTCGCATTTTTAATTTTGTCATTATTTTGGTCTATACACAAAATTATTACAACAGAATCGTAAAAGAATCGAAAAATGTATTCGAATAGACGGAGGACTAGTTGTGAGAGATCACGTTTGATAGTTAATTATTTGTATTATGAAAATTATTGTTATATACTATATACTTTTTCCTAAATTTGATCAATTACCAAAAATTGTTTTCCAGTAATAGTAAAATAATTATTCCTTTGTAAGTGCTATTTATTTTACTGAAATATTTGAATACATGACACTATTGACAATGTGTGTGGGACAAAGTTTTTATTCACCACCTTACTTACCAATTTTATCATGAAACTCGGTGTATGGGGTTAAAATAATATTCCGAACAACTTTTTCTAATAACCTTTTTCGATATCTCTAACGCGAAGCAAACTATTGATCTTGTTTGTGATATTGATCTTGTTTGTGAATTCGTAGTAGGCTGAGTTTAAAGTTCAAGTTTCAGTTGAGTATCTTAAAAAATAAGACCCATCCGGCTGTATGATTGTGCAAAAATTCAAATGTGTATTCCTTCAAATAGCGGAGATATAGGGGTGTCTTCATCTTAAATGAGACACACTGTATATATACATCGTTAATTAAAAGCTTCCTAACCGAATTAGAAAATGCTTTATAATGATGGTTAGAATAACAGTTTTATTACATTTATAACTTAATAAGCTTCCCAATGATTCTGGATTTCTCATAGAGAATTTTTAAACTGTGAATATAAGTTGGTTGTTCTCACTTATAGAGCACGTCTGTTTCGGGGTTAAAAGAAAGTTCTGTACATCCTAACAGATTTTCAAATATACATATCAAAAAAATAATATTCATAATATGATCAGCTTAAAAAACATTTGTTTGAAAGTTAAGAAACTGCCACAAACGTTCAATTCGAAAAATGGTTGAGCAAGATCGGAACCCAACCGGATACTGCTAATTAGAAGCGATCAGATGCCGGCATCCTGAGGTACTAATTGAGACTGATTTAGTGCCCGTTGAAATTTGTTTCAGTTGTTTCGGATACCGATTAGATCTCGATGGAATGGGCCAGACGATATACCTGTGCAGACGGTAAAGTTGTCGAGTATTAATGTCTTCTCTAGTTGATATGACGTTTTTTTACAAGTATCATCAATTAAAAGTGACCATGCGTGCAACACTAAGAAGTAACTACGTGAAAGTAGAGGAGGTCAATTATTTTTCAACATAGTTTTTTAACCAGTTTTTTGACAAATAATACCTTTCCAATCTTAATAAATAACTTACCAGACGAAGATTCACTTCAAATGATGATGTGAAAGTTGAGGAACGAGATGAAATAAGAGGATCTTGTTAACCTAAAAATCTTTGCGATTCAATAATTTGATTTAAAAAATTAAAAAATATACACAAAAAAGTTATGGAAGCATTTACAAAATAGACGTCCATCTGTGATACCCCTGACTAAAATATTCAATTATTAACACAGAAAACGTTTTTCCATTCCAACTTATTGAACTATACCGGATTTTATGATTTTTCGCATAAACCGTTTCGAAAATATTGCGAAAAAAGCTTCTTCAGAATTCCCCTTTACAGAATTCTAGCTCTTTTAAGAAGTAACTTTTGGGGTATATTTACATATAATATATATATATATATATATATATATATATATATATATATATATATATATATATATATATATATATATATATATATATATATATTATATGGAAGAACAGAATATGGAAGAACAATATATAATACCAGATATCCTAGTGGAGGAAGTAACAAATGCTATAGAATTGATGAAGAACGGCAAGGCTCCAGGAAAGGATAGTGTAACTGTCGAAATGCTAAAAGCTGGTGGTCGGACGTTACATAAAACACTGGCAAAATTATACTCAAAATGCCTCAAAGAACAAAGAGTACCTGACTTATGGAAAAATGCAGAAGTGATCCTTTTACATAAAAAAGGAGCACAGGAAGATTTAAAGAACTACCGTCCAATAAGCCTCCTATCAGTGATGTACAAAGTTTTCACTAAGATAATTTCTAAAAGAATATTAAAAAAACTGAATGACGCACAACCAAGAGAACAAGCAGGATTCAGAAGTGGATTCAGTACAATGGATCACATCCAGGTTGTACAGCAGGTCATAGAAAGGCACAACGAATACACCATGCCACTGTGCTTGGCTTTTATCGACTACGAAAAAGCATTTGATTCCATCTCAAAGCATGCGATAATGGATGCACTGCTTAGCCAAGGTGTAGAGAGAGCCTATGTAAACCTATTAGAATCGATATATGATGGAGCTACAGCCACAATTCACCTTGATGATCTTGAAGTGGGAATTAATATAGAACGAGGTGTACGGCAGGGTGACGCAATATCGCCTATTCTTTTCTCGGCTGGCCTTGAAGAAGTATTCCGTAAACTGGATTGGGAACAGGATGCGGTAAAGATCAGTGGTGCAAACTTAAACCATCTTAGATTTGCAGATGATATTATTCTCATTTCACAAGACCCAGAGGAGCTGCAAAAACGCATACAAGAACTGCAAAGGGCTGGCGAACCATTTGGTTTGAAAATAAACCTGAAAAAGAGTCAGGTTATGTTCAATAACTTCGCTCAGGACAGAAGAATTTCAGTTTTAGGAAGGAATTTAGAGATTGTGGACAGCTTTGTATATCTTGGGCAGAGGATTCCCATGGAGGGGAATACCGCCCGGGAGGTGGAACGGCGTGTTAAATGTGGCTGGCAGGCATTTGGTAGGCTCAACATAGTGTTTAAGAGCAGACTCCCACTTTGCCTGAAAAGAAAAGTATTCGATCAGTGCGTTCTACCCGTTATGACATACGGAAGTGAAACCTGGACACTCACATCGCAATCAATTCAAAAACTTCGGGTGGCACAGAGGGGAATGGAAAGATGTATGCTTGGCATTACAAGACGAGACAGAAAGTCCTGCGCATGGATCAGGGAACAAACAAAAGTCTGTGACATCATTGGAAGAGTAAAACAGTTGAAATGGAGATGGGCAGGCCATATAGCGAGGCGATGAGACGACAGATGGACCAAGGCAATCCTGGAGTGGATACCGCTTGATCGCAAACGTCCGCGAAGAAGACCGAAAGCACGATGGACTGATGACATCGTTAAGTATATTGGACCCGAGTGGCAGAGGAAAGCCCAGGACCGTGAAGGTTGGAAGCATGCTGAAGAGGCCTTCATCCTGCAGTGGATCGATACGGGCTGATGATGATGATGATGATGATATAGAATAATATATATATATATATATATATATATATATATATATATATATATATATATATATATATATATATATATATATATATATATATATATATATATATATATATATATATATATATATATATATATATATATATATATATATATATATAAATTGTTTATTCTTGACAGTGTAAATAGCAGAGCAGTAGAATATCGGGTATCCGGTCTGTTCTTTAAATGAATTAATACTAAGATTTCATTCTTTGATAACCCCCAATATATTTAAAAAATTAGAAAAATTATTCAAAAAATATAATAAAATAAAAAAATAAAAAAGATTTTACACAAATAGTTGATATGTAATATATAAAATAATAATAATAATAATTTAAGTAAAATTAAAAGAAAACTTTTTTTTAATTCTTAATACCTTGATATTTCGACTATCAATACGGGGTAAAAATGATCAGTATATGTGGATTTTAAACAATATTATTGATTTTAACTCTATAGATTTTCCTTAGAAACGTTTGTTCCTACGTGAGAGTGTTGTTATATTTTTCTGTTTGTTTTATTATATATATTTTAACATTTTGACTGAATTTAATCATTGTAAGTTCGTCATTTTATATTTATTGTTTGATTTTATTTATAATATGACATTTTTGTAGTTGTTTTTCCTCCTGAAGAAGTCAGAAAAAAATCGGACGAAATATATTGAGGGTTATCAAAGAATGAAATCTTAGTATTCATTCATAAGAACAGCCCGCATACCCGAGATTCTACTCCTCTATATATATATATATATATATATATATATATATATATATATATATATATATATATATATATATATATATATATATATATATATATATCCAGGTCTCCAGTGAGATCATTGATTTAATGAAGAAACGGATGGCAAAGAGAAATGTAGGTAGTCATTTTGGTAGGGTCGAGTACACTGAGTTCTGCAAAACTAAAAGAAAACGTATCAGAGAGGACACGCGCCGACTCAACAGGCAGTTCGTGCAAAAAACTCTGGAAGATAACAAAGGAATTAACAAGGCTAAACAAAAGCTGAGAAATCAAAGAACGCAAATATATGCCCCTTAAGGCGTGACGATGGCACAGTATGCAGGGTGCGTACGCAAATGTTAGAGGTTGACAGACAATTATTCCCATTATTCAGATTCTTTATTCCCAGTTATATGAAGATCCAGGAAAGGACAGTGTAACTGTCGAAATGCTGAAAGCTGGTGATCGGACGTTACGTTAAACACTGGCAAAATTATACTCAAAATGCCTCAAAGAACAAAAAGTACCTGACTTATGCAAAAATGCAGAAGTGATCCTTTTACATAAAAAGGAAGCACAGGAAGATTTAAAGAACGACCATCCAATAACCTCCTATCAGTAATGTACAAAGTTTTTATTAAGATAATTTCTAAAAGAATATTAAAAAAACTGAATGACGCACAACCAAGAGAACAAACAGGAATCAGAAGTGGATTCAGTACAATGGATCACATCCAGGTTGTACAGCAGACCATAGAAAGGCACAACGAATACACCATGCCACTGAGCTGGGCTTTTATCCACTACGAAAAAGCATTTCACTCCATCTCAAAGCATGCCATAATGGATGCACTCATTAACCAAGGGGTAGATAAAGCATATGTAAACCTATTAGGATCGATATATAATGGAGCTACAGCCACAATTCACCTTGATGATCTTGAATAGGGAATTAATGTAGAACGAGGTGTACGGCAGTGTGACGTAATATCGATTATTCTTTTCTCGGTTGGCCTTGAAGAAGTATTCCGTAAACTGGAATGGGAACAGGATGGTATAAAGATCAATGGTATAAACTTAAACCATCTTAGATTTGCAGATGATATCGTTCTCCTTTCACAAGACCCAGAGGAGCTGCAAAGACGCATACAAGAACTGCAAAGGCCTGGCGAACCATTCGGCTTGAAAATAAACCTGAAAAAGAGTCAGGTTATGTTCAGTAACTTCGTTCAGGACAGAAGAATTTCAGTTTTAGGAAAGGATTTGGAGATTGTGGGCATCTTTATATATCTTGGGCAGAGGATTTCAGCGGAGGGGGATACCGCCCGGGAGGTGGAACGGCGTGAAAAATATGGCTGGCAGGCTCAACATTGTGTTTAAGAACAGATTCCCACTACTCCTGAAAAGAAAAGACGAGAGAGAAAGTCTTGCGCATGGATCAGGGAACAAACGAAAATCTGTGACTTTGGAAGAGTAAAGCAATTGAAATGGAGATGGGTAGGCCATATAGCGAGGCGATGAGAGGACAGATAGACCAAGGCAATCCTGGAGTGGATACCGCTTGATCGCAAACATCCGCGAAGAGGACCGAAAGCACGATGGATTGATGACATCGCTAAGTATATTGGACTAGAGTGGCAGAGGAGAGCCCAGGACCGTGAAAGTTGGAAGCATGCTGAAGAGGCCTTTATCCTGCAGTGGATCGACACGGGCTGATGATGATTATATATATATATATATATATATATATATATATAAATGTATAAAAAAGAACATGAAAATGTGGTTATAAAAATAAAGCCAACTTAGAAACGAGCACAATACATACTATTTAACAGTTTAAGAAAAGTACTAAATAACACGTGTGTTATATATATATATATATATATATATATATATATATATATATATATATATATATATATATATAAATACATACATACATACATACATACATACATACATACATACATACATACATACATACACATACACATAATAATCATTTACTACCGAAAAAAAAATTAGCTTATGCATTAATACTTACTTTAATAAACACATTTTAACATCATTAAACGATTAATTTTTTTTTAAATTATTTTACCACACTAAAGTCACTCACTAATCCGACTCTGACAGGTCAACTGACGCCATGGAGACATTTGTGACGTGTCGAAATTTGTTGCATAGGGTTCAAACAACAATAGATGGCGCAATAAGTCTAATTTCGAAAAGTCCTTTTGAATTTAAAATACCGACAGTTTGTCTGTGGTCCACTGGACCCCGTGTGACCACAAAGGGTTAACATTAACACGATTTTCATCATCGCCTTTAAAAAAATAAGGTCCTATCACTGCTTCAGCCCAAAAAATTACAATAAACTGTGACTTGCTGGGGATGAAGAGGTAAATCCGGAATCACTTGACGATTTCCATCAGCCCAAATCTTGTAGTTTCGTTGGTTTACAAATCTATTATGTCAGAAGGGAGTTTCGTCGAAAAAGATAATTTTAATTTTTTCCCCAAAGTGGTGGTCGCCTTCCAACCACTCTAGAACTCAATTCGCATATCTTTCCATGGCGAATTGACTCAATATACCGAACACAACAGTCTATGAAGGACATTTATAATTCAAACAGTATTGCTGCTGATACGTTTCAAAGTTCTGACACTCTTATTAAAAAAATCTTTATATAATATGCGCTTCAACTGGAATTTTCTTTAGGTCAACATAATGAAGGAAGAATAATCGAAAATATATATTTTTGTAGATAATTTCAAATCGATTAATTTTTAATTCGTTTTTCGACAAAGGTTGTCATCTAACAACACTGTCCGAATCCGTCCATTTTCGATTCCTTTTTTAAGATGCGTCATCGTCTTTACGAGTTTCTGTTTATTCTTTTTTTGTTGTCGTCCGGGATTCTAAAGCGTACGTTAGAATCATTTTATTTACTTAAAACCCGTTAACCATTTAAGCCATTTGCATAAAATTACAGTATACTACATACATTATGTACGCATTTTACTTTTATGTTATTATTTAACGTCTTATTTACCTTAGGTAAGAACATCTTATAATTAGTTGTAATAGTTTATGGGGTATTATAGGAATGGCTCTTTAGTAATCTTTACTCGGGTATTCCTTGGCACGCGTTGTCATAGCTTGATGTCTCTTTTTAGATAATTGCTTGTTTAGGTAATTCTTGTTACAAAATTTTTTATATAACTAGGTTTTAAATTTTTTCTCTATACATTTCAGGAAGCATAGCTAAAATGTTGTTAAAAGGAAAAATGATATTTGTAGAGAATAAATTAAACGTTTTTATTTTTTGATAGTCAAAATGAAACTCGTACATTCCGATATATAAATACATACATTATGTATGATGTATACATCTAACAAACTATTCAAAAATTAGAAATTAATATTTGGTTACCAATCCTTTATTGTTTTTTTTAAAGGAGTAAAACAATTTTATACTTTGTTATCTATTACTTTTATTTTTAAACAAAATTTGTGTGACTATAGTTTCGTAAAACGATTCTACATTCTCAAATACTACTTTAAAACTTAGTTTGAGAATGTAAAATCGTTTTACGATACTATAGCCACACAAATTTAAAAATAAAAGTGATAGATAACAAAGTATAACATTATTTTATTCCTTTTTAAAGAATGAACTATCACAAACTAACAGACAAATCAATCAATAATCCCTAATTACATCTTTTAAACGGCCAGGTATAGATTTAACTAACTTTTAGCAATATTCAAGTGCTAGTTTTGCCCACTCTTCTAGAAGAGCCAGTTTTAATTGCTCAATGTTAAAAATTTGATGACTTCTAATTGTAACCTTTAAATGGCGTTGTTTGTCTTTCAAGGCGAAATTACCACTTTTGAATCGTAAGTTTCTACAAGTATACGACAAACGAACTGCTCAGATACATAAGTGCTTCCAAATAGTGACATCATTTTCTAAGCATGAGGTCGAATACTTAGAAATTTATTTTTGTCAATATTGTATTTAGTTGTATACCCAAGTTGTATTTTTCTTTTAATTCAGTATTACACTTCAGATCTATGAGTTCTATTTGCAAATTTCTTGGAACATCTTCAACAGATCACTGAAGGTACCGCGTACAAGTTTATTATATTTTAATTTTTCCTGAACTCCTTAAATCTCGAAGTAAATTCTTCCGGTAAATCAGTTATTGTGGATATATATTTATCCATCTCACTACTATTACAAGTTGACAATCTTTTTTCTGAAGCTGCTTTTTCCACAAATTGAATTTAACTTCAAGGGATTTTATATTGCCATTCAAGTTGGTTATAAAATTTTCCCCGCCTTGTAACCGCCCTTTCAGCTCGTTCAGATGCAAAGTCAGATCAGTCAGGAAGCCAAAATCACTGAGCCATTCTTGGTCATCAAAAAGGGCAATAGGTTTTCCCTTGCCAGCCAAAAACTCACCGCATTAACAACCCGCATTTGACCCTCAATTCCATCAAATTTGGCAGCGTGTTTTGTCTCATAATGTCTTTTTAAATTGTATTCTTTCATAACAGCAACCTTTTAACAACACACCAAACACTTGGGCTTTTCTCAAATGTTTACAAATAACTACAAGTTTGTCCACTTTTCATAAAAAATTAGATTCATACCTATTATAGTCGCTATAACGCCGTCGAAATAATTTGCGAAAGATTATTGTTGCCAAAACTACACCTGTACTTGCACCCCTTCCGCTCATCTTCCAGAATCTTCTAAAGCCGCAGTGTCCAGCGGAACAGTGTAGTTTTCGCACAACCACTCGCTATTCGCTTGGAACACCGTAATAATATTAATAACATTATTCCTGTTGACTATTATTTGCATGTCGTTTTTTCCAAGTCTCGCGTATTATACGATTATTAATTTTTTTTACTCGTTTTTCTTGGACGGCCTCTCTTTTCTGGATGTTTTGGGACACAGGTGAGTTTTTCAAAACTTTAACAATTACAAATTTTTGTGACAGTTTACAAAAAGGGAACAGAAAGTTTGTTAAAATTTTACAAATTCCTATTTTACATTTTACGAAAAAGGAATAGAAAGTTTCTCAAAGAGATGGGCGAAGATTGTATAGCATCTAAAATTGCACATTACTTATGGGTACAGGAATCCATAGACTGCCTTATTTGAAACATTACCAGAATGTGGAAACGGCAGAAAAAACGAAGACATTAATTTTCTAATTTAATATATATGAACATCGTCTAGACCATCACAGCAGAACAAAAGGAAGAAAAAAATTGGTTTGTGTATCGCAACAGTGTTTACAGAACCCCATTATTCTAATAATCATCTCCCACCCTCCGACCTCTGTGTCCCCTCGCCAATGCTTCTGGCGGCAGCGGGGGCGGTGAGAGAGGGTTTCTTTTTTATTAAAATGTTCCGGCTGACCTCGTTTAGGTAAACAAATTCGCCCATTACGATATTAAAAGGGTTTTTTTTTCTGTTTGGCGTAGGAAAAATCCGCAAACGCATCGAAGGGTCGTATTTTGCTCTTTTCTAATTTGGATTGGTTTCGCTGGAAGTTGGAAGACTGGCATTTCGAGTATGTATCCCAAAATGTAATTGTATGGTGTACAAATTTAAAAACTATATTTTGCGCATTAGTTTTTAAGGTATTTTAACTCTGCAGGTCGAGTAGGCCCTGGCTTGGTTTGATCTAGTTACCCAACCAAATCAAGACCGCGATCGTCGAGTCGAAAGTAGTAAAAGTAGAAAGAGCGCAAAATTGGAAACGATATATTAATATATATATATATATATATATATATATATATATATATATATATATATATATATATATATATATTATTATTATTATTATTTTTATTATTATTCACGTATAGGCCCTGGTGGACCACGCGAAGTACAATTAGAGGCGTTTGTTGTTGTTAGCCTTCCTTTGTGCCCATACTAATTTCATTCTTTCGCTATGAGCTTTTTTCCTTTCGTCAGACCAAGTTGTTCCAGTCTTCTTACATTTTTCCCTCTGGCCAACCTTCCAAACGTTAATCTTGTGTCTGAAACAGCCTCTATCCTGAATTTCACTTTGTGTAATATTTGCTGATCTTAGGTCCTCTTTAATTGCAGCAATCCAGTTAATTATTTCTACTTTAGCTCTACTCCTATTTTCATAAAATTCGACTATTTGTCTAGTTGGCCTACCCGGATTCATCCGTTTTATGTGTCCGTAAAACTTAAGTCTTTTTTTTCTCATATCGCTATGTATATCTGTGTATTGTTTGATTTCTTGGTTTCATCGAAGTCGGTATGTTGTGCTATTTATTTGCTTGGGGCCTAGGATTTTTCTTACTATTTTTCTTTCCTTCTTTTCAATGTCCTCGATGTCCCTATGTCTATTCAAAATGAGCGTTTCTGCAGCATATAGACATTCTGGCTTAATAACTGTGTTGTAATGTCTCAGTTTTGAGTTTTTAGATAGGCATTTTTTGTTGTAAATATTTTGTGTAAGTCTCAATGCCGTTTCCATTTTTTGACATCTACCCTTATTGGCAGCTTTTTCCAACCTATTTTCCATGATTATTTCACCCAAATATTTGAATTGAGAGACTCGTCTGATGTTACCATATTTTGTTTTTAGAAATGGCGTTCTTAGTCTATTGCAGGTCATGTATTGTGTCTTTTCAAAGGAAATTTGGAGTCCTACATTTTCTGCTGTTTCTTTTAGGATTTCAATCTGTTTTTGTGCCGTTAATACATCTTGAGCTAAAATCAACATCAGCAATACCACACAATCAATTTTGATGTTGGTTCTCCCCAGTTTAATGGGCTGGTCAATATTCAGGGCCGACTTTTTTTCACGCCACTCCTGTACTACTATTTCTAGAACACAGTTAAATAAGAGTGGCGAGAGTCCATCCCCTTGTCTCACTCCAGTTTTAATTTCGAAGGGCTCTGAGATCTCACCGATGAATTTAACTTTTGACCTTGTGTTAGTTAACGTTGCTTTAATAATTGCCAGCGTTTTCAGATCTAGTCCTTGTTCTTTCAAGATTCGGAATAAAGATTCGCTGTCAATAGAATCATATGCTTTTTTGAAATCCACAAATGTACAGACGAGATTTTTATTGTACAGTTTTTGATGTCTTAGAATCAACTTCAGATTCAGGATCTGTTCAGGGCAGGATCTGCCCGGTCGAAAACCTGCTTGATATTCACCAATGTTAGGTTCTAACTGCCCCTGTGCTCTGTCTAGTAGACATTGAGATATAATCTTGTAACAAACTGGGAGAAGAGATATCCCTCTATAGTTGTTTACATCCGTTCTATCTCCTTTCTTATGTAGTGGATGGATTAGAGCATCTTTCCAATCTTCCGGAATCCGTTCGGTTCGCCAAACTTCTTGTAGAATTTTGGTTATTTCCTTGATTGTACCTGGACCAGTGGATTTCAAAAGTTCAGCAGTGATTCCATCTTCACCAGAAGCCTTGTCATTTTTAAGCCGCTTGATTTGCCTAATTATTTGATCTTCATTCGGTGGTAATGAATCTGGGTTTGTTTGTTTAGGTTTTAGTGTTGCTAATTTGTTTAAGGGCTCAGGACAGTTTAGTATTTGTTCAAAATATTTCGCAAGTTATTTGCAATTGTCTTGGTTATTTAAAGCTAATTGTCCGTTTTCCTTTTGGCAGCAAAGACTTTGCGGTTGATAGCCTGTTAATTTAGTTTTAAATGTTTTGTAAAAGTTTCGGGTGTTATTTTTTTGGAAATCTTTTTCTATTTCATTAAGTTGACTGTTTTCATATTTTCTTTTAGTTTGTCTAATTAGCTTCGATGTTTCTTTTCCTACTTCCAAAAAGATGTTATAGTTTATTGCTCTTTTTTTAGTGTTCCAATCTTTGAATGCTTTATTTCGTCTTAATACTGCTTGCTCGCAAAACTTCATCCCACCACGAATGTTTTCTACGTTTTTGTAAAGGGATCAACTTTAAAGCCGTTTTAATAATTTTTTGTTTCAATTCTTGCCAGTTCTGTGCTGGTTGTTTATCAAGCTCTTTTGTTAGGGCTGGTTTTATTTTCGTTGGGTCAAACTTTGGTATTAGCAGCCTCTTTTGAATAAGTTTTCGAGGTTTTACGCTAAGTTTGATTCTAGTCAAGTAGTGATCCGTGTCTATATTGGCTCCTTTCCTGACTTGAACATTCAAAATCTCTTTATAATTGGGGTACGAAATGGCAACATGGTCAATTTGAAATTCACCCATGTACGTGTTTGGGCACCTCCAGGTCTTTTGTTTTGATATTTTCTTCTTAAATTGGGTTGACATTATTTTTAGATTAAACTGCGAACATAGTTCAACCAATCTTCTACCATTATGGTTAGTCCATTTATGAGCGGGAAAACTGCCGACCGTTTTCCTGTACTTTTTTTCTTTCCCTAGCTGGGCGTTGAAATCACCCAATAGGATTTTTACATGGTTAGAGGGAATTTTAGAGATAGTCTTTTCTAGAATTTCCCAGGACTTATTTATTTTTTCAGGATTAAATTTATTTTCTTCGTTAACTGGGAGGTGTGCATTGATTAATGTATAGTTTTTGTTAGCACACTTAAGGGATAGTGTCATAAGTCGATTATTTACTGGCTGGACATTAGTTTTAGAACCAAGGATGTTTCTTGAGACAGCGAAAGCAACAACGGAGATGTGGTGTATTTTTGAGTATTCTTTTGTCCTTTTTACTTTTAAAAAGTCTGTAGTTGCCGAATTCCAAGGTGTTATCATCTGTCAATTTGGTTTCTTGCAAAGCTAAAATTTAGATTTTTTGCTGATTTAATGTTCGCCCCAATTCGTGTAGTTTTCCTGCACGCAGGAGAGAATTGATATTTACCGTTCCAAAGAAAGTTTTTGTTTTCGGTTTCAGACGTTGGCCGGAGGTCTCCGACTCCCTCTGAAAGATTTTGCGTTTAAGCCCGGACACCCCAGAATCCGAAGGTCCGGTTGTTCCGGTCCGGTTATATATATATATATATATATATATATATATATATATATATATATATATATATATATATATATATATATATATATATATATATACATATACTGTGTGTCGCATTTAAGATGAAGACACTCCCATATTTTCACTATTTGAAGGAATACACATTTGAATTTTTGCACAGTTATACAGGTTGATGGGTCACATCTTTTAAGATACTTAACTGAAATCTGAACTTTAAACTCAGCCTACTACGAATTCACAAACAGGGTTAATTCTCGATATTTTGCTTCGCGTTAGGGATATCGAAAAAAAGTTACTAGTACAAGTTGTTCAGAATATTATTTTAATCCCACATACCGAGTTGTGTGACAAAAATTGTATATTTAATTTTTTCATTATTTTGGTCTATGCACAAAATGATTACAAGCTTATTTTTTAATTTGATAATTAGTGTGCCATGGAAAGTAATAATTTGACACTAGTTTTAAATGCCAGTCAGATTGAACTATGAGTTTATTGCGTTAAGTTCTAGTCAGTGATCACACAATTAAAATGTCATAGACCTTTAAGAGAAAAAATCGAAATAATCCGGTTGTTTGGTGATTTTGCTCGTAGTAGCAGAGAAGTTGCTGCAGAGTTTAATATGAGACATCCCCAACGTACTCCCGTTACTCATAGAAAAGCAGCAGCTGTAAATGTAAATTATTAAAATCCATCAGAAAGATCAACCTCGTCAAAAAACTCCCGCATTCTGAGGATAATCGTATATTGGCGCCAAATTGAGCAGACCCATGCATGAGCCTTCGAGATTTAGTAAAACAACAGTTTTCATATAACACAATGACAGCACAATAATGATGGCTCCTTTCAAACAACACAATTTTGTTTAATTTCCAAGACCTACTATTGCTATGTTTATATATATATATATATATATATATATATATATATATATATATATATATATATATATATATATATATAACGGGTTTTCCATTAAGAGGTTTCGAATGTTGGTAACGAAACGAATAAAAGAAACGTTTCATAACATGCCTGAAAGTTATTTATGGCAGTGCCAAGCTGGATAGTGTACAATTATACGTGGAATACAACATCTGTCAAATGACCGCCACGACTTCTCTGGCAGCTCACAATTCTTTTGTTGAAATTCTCGATTATTGCTGAACACATTTGCGGAGTTATGTCACGAATTATTCGCCTAATTTCTTCTTTCAACTGTTGAACGGTTTGCGGATTATTTTCGTACGCTTTGCTCTTCACATAGCCCCACAAAAAATAGTCTAGCGACCTCAATTCGCATGACCTTGGTGGCCAATTTACGTCCCCATTCCGGGATATCAGCCTCTCCTGTCCTTACAAAATTCAGCTAACACAGGAGCTAAAGCCAGCCGACCATGGGCAACGCCGTGCATTTGCCAATTGGATCCTACAGATAAAGGCAAATGACAATAATTTTTCCGATAAAATCATTTTCAGTGACGAGGCTCATTTCCACTTAAACGGTTACGTAAATAAACAAAATTGTCGCATCTGGGGCAATGAAATTCCTAGAGAAATCCACGAAATCCCGATACATGCTCAACGTGTCACAGTTTGGTGCGGTTTTTGGGCTGAGAGTATCATTCGACCGTATTTTTTTGAAGATGAAGATGAACGAGCTGTTACAGTAAACGGAGAACGATACCGAACGATGATTGAGGTTTTTTATGGGATCAAATAATGGACATGGATTTAGAGAATATGTGGTTCCAACAAGATCAAGCACGTGAAACATTGACTTTATTGCGTACACAGTTTAGAGGGAGGCTGATTTCAATTCAGAGTAACTACCCCATTTTCAGTTAGAACTTATTATTTTCATACGAAACGTCGAAACACGTCAACTTTTGTTTTAAGGGGAAAAATTTTAATTATATTTTTAGTTATACAGAGTGCCTCAGAAAAGCTGAACATATGTCATATTTTAAATGGAAATCCCTAATTTTTATATATATCTGGATTCCTCTTGAAATAATAAATCTTTTTTACCTTATATATCCTATGGCCAATTCTAACGGTTTCCTAAAATATCGACACATTTTAACATTTTACTAGATATATTAAAAAATACGACTTCATGTTCAACATTCACTTTATTAAAGTTTCCAAATGTGCTCCGTTATTGGCTGGACAATAATAGAACCTATTTTCGAACTCTTCGCGAACATTTCCAAAAGTTTGCCGGTTAATTTGCTGACATCCGTTAGTAATTCTATTTCTCAATTCGCAAATATATTCTCGGACGGAGTTTTATAAATTAGGATCTTCAAATATCCCCAAAGAAAAAAATCAAGAGGTGTAAGGTCTGGTGACCTCTCCGGCCATTCCACAGAACCTTTCCTACATATCCATTTTCCGGAAAATTTTTCAATTTATCCATGTCCTAACAGGTAGCGCTTAATGAGGCGGGGCTACATCGTGATGAAAATACAAATTTTGTTCATCGAGTTCCATATCCCCTTGTTGATTAACTTACTAACCAAAGATTTAGTAATAAGGGGATCTATGAGATTTTCCAATATATTCAATTAGATTTCAGCTGTCAAGTTTTCTTCGATGATAGTTGGTCCAATGATCTAATCTCCAAGAATAACGGTCCACCCATTGATCTTCTGAGGATATTGAGTATTATCTTCCCTAAACACATGTGGAAGAAGATATCACAAAAAATAAGTAGATGAAGATAAGTTGAACGAATGAGTCAAGAAATAACGGAATAAACGAAAAAGTGAATAATAAAAATATAGATATCTTGTTTCCTAATGATTTCTATTAGTAATTTACTGTAAAGAAATTGAGCTTGATCTAATCAGTTCGATAAAGAAAATATTGATTTGATTTTTCTAGTTAGCTGAAACATCGCCACCACTGTACATAGATTCTTTTCGGAGATTTCTTCCTGTTCTTACGTAAATTGCCGGCGAAATATGAGTCTTTAACTCAGATATTGGTGCCTAATAAATCCAAGTAATAATGCATAATGGCCAGGAGATATGATTTATTGCGTTGCTTTAGAGCGATATCTAATATATCTCGTGTACACGATCGGATTTTTTGACGCCGAGGGCAGTTTTATTATCTCGCAGGTCCTTTTGGCACCGTTTGACTATTGGCAGGCCTGATAAAGTCGTGAAGCGGTCCACCTCTCGAACTATATTGTTCCATTTTGCTTTGTTTCATCTGTTTTAGATATTGCCACAGATATATTTTCACTTTAACTCCCATTAACGTATAATAAACATGACTGCTGTAAAATTTGTCGGTTAAACTTGTAAAAAGAAAATTTTCTGTTTCTCTTACATAAATAACATTAAGATATACGAGGATAGATGGCGGTGCGCCCCCCGAGGAGTTGTGAGACCTTGACGTTGGTGGGGAGGCTCAGTAGCCGTAAAGATTCGAAAAGCGAAGCCGGCGGGAGCACACGCTCCTGGTAGGGCCACCCATGCCGGTAAGGTTGGAGAGGAGCGGCAAAACAAAGGACAACTCAACGGGAGTAAACCCATTCAACAAACCCGTAACCCAAGGTATTATACGAACCGCGCTGATGGGTGTATGGTTATACGACAGTTAGCCGAAAGCGGTGTCCTGTAGGAACTGGCGCCCCCTGCTTGTATATACCCTTAGTGCGGTCAGGGCGCACTGCCGCACCGGACTATTAAAATCGACCCGACTCGTGGGAACAGAATGGAAGATGATTTAAAATTTGAAAAGGAGGTAGAGAATAGAGGAGAAGGAAGTTTAAAAGGGGCGGAAATCCTTTTGAAAGAAGGGACTCAATTAGTAGGACGCCCCCTAGGATGCGAACTCTCTCGCTGCCGGGAATCGAAACGCTTGCCGAACCTGGTATGATGGAGGACCACTCACAGAGAATCAAAAGGAAAAGAATTGAGCGAACACCGGACATGACACTTGCCGTAAACAACGAGAATGAGTCGATGAAAATCCTACAGTGTATCTTTAAAACAATAGACGACTTCGGAGGCTTGGTTAAAGATATGTATAAACCAAAGCAAGAGATTAAAGAAATAGCTAGCAAACTCACTTTGCAGGCTGAGAGGCTGAAGAGCAAAGGCTGAAGAGCAAAGGCCTCATCGAATGGTTGAAAAAAGCGGGTGAGAAAGCAGAAACGGACAGTAATATGTCAAACCTCAGCGAGGAAAATCAAAGACTGAGGAAGCAAATAGCCAAATATACCGAAGTGCAAATGAAAGCAGATTCTATAACGCCAGCTAAATGTGAACGATGTCTTGAATTAGATAAAGCAATAAACCGAAGGAAAGCTCTCACTAGAGATGAAACGTACGAGGGCTTCAAGCAAGTAAGTGAAGAAGACTGGAATCAGGCGTTTGCAGAAATACCCATAAAACAGGGGCATTTATGGGAGGCACCAGCAGATACAGATGTCATACTTCCATGTAATGTTTCTTTCGAATCAAGAAACAGGGAAATCTGTTTGGCAATGGACCGTTTTGGTGGAAAGGAGGGCCTCAAAAATCAAAAACGGCCTGTGGGGGAAGTTGCCATGATGACTCATAAAATAGGGTTTCCCGGAAAGGATGGAAAAATAATCTATACGACAAGAAGCCTGTTCTATCCCATTATCGCGGGAGAAAACTTGAAAGAAGAGATCTATGATACAAATATGTTTGGGTGCATAAAAAAAATAAAAGACTTAGCACAGAAAACCCGAACTACAAAAATAGTGGTACCAGAACTGCAAGGCGTAGGTGGCATCATCTTCAGCAGAATGGTCCAATATCTATTTGCGGAAACCGCGTTGAAGATCACGCAGTGCCGAACCTATGATAGTGATAAAGTCAAAGTCGCTGGTGGAAACGAGAGAAATGGAAAGAGGTCCCAAACACCCTTATAAACTCCAAAGAGAATGCCCCCATGGGGAACAAAAAAAAACCGAAGCACGACTCCCTGCTAATACAGGTAGAAGGTCAATCTTACGCAAACGCATTAAAACTGATGAAACAAGCCGTAAACCCGAGCAAACTGGGAGTCGATATTAAAAACGTTCGAAAAACCAAGAAAGGAGAGGTGCTTCTGACCATTCAAAACCGGAGATCAAGATATCCTTATTTAAAAACAAAAGGATAATCCACTTGAAAGGATTGGATGAGACCACAACCGTGGAGGAGGTAAGGAAGGATATATCACTGGCCCTGGGAATCGATATGGAAAGTTTCAAAGTTAGAGCTCTTCGGCCTGCCTTCGGTGGTAGGCAGAATGTAACTCTAATTCTAGATGAGGAACAGGCCGTCGCTCTGATAGCCATGGAAAAAATAAAAATTGGATGGGCAAAATGTAAAATACAGGAGAGAGTACAAGACACGAGATGTTTTAGATGTTGGGAGGTCGGACATTTGAAAAAATCCTGCGTGGGACAGGACAGAAAGCACCTATGCTTAAAGTGCGGTAAAGAGAGGCATAAGGCCGTTGAGTGCAAGCATGAACCTTATTGCATATTCTGCAAGAAAGTAGGCTACCAATCTGGGCATCGAAACTGCCCAAGAAATAAAGGAAACAAAGACTCTGTAAAGAAGAAGACACTCATACAACAAAAAAATGGACAGGATAAAACTACACCAAATAAATACAAATAGGAGTCTTCCAGCTCACGATATCGCAGTCGCGACTGCCAAAGAGTTAAAAGTAGGAATACTATTGGTATCCGAACCAAATCGCAAGGCGGTCAGAGGGAGGAAGGACTGGGTCTGTGACGAAAACCTGGATGTCGCCATAAAAATATTTGATCCAGATCTGGTTGTGAGAGGCCAGGGTTATGGACCGGGCTTCTCTTATATTACCACAAAGAGCTTCACTGTTTATAGCTGTTACTCCTCCGGAAATGATACGATGCAGAAACTAGAAGACATGCTAGTTACCATCGAAACTCGGGTGAGGAGGAACAAGGAAGCAGCTATCATCCCGGGCGACTTTAACGCGAAATCTCCGCAATGGGGTATGTCTTTTACGGATAAGAGGGGACAAACCATAACAGACTGGGTGGCGGCAAACGGCCTAATAGTGTCAAATGTGGGAGATGCACCAACCTTCCGATGCAACAATTATACTTCCATACTAGACATAACGATAGTAACAGAAAATATTAACGTGTTAAACTGGAAAGTGAGCGAAAAGGAATCTCTCAGCGACCACCGTTACATCACTTATGAGATACAGGATGAAAAACCCAAACCAAACTGTAAGGACAACATCATGGGATGGCGAGTAAATAAACTGGACCTGTGTAGGCTACGAAATGAACTGAAGAAGATTGAAGCGAACATCGAAAACACCTCGGCCAAAGGATTCACGAAGGAGCTGACTCAGATCTGTAATAGAACTATACCAAAAAAAAAACCTCATAGAAGAGGAAAACCAGTATACTGGTGGAACGACGAGATCGCGCGCCTCCGTGGCGAATGCCTCAAAAAGCGACGGGCTTATACCAGGCAAGTACGGAAAAGTTTAAACATCCTGGACCAGCTCTGGGAGGAATATAAATCAAGTAAGAAGGACCTTAGAAACTCCATAAAGAGAGCAAAGCGAACCTGCTGGAAAAGTATCTGTGATAAATTGGACTGTGATATTTTTGGAGATGGCTACAAGATAGCTATGAAATGGATGAATTGCTTCCAACCGAGGCCCAGACTAACAATGAGTGAAGTGGAAGAAGCTGCTAGGCAGCTTTTTCCTATTCATCCACAAGTAAGTTTAAACCGTGATATAAATTGTGATAAAGACTGTGACTGTGATACAAACTGTCATACTAACTGTGATAGCAATAGACGTTTAAGTTTTACCAAAGAAGAGCTCTTAACAGGAAGTAGGAACTTAAAGAATAAAAAAGCACCAGGACCTGGATACATACCGCCAGAAGTCCTCAAAGAAACTGTCTCAGGCCGGCCAGACTATGCGCTGACGATATACAACGGACTTGCGAAAGCAGGTATCTTTCCTCCGGAGTGGAAACAGGCTAAGCTGATCCTACTCCCTAAGAGCAATGAACAAACTGGGACACCGGTATCGTACAGGCCCATCAGCCTCTTGGATGTTGAGGGTAAGCTGTATGAACAACTCATACTAACTAAACTAAATGAAGAACTGGAACGAACAGCTGGCCTATCAAAAAATCAATACGGTTTTAGAAAAGGAAGGCAGACTGCGGGAGCCATAGCTGAGGTGCTGAGGATAGCCATGGACGCTGCAGCATGCTCTCACAGGTACAGGAGGTTATGTGCCGTCATCACGTTAGACGTAAAAAACGCATTTAATAGTGCATCCTGGCAGTTGATTTTGGACAGGTTGCGATGGAGAGGATTGGATGGGAGGCTAATAGAAATAATAGCATCCTATCTCTCGGAAAGAACACTAATCCTGGAGGCTGAAAATGAGACGAAAGTGATCAGCATAAATAGCGGAGTCCCGCAGGGATCGATTCTCGGTCCAACTCTGTGGAATATCCTATATGATGATCTCTTTAAGGTCATTATGCCCGAGGGCACGACACTAATTGGATTTGCAGATGATGTAGCCATGGTGGTTACAGCCAGTAGCGAAGAAACGCTTATGAACAATGCTAACACTAGTATATTGAGAGTATCGAGATGGCTGGAGTGTAACCATTTACAGCTGGCCCCACAAAAAACAGAAGCTGTGCTGCTAACGACAAGAAAAAAACTGTCTCCCATAGCTTTTGATGTCTAGGGTACAAGAGTTGAACCGAGCAAGGCTATAAAATATCTAGGGGTATGGCTGGATACAAAACTTACTTTCGCGGAGCACATTAGCCGGACTACCCTCAAAGCAGAGAAGACACTGGCAGTCCTTATGCGGCTGCTTCCAAACATCGGAGGGTCCAGGGCCTCAAAAAGGAAAGTGTTGATGGGCGTGATTCATAGTTGTTATACGCAGCTCCAGTGTGGCACAGCGCGGCAACAACGGTAAAAATCAAACAAAAGCTTATCAGGGTACAGCGGGCGGCTCTGATGAGAGTTTGCAGCGCCTATAGGACAATATCTGCTGAGGCTGTGAGAGTCATCGCGGGCGTCCCCCCGATACACCTACTCGTGCGAGAAAGATCGGAAACGTATGCTGGCGTCTCCAGATCAGAGGCAAGGCAGAGACTCCTCGACAGGTGGCAGGAGGAGTGGGACCACGGAACATATGGCCGATGGACATATAGAACAATATCCAAGATCAGGGAGTGGATAGATAGAACCTGCGGCGAGGTGGATTACCATGTCACCCAGGCACTCTCCGGCCACGGGTGCTTCAATGATTTTCTGCATAAGCGGGCGCGATCAGAATCGAGCCAGTGTCCATATTGTGCGGTGGTAGATGACGTTGGTCACACCCTCTTTGCTTGCCGGCGGTGGGACCTGGCGAGAAGCCATTTTCTTTTGAAAACAGGAGAGTTGTTCACCTTGGAAAGTATGATGAAAAATCTGAAAAGTGGGGAAGAGGCTTGGAATAATACATATTCAGTTAAAGTAAAAGTAAAGTGTTTGGGTTAGAGGCGCATCAGCAACTAGGCTATTTAGCGACTGGACCTACAGCTTAACGTGGGTTCCGAACCACGGTCATCAGCTTCCGACAAACCCAGGCCAGCACCCCCCTCGGGCTATAAACCCTTGGTTATGTGCCTACCCATAAGTCTATCAGGAAACCTACCGACTGGCGAGTGACCAACGCAGAACACTTCTCAGAAGGCATCCGGCCTTACCTAGCCTTTAACTGGCGTGACTGAGGGGTAATTCGTAGTCGGATTTTACACTCTTGCCTAGAAACAATCACAAACATTTAGGAAAGATAAACGGACAGAAGAAAGAAAAATAACCATCCGAGCGCTGGAATCGAAGCAGCTACCGCTCCAGCGCGGATTCGGCAAAGCAGACGCTCATACCGCCGCACCAACGCGACCGGCATATTCAGTTATTAGAGAAATAATACACGGTAAGGAGACCGAACAAGGTCAAAGAGGTGATTAGCCTGCTCTCACACTGAAGTAATGCGTAAGCGGTTTCCAGTGTGGGATGCATTGGAAAAAGGGGGGGGGGTCTTTTTTTTAGCCGGTAAGAATCCGGCACTACCCTATAAGAGCCGGGGTGTCTTATGTAAGATTTTTTTTTCCCCTCCAAAAAAAAAAAAAAAAAATATATATATATATATATATATATATATATATATATATATATATATATATATATATATATATATATATATATATATATATATATATATATATCATAAACACATACCCATTTGTTTTCGCCATGATTTAAAACTCAAAAAATAAATATCAAAAATATCTATTCTTATGTAAATAAAGAATCACTGGGTAAAAACCAAAAAACCAAAAGGAGACAAATTTCTCAATGATTATTTTTTTTGTAATAAATTTATCTAACGAACAAGAATTTAAAAAATACAACATTTTCTAAAATAAAAACAAACTTTTGACGTTAATATTTCGAGATATTCTCTTCCCGTTTTTAAAACGAATCTAAAAATAAATTTATATTAATTTCTATATAATACTCTAAAAGATAGTAAGCAAATATATTTTGTATATGTCGTATATGTCAATGATACTTACATTGACAATAATATTTTTAACCGACAGTAACATACTACCAAATATATATATATATATATATATATATATATATATATATATATATATATATATATATATATATATATATATATATATATATATATATATATATATATATATGAGGTTTGCTGTGTGATTATTGTTTACTGAAATAATTAAATATTTTTAATTGAATTCTTTAGAATCGGGAACCATATTGAATTTAAATCTACCGAAGGCATAGCAATACATTTAGTTTTATTTAAGTTAATTATAGCGGTTTCTTTTAATCTTCTGTAATCAATTTTAATGCCGTTTTGGAATTATTCCAATTGATTTTATATCCCGATTCCCATGCGTGTTGACAATTTCTAAATTTATTAAAATCATCACCGTTTCTAAGGTTTTTATGTTCTTTTATTCTAACATCTAATGGTCTAGATGTCTCGCCTATATAAAATTTGTAACATTCGCAAAGAATTTTCATAAACTACATTTTGTATTCTATTGTGTGTTATTTGGATTGGTTTTTGTTAATGTAGGTCTAAGAATATTTTTTGTTTTAAATATCGTCCTTATGTTGTATTTATTTCCTACTCTTTTAATTGTGTCAGAAATACAGCGGATGTAAGGCATTGAGCGTTATTATTATTGTTATTAATAAGTTGTCTGTTTTTTCTGTTATGAAAAGTTTTAAAAGATTTTTCTATGCATTTTTTTAGATAATTGTTTTTTTATTAAAATGTCTTTAATATAATTTGTTTGTTTTTGTAGTGTATCAGTGTCCGTACAAACAAGTTTTGCTCTGTCATATAAACTTTAATTACTCCTATTTTGACTGATTTTGAGTGATTGAAAAAGAAATTGATATACCTATCTGTGTTTGTCGTTTTTCTGTAAACTGTACTTTTTAATGTGTTGTTTTGTTTTAATATTAAAGTGGCATTTATTCTCCTTCTCCATCTCTAAAGTAAATTTAATTGTAGGGTCTCGAGAATTTATATCTTGTAAACAAATATTTAGATCGTCAATGCTATGTTGCCATATATCAAAAATATCATCAACATATCTTAGCCATATTATTCGCTTTTAAGAGATTTACTTAATATGTCATTCTCGAAGCCCTCCATAAAGATATTACTTATCAAAGGAGAGAGAGAAGAACGCAAAAAAAAGAAAAAAGTATATGAACACCCGACAACCATTTAGACAATACTTAAAACACATGATATCATGTTGGGTGATCATGGAGTGAAGGTTAGAAATATTGTTAAGTTGATACATAACAAAATTTAATAGAAACATGAAAATAAAGAAATAACTATTATAAATTTGAAGATATTCCGAAAATAGACTGAAAATAATCGAAAATAATAAAATTGAAAAAGAACTACTAAAAAGCTTAAAGAGCCAGATTCAAAATATCAGATGATTGAAATAGTGCCGCGATAGTAATAATATATAACATGGAAAATATAACGAAATTAAAACCTTATAAACAAGAGAAGGTGGAAGAGTCACATAAGTAGACTGACAGATAACAGAGTAGTTTAGATAGCCAGAAACAAATCGCCTGTAGGCTGAAGAAGTAACCAAGTAAAAGAAGGACTGATAATATTAAGTAAGATCATAAGCATTTTAAATAATAGGCAAAATTGCCTAATAGAAAGGGCGAAGAAGAGAAGAATGTATAAACTATTATTGGGAATAATTATGACTGGAAGGGGTCAAAATTAATCAATATCAACCTCCATATCAAGCTGAGTTCAGAAAATGCTGCAAGATCATATTCCAACACTGAGAAATATGTGAAGTGTAGAAGGTAAATTTGGTTACCGAATTTTGTCCGTTTGCTTTTTTGAAATTCCTTCGTAGTAGAACTCGAAAAGTGTGTATATTTAGAACAAACTATAACTGCAAATATAGATATGCAAACAGCCTGGGTATAAAGAATAATCTATCAGCGTTCTCACCAACGCATCAGTGGAATCACTTCAATGTTGAATGAATCACTGAGGAGTGAAATATAATATTTTATTCATAAACGAAGGAAAAAATCTAAGTACTTTTTAACACCCTAGTAAAAACCATGAAAGTGGCAAAGAAAGTGTAGAATGACCAATGGTACGACGATATACGTAAAAGAGTTGGAGGAAGATCAATTATCGACAAGATCTAAATCTATCACATCTCTAAATGTTCTGAAAAAGACGTGTAATACTGCCTTAAATTCTAGTTCCATATTGTCTTGAATATAGCAACTTTGAATATGTTGATACATGGCATATACAAAAACTTGAACTTTGGAAATAGTTATGCTCTTAGATGGAACTAATTTGTTCTGTTATTTCTTTAAATATTTTTAAAATATCGACTAATTTTAGCAAGACAGCTCATTCTGTCGCTGTTACTGTGTTAATCTCAGGGTTTTCAAGGGCTAATGTGCAAATAAGGGCGTCTTTAATAGTAACTGCTCTCTCTAGCATATTTAACAACATTATATTCTGAACACTGTTTAGAAAGATACAGAGTGTATCTGTGTGTGTGTGTGTGAATTTATATAAATACAATCCCGATACTTCTTGATTTTAGTAGTATTCTGCCTGATGAGAATCTTCATTATTTGCTCCGAATAGAAATAGTTCCATTAGGAATTGAATAACTCGAAAAAAAAACCAAATTAACACTCGAGATTGCGATTCGGTTGGATCTTAAAACCCCCCCTTCTCTCGTCGAAAAAAAAATTAATAGATCTGTAATGATGCCGTCAGTGGATTGGTTGATCGTAGGAAAAAAGTCAAAGCACCACATCCGGCATTGGTCGAAATGTTCAAGGTCGTAGACCATCGACCCCAACCCAAAAATCGTCCGCGTATTAAGCAAGAACAAAAAACCGCCAATTCCACACCAAAAACACTGATTAAAGCCCCGAAACGTACGGCATTCTTGGGGCCTTTTTACGTTTTTAATTTACAAATTGGTTACACTTACCAAAAATTAAGCATAAAATTAAAGATTGGTGCTGAGGCCTCGGTAATCCTGTCGCTAATTATAACTTTTAAATTATTATGATACAGTTCGGATCTTTTTTTTTCCTTCATCTTATTCCAAACTCCATACAACTGTATTAAATATAATTATCAAAATAACTGTAAATCTTCGGTTTTTTCTGCCTTTCTTTTATAATATTATATAATAAAATATCTTGTTTTTTTGTGTAGAGCTGGTGGCAATGATACTGTTTACTATATCTTCAGTTTCTTTATTTAGAAGTGAAGAAAATATTTAAATTCCGTAAAGAGTTTGTGGATTCCTCCACAAAATTATAATTACAGGTATCCTACCCTGCTTTTCTTAGACTGTACGATTTCCTAAAGGACTGAATGATTGTGACGTGTTCATATATTTTTTTTCCTTTATTTGGGGTTTTCGCCACTATCTAAAACTCAAAAAATATCAAAAATACCTGTTCTTATTTAAAGAAATAATCACTGGGTAAAAACAAAAAACCAAACGGAGACAAATTTCTCAGTGATTCTTTTTTGTAATAAATTTGCCTAACGAACAAAATTTTAAAGATATAGAAATGTTATAAAAAAATTTGCAGACTTTTAACGTTAACGTTTCGGAGGGTACTCTCCCCCCGTTTTCAAAACTAAACTAAAAAATAAATTATATTAATTTGTAATATATAAAGTAACGAGTGAAAGTAAATATATTTTTTTGTATATGTCAACGTTACTTACATTGACAACAATAGATTTTCATGACAGTGACATACTACCAAAATATATATATATATATAGGTAATGTTTACTGTGTGATTGTTTATTGTACTGATTGTGTATTCAAATATTTAAATGTGTTTAATTGTATTCTTTAGAATCGGGAACTATATTGAATTTAAATCTACCGAAGGCATAGCAATACAGTTATTTTTTTTAAGTTTTAGATAATGGCGAAAAACCCAAATAAAGGAAAAAAAAACAAATCCTAAAGGTTCATAAAGCGAGAAAACTTATACAACATGTAGTTTCAGCCCTTGAGTGTTTAGCAAAATGTTAATTAGAAAATACGAAAAGCAAACCCCCCAACCCCTCCCTTAAAGCTTAAAAAACTACATGAAAGAATTAGACACACTCAGTGATTGTAATTCGGTTTTGAACGAAATATTCAGATTAGAATCATCATATTACATTTAGGATATGATATATTATCGCGTGTTAATAAAATTATGACAATCTATACAAATCCATTTAAGCGTTGCTCTTGAACATTTGCTGTTCGAACAATGCTTGTTTGACGGTTGGCAATTTAATGAGAAAAGCAGTTTTGATCTGTCAAAAGACTTTAAAAATAAAGGGATAGCTAAAAAAACGATGTTTAATTATGAAAGTAGCGATGCTTTCTCGTCCAACAAGGGTTAAAAACCTAAATAACCTAAAGTAGGCATTTTGTTAGTTGCTTGACTGAGAGCGAGTCCATCTCAGGTTGTTTAGGTTTTTTATTTGGGTGGGGTGTATAACACTAGGCTACTGTTGTCTCATTGGACGCAGTCTAAATGAGCCTAACACTGCAGAATCTTCATTTAATATATATATATATATATATATATATATATATATATATATATATATATATATATATATATATATATATATATATATATATATATATATATATATATATATATATATCATCATCATCATCATCATCATCATCATCATCATCATCAGCCCGCATCGATTCACTGCAGGATGAAGGCCTCTTCGGCATGCTTCCAACCTTCACGGTCCTGGGCTTTTCTCTGCCACTCGGGTCCAATATACTTAACGATGTCATCAATCCATCGTGCTTTCGGTCTTCTTCGCGGACGTTTGCGATCAAGCGGTATCCACTCCAGGATTGCCTTGGTCCATCTGTCGTCCCATCGCCTCGCTATATGGCCTGCCCATCTCCATTTCAACTGTTTTACTCTTCCAATGATGTCACAGACTTTTGTTTGTTCCCTGATCCATGCGCAGGACTTTCTGTCTCGTCTTGTAATGCCAAGCATACATCTTTCCATTCCCCTCTGTGCCACCCGAAGTTTTTGAATTGATTGCGATGTGAGTGTCCAGGTTTCACTTCCGTATGTCATAACGGGTAGAACGCACTGATCGAATACTTTTCTTTTCAGGCAAAGTGGGAGTCTGCTCTTAAACCCTATGTTGAGCCTACCAAATGCCTGCCAGCCACATTTAACACGCCGTTCCACCTCCCGGGCGGTATTCCCCTCCACGGAAATCCTCTGCCCAAGATATATATATATATATATATATATATATATATATATATATATATATATATATATATATATATATATATATATATATTCATATCTTCGCTATTTCTTCTTTTACTACTTTCGACTTGACGCGACATCGATCTCGGTCTTGATTTAATTGGGTAACTAGATCGAACCAAGCCAGGGCCTCATAATCCATCATCATCATCATCAGCCCGCGTCGATCCACTACAGGATGAAGGCCTCTTCAGCATGCTTCCGACCCTCACGGTTCTGGGCTTTCCTCTGCTACTCGGGTCCTATATACTTAACCATGTCATCAGTCCATCGAACTGTCGGTCTTCTTCGCAGACGTTTGCGATCAAGCGGTATCCACTCCAGGATTGCCCTGGTCGACCTGTCGTCCCATCGCCTCGCTAGATGACCGCCTATCTCCATTTCATTTGCTTTACTCTTCTAATGTCACACACTTTCGTTTGTTCCCCGAACCATACGCAGGGCTTTTTGTCTCGTCTTGTAATACCAAGCCTACATCTTTCCATTCCCCTCTGTGCTACCCGAAGTTTTTGAATTGATCGCGATGTAAGTGTTTAGGTTTCACTTCCGTATGTCATAACGGGCACTGACCGAAGACTTTTCTTTTCAGACAAAGTGGGAGTCTGCTTTCTTAAACACTATGTTGAGCCTGCCAACCACATTTAACACGCCGTTCCACCTCCCGGGCGATATCCCCCTCCATTGAAATCTTCTGCCCAAGATATATAAAATGTTCCACAATCTCCAAATCCCTACCTAAAACTGAAATTCTACTGTCCTCAGCGAATTTATTGAACATAACCTGATTCTTTTTCAGGTTTATTTTTAAGCCAAATGGTTCACCAGCCCTTTACAGTTCTTGTATGCGTAAGATGGTTTAAGTTTGAACCATTGATCTTTACACCATCTTGTTCCCAATCCAATTTACGGAATACTTCCTCAAGGCAAGCCGAGAAAAGAATAGGCGATATTGCGTCACCCTGTATTATACTTCGTTCTACATTAATTCCCACTTCAAGATCATCAAGGTGAATTGTGGCTGTAGCTCCATCATATATCGATTCTAATAGGTTTATATAGGCTCTCTCTACACCTTGGCTAAGCAATGCATCCATTATCACATGCTTTGAGATGGAATCAAATGCCTTTTCGTAGTCGATAAAAGCCAAGCACAGTGCCATGGTGTATTCGTTGTGCCTTTCTATGGCCTGCTGTACAACCTGGATGTAGTCCATTGTAGTGAATCCACTTCTGAATCCTGCTTGTTCTCTTGGCTATGCGTCATTCAGTTTTCAAAAACAAAAATTACGTACAAATTTAAAAACTTGGTACATTATTGATAGGAGTCTTATCGGACAGTAGTTCTAAAAGGATCACTTCTGCATTCAAATATATATATATATATATATATATATATATATATATATATATATATATATATATATATATATATATATATATATATATATATATATTTATTGTTTTGTTAACGTTTCGGTTTAATAACAAACCATCTTCTGAAAAACTCTGAAAAAATATATATATTTTATTATTAGGTGCGTATAGACCCGGTTGGATCAGGCAAAGCATTCTGACTTTCTGATTTTCGAGTGTTCTTTCTGATCCTCCACACCTTTCTCATCCTTTCTCCGTGGATTCTCTTTCTTTCCTCCGTCCACTTTGTTCCCGATCTCCTCGAAACTTCGCTCTCTGATGCAACGTTCCACATATGTATTTTATTTCTGTGCGTTCTTTTATCCTCAATCTCTGTCGGGCCCATTTGTGCCTTTTCCAGATCAGCTCTGACTTGTGTGATCCATGGTACTGTTGACTTGTCTCCTTCTGACCAACAAGACTTCTGTTGGTGAGTCTTGTCGGTGGGAGTCTACTGATATGTCCATAGAATTTCAACCTTCTTTTTCTTATGTCCGCCGCTACGTTGGACATTCTCTCTGTGGTTTTTCGAGAATGTAATCTGTATCCGTCTTCTGTCAGTTTTGGACCGAGAATTTTCCTCATAATTTTGCGTTCTTCTTTTAGTATGTTTTCTATGCCGCTTTTTGTATGAAGTGTAAGTGTCTCGCTTGCGTATAGTTCTGGTTTGATTACTGTGTTGCAGTCTCTTATTTGTGCGTGTATGGATAGGCATTTCTTATTGTAGATATTGTGTGTCTTGCCGTATACCCTCTTCATCTTCTGTAATCGAGTCTTCTGTCCTCCTGTCCTCCTGCTAGCTTCTCTCCCCCTGTGGATTCGAGGATCTCGCCCAGGTATTTGAAGTGAGTGTTTATTTTAATAATTTTTAGCAATTTAATAATTCAATTTCAATTAACTAATTTTGAGCAGAAAAATTCGGTTTTTTGAAAGGAGATTTGTAGGCCAACTTTCTCTGCACATTCCATGAGGACTTCGATCTGTTTGGTTGCTCTTTTTTCATTGTCTACGAGTATGGATAGGTCGTCTGCGAAAGCCAGGCATGATATTTCTATGTTGTTTTTGGATCGTCCGAGTTATTGACTTTGTCCAGGACCTGGTTGAAGTGGAGTGACGATAACCCATCTCCTTGGCCTACTCCAGTTTTAATCAGGAAGGGTATATATATATATATATATATATATATATATATATATATATATATATATATATATATATATATATATATATATATATATATATATATATATCTTTACATGCGTAATAGGCCTTTTGCTGGGTTAACTCTTCCAATTAGGAATGTTTATACTCTGTAAATCACCCTTAGTCGAATTTCTTCATCTTGATCTTGGCCTGCCTTTTCTCTTCTTGACTCCTATGCTGGTTTTCAGCATTTTTTTGCGATCCTCCCGCATTCTAAATATATGAAATGACCATCTCAGTCTTTGGGAATCTTTTGGTCACCAGAATGTTGATAACCTAAACTAAAAAAGGTACAGAGTTTCCCTCGTATTTTAGTCCGTGTCCTTAGTGATGGAAGTGCGCACGGCAGGCACTAAATCGTGACAGTTCGGAGGCTAATTGATCCAGCAACATTGTAAAAGTGAGTCCCGGACCGGTCTAATTATCGGTTAGAATTTTTCGGGAATTCACGCCAAACAAAAACAAAAAACCGGTGGGAACTTGTCGGGCTCGAAAAAAGTTTTTATCGCGTTCCTGGGCATCGGGTTCGCTAAAATTCCTGCAATTATTGCCCTAAATTATCCATAATTTATGGATTTAATTGGGGCACTTCGGTCTGAGGGTATTAAGAAAATACCGCGGCGAACGTAAGAATGAGCCATACGTATCGATCGATAAGTCATCGATTAAATTACACCACGCATGAACTATATTAAAAGTCAAAGTTAATTTCCGGCTTTTTTGCCCGGAGAATTTTAGCAAGAAAATGTTTATATATACACTGTGTCGGAAAAATAACGGAGCTTTTTAAATTAAAACTTAAAAAAAAAACAATTAATTATTTTACCAAAATTATTTCTTTTTATTTAAAATACATAGACACAGAATAAAGAACATTTTTTAAATGCTTAGTGGCATCCATGCGCAGGTGGCAGCACTGTGGGACAGCGACCTTGAGCAAGTAAACACTTTGCCATTTTAGTAACCATGGATCAGTAGAACGGGCAACAGTAGTGCGTTAGCCATAAAAATGTTTTATAAAAACTGTGGTAGTTTGGAAGCTGCGCAGGGGGAGTGCCGACGTTTTTACAACTTAAGACGTCATGGTGCAATCCCATCAAAACGCGCGATAAAAAGTTGGATTAATAACTTTGAAGAGACTGGATCTGCCTTAAAAAAGGAACCAACATGACGATCAAAAAGTGCTCATACTCTACAGAAAATGGATGTTGTACGCGAGTCTGTCTTGCGGAGTCCACGGCGTTCAATTCGTCAAGCAAGCAGCTGGGGTTGAAATGTCCCGGGAGAGTGTTCGCAGAATTCTTCATTTAAATTTGAAATTTCATCCATACAAGGTGCAGATAGTGCAACAACTAAAGGAAAATGATTACCAGTTACGATTAGAATTCTGTCAACAAATGAAAACAAACATAAACAGTAACGATGAATTTCTAAGCAAGTTGTGGATGTCAGATGAAACCCATTTTCATCTCGCAGGTTACGTGCATAAGCAGAACTACTGCTACTGGACAGACTCAAATCCTAATGAAGTTCATGAACGCCTTTTACACGCTAGTAAGGTGATAGTATGGTGTGCTGTTTCTTTATATGAAATTATCGCACATTATTTTTTTTTTAAAGTGAACAGTGAATCACAGTAACTGTTAATGCGGATCGTTACGTGGAGATGTTACAGACTTTCGATACACCTGAATTGAAAATTTTTCTACACGTTCAAGAAACCTTGTTTCAACAGGATGGAGCAACATCACACACTGTACGGCAATCAGTAGAAGCTGTGCGATAATTGTTCGGTAACCGTGTGATCTCAAGACTCGATAACGTTCCCTGTCACACTAGATCGCCAGATTTGTCCGTTTGTGATTTTTTCTTGTGGGGCTATCTCAAGAGTAAAGTGTACACGACTCGACCAAGAACTCTGGATGAGTTAAAACAGAGAATTCAGAATGAAATTCACAGTATCCCCCCTTCTCTTCCATTGGTGTTTCCGCTGCTTGATGCGGAAACTCGATGTTGCTCGATGTTGATCCCTCGTTGGGCAACAGTCAACCTAGTCCTCCAAAAGTTGGAGTTTCGGTCTTCTGTGCCGTCTGCCACCCAAAGCTGCGAAGTCTTCCGGACGATAGTCCGTTAACTTTGCAGTTCTTGATTTGGGTGGTCACGTATCTTCAGGAAGGCTTTCTCTGCCTTTTCTTGCATGCACTGCCTAAAGGGAGTCAACATTATCTCTCTGTGTATCTGCACATTGGAGATGTACCAGGGGGCATCGAGAGCTAGTCTCACTAGCTTGTTCTCGTAGCTTTCCAGTTTCTTGATGTAGGATTTTGCCGCGTAGCCCCACGCGATCGCTCCGTACATCATGACGCTTCTCACTAATGATCTAATCATTAGGATCTTCAGCTTCACGTCTAATTTGCTGGTTCTGCAAATTAGCGGGTAAGCTATCTTCGCAACAGCCCACGGCTTTACACCGTGTGTTCTTTGCATGTTGCCTCCATGACATCCTCTTGTCGAAGGTGACACCTAGATACTTTACAGTATCTTTCCATGTCACTCTTTCGTCTTCGATTTCCAGCTGGTGACCGGGTCTGCTCATTCTCTGCCTGACGTAGATAGCCTGTGTCTTGGCGATATTGGCCTTGATCTTCCAGGCTATCAATCATTCCATCAGATCGTCCAGGTGATCCTAGACGTATCTGACGGCTTGGTCCGGTCTCTTATGCCTGGCCATGATGGCCATATCATCGGCATACAGGGCTACTCTAGTGTTATTCCTCCTCGGAATATCACTAGTGTATATGTTGTAGAGATGGGGCGCTAGTACCGCTCCCTGCGGCACTCCTGCCTCCATCCATCTTCTGGCCGATTTGACTTTACCCATTTATCAGAGAAACTTCGTTCTCTTAGGTATGAGTCAATCAGCTCAACAATCCACTCCGGGAATCCCATGTCGATCATCTTGTGGATAGTGCCATACCCTGTCGAAAGCCCTTTCGACATCGAGTAGGACGATAGCCGTTCCGTGTCTTCTGTCCAGCGTCTCTGTTAGGTATTCTGTGACACATAACAGTTGATCTTCGGCAGAGCGGTTTTTTCTAAACCCGAACTGTTCGGGCGGAAGGATGCTATTATCAATACTTCTTTACTGCTTCGGAAATGGACCGCAAGCAAACGCGTATCTTGATACATGTCCATGGTGGGCGTGGTCGAGGGCGGGCAAGATTCTTGACATTGCAACTGCTTCGTCGGCTTTAGCGGTCTAGTCTGAGCCTTCAGAGAGTGCACATCTCTCCGAGAGCAACTCTAAGTGTGATAAACGGCTAGTGAACGTAACGAATCTAGTATGGAATCCTGTACTACTTTCGACGAAGACATGGCTGCGCAAGGCCTAGTTCCAATGACTTTTGAGGTATTGAAGGAAAATCACCTACACTGCCTCCAAAACCACCAACCATTCATTGACGAACTGCAACAGGAAGTCATTGAAATGGAAGAAGAAATCGCTAAACTTAAGAAAGAAGCCAAAGAGGCAAAAACTATCATCAAGAAGTTGATGAAGAACACCAACGATAGCAAAGCAAATGCTGATGCTTCTGCTAAGAAAAACAAACAAAACACAAAAATCACGCCACCAACAAAAGTAGATAAAGGAACGCAAAGATCGTTCAAGATGCCAACCTCAGTAAAAGGATTACATACAATAGTGACCCAAACAGAAAGCTCGGAGGTCGGTACGCAAACTACCGCACCAAAAGAGCTACCGAAAACAGTCGAGATCCGGAAGGAACCCGAACAAGGAAACAGCACTCAAGTTTCCGATCAAGATGGGTACCAGCAGGTGTCCAATCGAACAACGAAAAGGAGGAGGAAAATGACGTTAGCTTCTGTGGCAAGTCAACCCATGGAAGAATCGATCGTTAATCCTCCATCCACATCGTCAACCAGAAACAAAGAACAGCCAACAACAACGGCATCAAAACCAATAAAGAAAGCGACAACCTCAGCAACTGCCGCCACTACCAGACCAAAGCCGATAGTCCTGAAAGCTTTCCAAGAGGTAATGTGCATCCTCAAGAAAACAAACGTAGCTGTCGGGCCAGCCAAGACGTTAAGAAACGGAGTCCTCATGGCCCCCGTTACCGAAACTGACCGAAAAGCTCTGATAGAGCTTTTCGAGAAGAAAGGGTACCCGTACTCCACAACAGAATCAAGCAACAGGAATCTACACGTCTTATTCAAAGGCGTGTTAGAGACCCTTCCGACTGAAGACATCAGAAAGGAACTACAACTCCTAGGCTATCACCCCATGGCCGTCACAAGATGGCAAAACAACGAAAGAAAACCAATTGCAATCGTACACGTAAGTGTGCCACGCAATGAAAAATCCACCCTGAATGAAAAACATCTCTACTATCAGCCCGTCAAGGTAGAGAAACAAATCAAAAGAAGATCAGCTGCGAATAATCCAATTCCGCAACACCAAATTAAAGAAAAAAGAACCGAACCAAAACCAGTGACAGTTTCCGATTAAGACGAAAGAAATGCCCCCGCCGAAAGCTTAAGTCGAAAAAAAGCCCCGCCCACCAGGGGGAGCAAAGTCAACAGCAAGTCGAGTTTTCACCCGATTTTACTAGTCATCTGCAGAGAATAGTGGAACAATTGCGAAGGCAATTAGAACCAATAGTCCAACAACAATGCCAGTAAAAACTGGTACCAAGGAAAGGCCACCAGCGGAACCCCAAATGAAGAATCGCGATTTCTATCGTTTTATCCACCGTTTTCGGGCCTTGCGGCCCGAATCCGGAGCAGAGAATCAAACTCATCATCCAATTAACAGAGGTCACAACACAGCGTACCTGTCGACACCGAAATAGCGAAGATTTCGGACCTACTTGGGCTAGATAGAAGCCTCCTAAAAACCAAAACAAACTTCAACACCACGGTAGTCAACCTGATTAGAAACATGTAGGAGCCTCAGGGCTAACATAAAACTCTGGCTGAGGAAATAGGAAAAATCGGCTTTAGTTCGATGATTTGATTTGAGAATTCAGGTCTTGATTCGACTGAATCGCGACTAGAATTCTCTGGTTTGGGTTTTGTCGATGTGCATCGGTTTTTTCTTCATGTTGGGGTTTCTTCGTCTGATTCTGATGGTTCACAGATTTTTTGTTTCTCTGTTTCTCCACCCTGACGGGGTGGTGGCAGAGTTCGGTGATTTTCATGATTTTTCTGCCTTGGCTCGGTACGGTGACTTGTACTATTGCGATTGGATTCTTTTATTTGGTTACATTGGTTGGTTGGATCCCCAAATTTTGGAGTTCTTCTTTTATTTCTTCAGTTTGATTGTTTCTAGTACGCCTTTCAATAAGACTCGAAGACATTTTTTATTTGATTTTGGTGTATCGTAGGCATAGCTCTTTTCATCGAGCATTTTGCAAACGGCCTCTCGGTCCTTTTCTGTCTTCGGAGGTATTAGAACCCCGTTTGGCTTTGTTATGGCTGGCCCGACTGCCACTTTGTTTTACTTTAAGAGGCTCATCACCTCCATGAATTTGGCTTTATCCGTCAGGATAATGACTTGGTTGTTGACTTTTTTATTGAAGGTTTTTCCGTCGTGGACGGTGCGGTTGGCTTTTCGGTCGTAACCTTTTCGGTTGCAGCCTTTGAGGAGGAAGGAGCAGTCGGTATTACCTGGGGATGGCTTACCTCAGGGGCCCGTGCTGTTTTTTGCCCTTTGCTCTTCTTTGTTTTGGAGGAAACCTGTTGGAATCCTTCTTTGTCTGCGGCGACTTTCTTGGAGTCTCCTTCTGATTCATTTCGGTCCGACTGGGCCTTGGTGGTTTTATTGGAGTGGTAAAAAGTTCCCGTTTTTTGAGTCACCTTGTATTTATTTTGAAATATTTTCAATGAATGCCAACTTTCATAAAATAATTCAACTATTTTAAAGCGTTGTTATATGGTTTACGACTCCATTTTTACAAATGTGATACGGTACACTTCTGAAATGAGACTAGACCTAGGCAAGTTGACAGCACCATCTGTGTTTTGTTTAAGAATTAAAAAGCCGCTCAGTTTTAAAGACCGGTTAGTTTCATTCTTTTTTCTTCTGGATTATATGTGGCAATAAGCAAAATAATAGCCAGATTTAAGGTCTAATAGTATTTTACTTCAATGTTTATTTATACATAAGTGAATACAACTATTTTCTGCTTTGTTATCTATCACTTTTATTTTTTAACATTGTGTGACTATAGTTTCGTAAAACGATGTTACATTCTCAAACACAACTTTAAAACTTTAAGGTATTAAGCTGTTTATCATATGCACCTAATTTTACACACTTTTATTGGGGTTAATTTTTGACAATATTTTAAATAGTGGGGAATTTCGGAGATCTGTGTGATCCTTTAATAACTGTCTAGATGGGTCATAATTTTTTGCTTCTTGGCACTGTGTGTAAAATTTTTAAATTTTTAATCTCTGATTCGCAAAATTAGAATTTTGTTTCTTTAATAGGTACGCAGATTTATGTTCTTTGAAACTGATCTGAAAATATCGATCCGTTTCTCCCACATAGCAGCCACTGCTCTCTTTACAACTTAACAAATAAACTTCAAACTTGAAGAGATTTACCATTAAACACCAAATCACCTTTTTTGAACTGCTCGACGCACGTTTCGTTAATCATGTTAACATCATCAGGAGATGATTTAATCTAATTCTAAAACTGAACTATGTTATATTTATATGATCGAATCTAACGAAACGTGTAAAAATCATGAACCATGAAGTTTACTAAACCTTTCATTAATAATTGAAAAAGTTGACTGAACGGGATAGGTCCTTTATCTCGGTTCATCAGATTAAATCGCCTCCTGATGATGCTAACATGGTTAGCGAAACGTGCGTCGATCAGTTTAAAAAAATGATTCCAATAGAAGAATTTATATAAAGTCCACATTTTTTATTTTGTGATGTTTTTTTTTGCATTGAAAAGTAATTTAGTAGTTGACTGGGGGGTGGGGTGGCGGGTTTAAACACTATTTGCAAATTTGTTTCCTCAAAGAGCGAGCTATTTGTTTAGAAATTAGACGAAAATATGTAATCTTACAGTATTTTTTATCATTTGTTTGTTTTACTTTTGAGCATACTTGATGAATTACTAATTGTTTCCATTTTTTATTTATTAAATAACTAATTTCTATTTCATTAAAGCCGTTATTTTGTGCTATTAATTTTATTGTTTGTAGTTTTATTATATTATATCAGAATCTAGTATTTTATCAGTACTCTACATTAGTGTAGAGCACAGGAAAAAAATGTTTCCTTGTTTTTTAAATTTTTTTAATATTCTCCATTGGGTATTTTCCCACTGTGTATTTTCAGGCATATCTGGTACCTGTATATAGGGCCTGGGTTTGGGTCCGAACGGTTTCAGACAGTAGTACTGTTACGAACCGCCGGATGGCGTACGCTGCATTTCTATGCTGCTTTCATTCGATATGACCGATTAATATGGTCAGGACCCTGGTCAATCCTTCAGTTGATTTCGAACGTACAATTCAAAGCCGGACTGATGACGGCTTAAAACCAGAAACCGGCCTCGGGAGATGCTTGTTGGCGTTTTATGGCGACTGAAGGATTGAGAATTTTACGTGGAGCACAGGAAAAATATTTCCTTGTTTTAAAATTATATTTAAATGCTTTAATGTTTCTTCTATTTATCTGTCGTGTCCAGTATAATAAAACTATATAAAAAAACATATCCAAAACAATATATTTGTTTAAAAAATATTTTTAAAAGTTTGACATAAACATAAACAAAAACAAAAGCGGTAGATAACAAAGTAAAAAATTGTTTTATTTGGTTTAAAAAAGTTTTAACTTTCGATTTGAATTCCGGTTTTCCTTCAGAACAAACAGAATTTTCAAAACAAACTAGACAATCAGGCGGAAGAAAATAGAGAACATAGAAGAGAAAGCCTTTCATGGCAATACATATTGCTGAGAAAATACAGTTTTACGGGTGGAGTTGGTAAGCCTTCCTCAGGCTTAGATCTATTATGGATTCACAATTACACGCAAGAGATACAGTAGCAGTGCAAACGTATGATAAAAGCAGGTAAAAGTGAACGAAAACGAATCCATCTGTGAGAATAGTAATGGCTTTAGTTTTCTAGGATTCTCGTGGTGTGGTGCTCATAAACTGTCTAGTCCAAAATAGGACCATCACCGAAACGTATTACGCTTCAGTAATGGACTAATTATAGGGCGCTATTCAAGCCAAATGTCCACACCCGAAGTACAATTTGAGTCATCAGTTTCAGTTTTGAATATACCTTAAAGTCACTCACATTCAAATTAAGTGGATATGAGAGATAGTCGTCTACTACAATAATTTTTTCAAAATATTATAGAAATCGTACACAATTCTGCGATTTTGCCAAGAATCTAAATGCTAAATTATTGACATTTGTGATGGGTTCGGGTAATTACTGAAATTCAACTATATACTTTTTGCATTGAACCGATTGTGTAATGTTAAATAGTTCTGTATAAAGAGCATTATTAAAATATTCGAAATAACAACTGAATTCCCGTCTCTTTATTTTTCAATACAAAAAAATGGAAAGAAAACTGATCGATACGGGGTTGAATTCAACTTAAATATGCGATTATCGTTCAACTCTCCGACTAATTATTGTTTCCCTCTTGTTTCCCGAATAATTAGGGAAACCTACTTAATACCCTCTTCCCGGATTTTTTCCCGTTTCGCTTCTTTCGTCCCCCCATTGCCCCCCCACCACGACCGGAAAGAGCTTTCTGTCGTGACGCAATTAAAATTCATGAAGCCGAAGTGTTCGTTTTAATAACTCAATTAACGGTTTACGCCTAATTGGGGTTGGTTTTCGGGTTTTTTTTTTTCTTTTGCCGCCTTCCGCTGGGGAAATAAATTAGTACAAGCTTGTAAACTGGAGTGTTTCTTGTTTTGTTTTGTTGCGTGAACCTTTCTTAAATCCGTGTTATAGTAAGTGTTAAAAAATTTTCGATGTGCATTTTTTTTTATTGTAAGTTTTACTGTGTCTTTTGGGTTCTCAAAATATTAAGAGAGGCAGGAAAAATTAGTACTACATCAGCTAAACGACAGAAATATTGAAAGGGGAAAAACGGTGTGCGAAGTTTTGCTTTCTCTGCATTAAAGAAAGATATTTTAGATCGTGACTGGAGACGAAAAATGGATATCTTTCGAGAACCTGAAACGCAGAAAATGGGTCGACCCAGGACAACCATCAACATCGACCGCAAGGCCGAATCGCTTTGGAAAGAAGACAATGATGTGCGTTTGGTGGATCAAAAGGATTTCCTGTATAGTCCGTTTCAAGATATTTCGTTACCCTTCGGCAAAATGTTAATTGCCCTAATAAAATTCAGAATAATTTTGGGAAAAATAAAATATTGGTAAATTATGATTAAATTATGATTATTATTATGTATGACTAAAACAGTGCTTGTGTATTTTAAATTTATTAGTGCAATAAATATACATAAATAAATAAATTTATCTATTAGTATAATAAAAATTATGACTTAAATTTAATTATACATTTAATTCAGTCTCGTTCTCACTGTCACTTTGACCTACATTGATAATAAGTGGTTCTGCATTATTAATAAATGATGCATAGGATTCTTCTATTTTAATAACATGGTTAATCGAATTTATCCAACTTTCTTTGGGAATACTATCTACTACCTCCCTAACTAATGTTGTAGCACTTGCATTTAGAGTCGGAGTAATGTTTTCCGCTCTAACATTGGATTTTAGCTGATGCCACATATGCTCAAGTGGATCAAAAATACGGTAATACGGAGGAAGGCATAAAAGCGTATGTCCCATTTCGGCAGCAAACATATTCTTTTATAATATTAAATGTCTTTAATATTTCTAGAAGATCACATTTTTTTATATGTATTTTCGAAGAATCTATCTTTTTCTCTTTCTAGGCACATTGGGCAAAAGGTTATTTATAAACCAGTCTTCAAAAACTTCTGCTGTGGTGTCGTCATGGTAGTCCAAAGATAAATGTTTAATATTTTTGGAGGACAATCGTAAACAATTTGGAACCCGTCCATCCTCAGCACCAGCATGTAAAATTGTCATTCTTTTTCCTTTGTTCGCAGGGGCTTTGGTTTTAGCAACCATGTTTCATCAAGGTAGATAATGGGACGATTTTCTAGTCTGTATTTTTTTTTTATATAGTTTAAGTAGTCAAACCGCCATAGTTGTAATCGTTGTGAGTCCATTAATATTTGTCTTTTATTAATGGTTCGATATGCAAAACCTATTTGAGATAATATTCTTCGGAGGCTAGTTCTACTGCAAAAAATGTTGGTTTCATTTTTCCTTAGTCGATATTGCAATGAATTGCAGTTTAGTCTTCATACATAGCATACATTTTGCTTCGAATTAAGTCTTTTCCGCTTTCGTCGACATATTTGCTGTTACCAAAATCACTACGGGCCTTTTTGGCTTTAATTGGCTTCATCACAATATCTTTAACTGTAGGCAATGCAGTTTTCGTTAATGAAAATATTTCTGCTACGGCTGCATTTACATTAAGTCCCCTATTCAATAATTGAAATACAAAAAATACGATCGAAATTATAGAACCTCACTGTTTAAGAAAAGAATGCGAACTAAACTAAAATATTTCGAAACTACTAAGCCAGGTATAAAATTAAAGTTATCTTTTAACCTGTTATTTTATTAGGCCCGGCCCTGTTTACGTTTCTTGCAACTTTGTCGGGTTTCGTTACGACAGGGGTTGTTAAGAGTTTATTGCAGCCAATTGGTCAACGATATATCTTGAACCTCACTATACCATGAGCTTCTAAAACCAGGTGAAACAATTAATACTGCTTGCTACCGTCAAATGATCAATTTGAAGCATGACTTGATCGAAAAGTGACTAGAATGGGTTTCAAGACGCGGGAAAGTGATTTTGCAGCATGATAGCGCCCCATCACACAGCAAAAACGGTCAGAGCCATTCTGCACTTGGCTGGGAATTCTTGTCTCACCCAGCGTAGTCTTAAGACTTGGCCCCTTCTGACTACCACTTGTTTTCATCTATGCCTCACATACTTTCAATGAAACACTGTCGAAAAATGGCTTGATGACTAGACCACCTCAACAGATGTATGGTTGATTTTTCTGGGTGGGCATCCACAAATTGCCAGAGAACTATTAACCGTCACGCCTGGCAATTATTAATTTAATTATGGAAAACCCGTTTTTTGTTTCTTTTTTTGTTCAAACTTGAAAACAATGTTTGTTCAATGCTTGATTATCAACTTCATAAATCTGTAGAGTAAGAGAAAGAAAATCGGGAACAAAAAGCCTAAATTTCCATTTTTACTGCCTGTTACTAAACGATTTCGATAGATCGATATCGATATAAATAGCTATCCTCGCCCCTCCCTAATACCCCTCGCAATATCTCGTGATAATTTAATAATAAGTATGAGTTTCAGCGGTCACTGTTAATTGATAGGGCTCCCTTTTTGGAATATTAAATGGCGGATTACCGGGTAAAATCCGTCTGCGGCTCATCTACTTTACATACTAAATTAACAATCACGCGGTCGCAATTTTAAAAATTCCCTTTTTTCGAAATTAAACCAATTTCTTTATTCTGTTTGAAGATGCGAGCTCTTTCTTTCGCCATTCTTTTCTCCGTTTTCCTGCGTTCTCGATGTTTTTTTTTCCCGTTTTAAGACGAGAGGAATTTCAAGAAATAAAATCATACTTTCTATGGCTTCGTATAGCTCAAGAACGTTGAAGAAGAAGTGAAATATTTAATTCGTTATGGTCAACAAAGTAATATTTCGAAAAACCTATTCAGATGAGATTTTCTTTCCCGGCGTCGCCAGCGTCAACTTTCAGTTTCAAAATGAGATATTATAGACGAGTATACTGTGAATATAACCTGAAAAATTAGTTATAAATGTGACTCGTTCGAAAAGAACCATTTGATACTGTTTTTGCATTTCAACTAAATAAAACTGTAAAAGCTCAGGACATGTGTCACTTTGGGATATTATGTCGTTTCGTATAGTATTTGTTATAGATCGTTCCAGTAATTCCGAATTGGAATTTTTTTCTTAAATGGGTCGAAGAAGTTCGGGATACCCAACAATCAGCGGAGAATGAAAAAAATTAAGCACTGCTGGATGAAAATATTTATGGCACACTGCTGGACAGCGGAACAACACCCCAAATTTGTTCTCAGCATTTATACAAGCTAGGGAAAATTCAAAATAAAAGTATTTGGATCTTCTATGATGTTGCTAAGAATTACCAGGTGTGTAAATATGAAATCGCAATTTGCCTATAGATGGCTCGAGCTGTCAATGTATCTACCATCAAACCGCATCATTGGCGCCATTTCCTTGTTGACATTTGATAAAGATTTTCAACTCACAACAATACAAGATCCTTACAACAGCATAGTTTGTAATAGCGTTGAACAAATCGAATTTTGTGCCTGAAAACTAAGATTTGCCGACAGCGTTGATTTTCTGTAACTATTTGAAGGAAACTGCTGCAGAACCGCATCGAATGTTTGTCGAAGCTTATGGTGAGCATATTCTTGGTAAATCATAGTGCTTTGAATGGTTAAAAAATTCAAAAGTGGCTATTTTGACGTGAGAAATAAAGAACGTGGAAGACCACCGAAAAAGTTTGAAGACAGCGAATTGCAAGCATTGTTGGATAAGGATGACGCTCAAACGCAACAACTCGCAGATCAATCAAATGTGACACGAGAAGCTACTTGAACGCCATGGGGAAGATCCAAAAGATGGGAAATATTCCAGTTACATATATCACTTCGATATCAAAAAAATATGCACATTAAGAAATTTAAACATTTAATTATTGAAAAACATGGAACAAATACAAAACACATTAATACACATACCGACAAAAAATTCATTAATAAAACTGTTGTTAACCTTTCAAGTGAAATATTATCTGATTCTTAAAAGTATGTACTTTCTAAAGGACTAAATTTTAGTATTACATCGAAACATGCTCCTAAATTAGACATTATTTCGGCAGTAGAGTCTGTTGGTCAAAAATTACCTTTAGAAAGGGCAAATGAATACAGAATCAGATCAAAACTTATCTTAGAAAAACAATTTAAAATTAAATCAAATTTATACCATGAGGAAAGGTTAGGTATAGATAAATTAAAAAAAAGACACATCTATTAAAATATTGCCATCAGATAAAGGTAACGCCACAGTTATTCTGGACACTACAGAACATAATAACAAAATTAAAACTTTAATTGATGAGGGAAATTACACTAAAATACCTACAGATCCAACATTAAAAATAGAGAGACAAGTTTACAATACATTATATAAACACAAACGTGAATTTACAGATCTAGACAGATCACAACTTACACCACATTATAGTAAACCACCTCATTTTTGTGGTCTATCAAAAATACACAAAACTAATATACCACTTCGCCCTATAGTTAGTAATATAGATTCCCCATGTTATAAACTAGCCAAATTTTTATTAAATATTTTAAATCCACTTTCGGGTAGAACAAATTCATATATTAAAAATACTTCAGATTTTTTAGATAAAATTTCGAACATTAAAATTACAAACCAAAATTTAATAGTTAGTTTTGATGTGGTGAGTTTATTTACAAATGTACCAGTTAATAAATCACTTTTAATAATTAGAAAGAAATTAAAACATGACAACATTAAAAGACCGCACTAAACTAAACATAGATACAATTTTGGAATTATTAACTCTGTGCTTAAAAACCACATATTTTCAGTTAGAAAATGATTATTATCAACAAAATTTCTGAAATGGCAATGGGTTCTTCTCTTTCTCCTTTGGAGATGGAGGAACTCAAGAAGGACATTACATTAAGTAAATCTCTTAAAAAGGCAGTAATATGGCTTCGATATGTTGATGATATTTTTGCTATATGGCAACATAGCATTGACGATCTAAATATTTTTTTACAAGATATAAATTCTCGAGACCCTACAATTAAATTTACTTTAGAGATGGAGAAGGAGAATAAATGCCACTTTAATATTAAAACAAAACAACACATTAAAAAGTACAGTTTACAGAAAAACGACAAACACAGATAGGTATATCAATTTCTTTTTCAATCACTCAAAATCAGTCAAAATAGGAGTAATTAAAAGTTTATATGACAGAGCAAAACTTGTTTGAACCGTCAGTGGTACACTACAAAAAGAAATAAATCACTGACACAATTAAAAGAGTAGGAAATAAATACGTAATAAATATATAAGTAATGTAAATAAAAAACAAAAAATAATCTTGGGTCTATATTAACAAAAACTAAACCAAACAACACACAACAAAATACCAAAAATGTGGTTTATAAAATTCCCTGCGAATGTGGCAAATTTTATATAGGTGAGGCATCTAGACCGTTAGATGTTAGAATAAAAGAGCATCATAAAAACCTTCTTAGAAAGGCCGACTTTAATAAATCTAGAATTTGTCAACAGCCATGGGTAGTGGGTAATAAAATCAATTGGAATAATTCCAAAAGTTTTATTAAATTTAAATTAATTTAAATAAAAATAACTGTATTGCTATGCCTTCGGTAGATTTAAATTCAATATGGTTCCCGATTCTAAAGAATGCAATTAAAAATATTTAAGTATTTCAATATACAATCACAATCACACAGTAAACCTCACCTATATATATTTTTTTGGTAGTGTGTCACTGTCATTGAAAACTAACTGTCAATGTAAGTATCATTGACATACACAAAAATATATTTACTTCCTATCTTTTCATAATTTATAGAAATCAATATAATTTATTTTTAGATTCGTTTTGAAAACGGGAGGAAAATACTTCCCGAAACGTTAACGTTAAACGTTTGTATATTTTTTTAGGACATTTTTGTATTTTTAAAATTTTATTCGTTAGGCAAATTTATTACAAAAAAGAATCACTGAGAAATTTGTCTCCGTTTGGTTTTTTTGTTTTTACCCAGGGATTCTTTATTTATATAAGAACAGATATTTTGGATATTTTTTGAGTTTTAGATCGTGGCGAAAAAACCCAATAAAGAAAAAAATATATATCAAATTTAGGTCTTGCCCCGCCGCTGTTCGTAGAGCTATCGCTGCCTTTTGTATATTTGATTTCGTGCACGCATCAGCTTGTATGTCTTAACTTGTTGGATATACCTTTGCGCTTGATCTATAAACAAGTTGTTCCCATATTTTTGTAGAAACATGTTGATTGCGTGAATCACGTCTAAATGTTTTTGCAATTTACGATTCAATAAATGAAAGCTTAGTTTAGTTTATTAAGAACCTAAATAGTAAATCCCAAAACAGTTTTCACGCATGAACTCGAAAACAACGATAGTTTACCATTTCTGGATGTTTTAGTCAGTAGAAACAATGAAAATAGGTTAGATTTTGATATTTTTAGAAAAGACACCACCACTTCGAGATACATTCCTAATGATTCGAATCACAGCTTCCATTAGAAGATGGCTAGTTTAAGTTTTATGGTAAATAGATTAATCAATTTTCCTTTAAACAAAGATAATTATAACAAAGAATTAAAATTAATTAGGGAGGTATCCGAGGTAAACGGTTATAACAAGAACATTATAGATAAATTAATCAGAAAACAGAAGTTTAGAAAATTATTGAAAGAATCTTCGACTTTTGAAAAGGATCAGAACAAAAATAAATTTATGGCAATACCGTTTGATGAAATTTTGACAAAAGTGGACATTAAGGTTGCGTACAAAACATATAATAAAATAAGAGAAGTCCTGGGTAATCCAAAGGATAAAGTTGATCAACAAAAAATGTCGGCGATTTACGAAATTAGTTGTCAAGATAGTGATCGAAGGTATGTATATTGGGTAAACAAAAATATCAATATTAACGAGAATTAAAGAACCCATTGCCCACATTAGATATAGGAGAAATGAAAAATCTTTAGTTTAGTTTTAGAATTAGATTAAATCATCTCCTGATGATGCTAACATGGTTAGCGAAATGTGCGTCGAGAAGTTTCAAACAGTGATTTGGTGTTTAGAGGTAAATCTCTTCGAGTTTATTAATTTCCTTAATAGGTTTGGCTACCGTCCCCATGAAACGCTCCAATGCTCACTGGGGGGTGGTACCGCTTCCTTTGGGAACCAATGGTAAGTCGAAAAAAGCCTCAATAATTTTATCACATCACACTGTTTAGTATTCCGTCGTTGCCTGAAAGATGGCGAAAGTGTAAAAGATTATTTCGTGAATTAAGTTTGTAAGTTAGTCAAAAAACAGCGATAGTTTTGATTTTGATTATATGGTGAGTGAAATGCTCATCGATGAAAACTAAAACTTTCTACGACATTAACCATAATCCTTCCTCCTCGCAAAGAAAGGAACGAAATGTAAGAAATCAATTTTTGAATAAACATGGTTGAGTTCATTTTTCCCCCTTCATCCGTATCAAATTCCTTCCAGTATTGAGCCGTAAAACTAATAAAACGTCGAGAATCTTCGAGGAATCGGCGAGGTTTTTGCTCGCGCGCGAGGAGAGCTATAAGCCAATCCGCACGGTTTGATTTTTCAATTTTGGGTTCAGTCGACGCCTCGGCCGTCCGAATATCTCACTTGGCCCAATATTTTATTTTTCTTGTGTATTAATAAAGCAGCCCGAACAGTCGATTCCTCCTGTGGATTTCGACAGTCGTAGGTGCATCACGTCCCGTCACCTCCCTGTGACTTTCTAGCTGACTATCACACGAAACTAAAAGTATCAAGACTAGTTTTATAAAACAAATTTATTTTTGCAATTATACCGGGTGTCCCGAATTGATGGACCAAACTTTACCAGCCTGTTCTTCGGCCAAAAATAATGGTAGTTCGTCATATAAATAAAAACTTAGACTTAAATTTGTTTGCAGACGATACGCTCCTTTCAATAACGGGACATAATTATGACCAAATGGTGAAAGATCTTAATTTAGAACTTTCTATATTCGAAAATTGGCTGAATAAATTAAAATTAAATTCTGAGAAAATAAAATATATGATTCTGGGAAAGAGGGGCATTTGCAAGTCGTTTATTGATAAAAATTATTATATTTACATTGGGAAGAATAACATTGAAATCGTAGACCAAATTAAATATCTAGGTGTAATTCTTGATTCTCAATTGAAGTTAGGTGCTCATGTCAAGTACATGAGTAAAAAATAGATAAAAAAATAGGGTTCTTTCGTAGAATATCACATAACTTAAGTAATTGGTCAGAATTGTTAATATATAATACCATAATTTATCCCCATTTTAGTTATTGTAGCTCTTTATTGCTTGGTTGTAATAAAAATGAAATAATTATATTGCAAATTTTACAAAATAAGGGAATGCAAATTATTTTGCATTGTGACAGATATACACCAGTGGATTTGATGTTGCGCTCTTTGGGCTGGTGCTCTGTGTGGCAGAGCTTTGAGATGACCAGTATTGTTATGATTTTTTAAATTATAAATAACTTAATGCCTGCATATCTTGGAAGGTACATAATAGCGCGATCCGAAAAACACCAATGTAATATTCGCTCAAGGGAGGATTTCCATATAAATTTTGAACGTAGTACCTATATGGTCTGCCTGCAAGAGTTCAATGGTCTGCCTGCAGAGCTAAAAAGTATAGAGAGTTTGAAAATGTTTGTAGTTAGAATCCGTAAACATTATTTGGCAAAATAGGTTAGTTTGTTGTTAAAAATAGGTAGGTTGTTTGATTTTGTATAGACTAGTGTGTGTATATTGGATTTTTTTTGTTATAGAACACATCATATTTGGATATATTTGTATTATGCATAGACATATATAAATATAAATAAATTACAGATTGTATGTAGTAACCAAGTGCTAAATAAAGAATATTGTTATTATTATTATTATTATTATTATAAATCTTAGTTGAATAATACGTCCTAAGGGAGCCACGCCCCTCCCCAAAAAGGGGCATCCTGAAGACGATTTTTCACAAATATTTCCGAAACCGTTTAAATAAAATTGTGAAATTTGGTGAGTGTTATAACTTTGGCCGCCGAAACGAACCGTGCATTTTAAATTTTTAGACAAAATTTAATACAAATTCGTTGCTCCATAAAAATCACCGACAAATATTAACAATTAACAATAAATTAACAATTACAAAAGGCGCTATAATTTTTAAATTAACATTTTTAACTTATAAAAAAATTCGTTGATACGAGGGTTGCTATTTATGTATCCGGATTAATAAATAAAAACAAATATTTATCATTGAAAATGGTTTTATTGTTTTTCAAAATATTCTCCGCTATGATCGATACACTTTTGCATACGTTTGAACCTGTTTTCATTACATTTTTTCCATTTCGATTGAGGTGTCTCCAAAATATGCATTTGGAACGCATCAACCTCATCTTTTGGCAGTGAAAATCGTTGACCACGTAATTTATTTTTCACGGACAGGAACAAAAAGAAGTCATTGGGCGCCAAATCAGGACTGTACGCCGGATTTTCGATCAACTCGATGTTCTGACCGGTCAAATATTGAGTTGTTCGGTCCTATGACAGCGAGTTCGCGTTGTTATGGTGAAGAAGGTTGTTTTTTCTTATTTCTTCAAAGACTTCTGGCAAACTAATGATTGTGTACCATTTAGAATTGACGGTTCTATGATTCTCTAGTGGTACTGTAGCCATATGCACATTTATCCCAAAAAAAACTGGCGACCATTTATTTACTCGTAATAGTATATATAGAAGCAGTTATAAGATAAAAAAACATAATATAATTTGAACATTATTTAAGACAACCAGTACCTTGTTCCCAATAGATCCCAATAGTTTTTAACTTGAGCGATATGTCCGCATTTCCTATAATCGAAAACCAAATACGGATCTTTATACAGTCGAACGCCACCCGATTGCGGGAAAAGCCGGTCGAGAAATGCCGCTGATGGAAAGCAAACATTGCGGGCTCTTTTTTACCTTCCCTTGGTATATATTTTCTCCCGTTTCTAACAACCGTCTAGCAAAAATCGTCCGAGTTGCATTATTACTTGTGATATTTAATTGTTGCCTCAGAATCTGTCTTAATAAGAATTAATTTAGGACTTTCTGTTAATTTTATTTGCCATTATTTGTAATCCTAAATTTTATTAAGGTGTCGCTTTGAAATACTGTTCAATTCTCTATATATTTATACTTTTTATCCAAAAAAAAAAAAGAAAAAAAAAAAAAAAATATATATATATATATATATATATATATATATATATATATATATATATATATATATATATATATATATATATATATATATATATGAACATTCGTTACTTGCTTGACTGGGAGGAAGCCCCACCCATCCCTCCCTCATATCGGAGGACACATGTTTGTTCTGGTAGTGTTTAGACTCATCAGGCTACCGACATATGCTCTCTCATCAAGAATAGGGAGTCCCTCTCCACAATCAAACAACCCACACTTTCGCCGACTTCTCGTCGGATGGCTTATAATTGCAGTTTTTTTATTTCTTTGGATTGCGTCCAATGACGTGTATATATATATATATATATATATATATATATATATATATATATATATATATATATATATATATATATATATATATACTGTAAGGTGTTTGACTGGGGATGAGCCCCACCCATCCCTTCAATTGGAGAACATTTCTTTCACCTCTTGATGTTCAGGCTCGTCAGGGTACCGACACATACTCTCCCGTCAAGAATAGGGAGACTCCATCCACAGTCAACAGCCCCAGAAATCCAACATTTCATATATATATTTTCATATATATTTTTCATATTTCATATTTCATATATATATATATATATATATATATATATATATATATATATATATATATATATATATATATATATATATATATATATATATGATACCTAAACACTCGTAACATTGTACTATTTTATTTATTAAAAGATTGTACATATATTCTTCTGTTTCTTTTATCCAACGTTGTTCTTGGTTTTCCTTCGCGAACTTTTGCCAACACTTGTATTTCTCTTCCTTTTGTGTTTTTGAACCAAGTGAACAAAAAAGAAATAACAAAAAATAAGCCCATTAAGGTTTCTTTTTTTCGTTTTTCTCATTTTCCTGGCACCGGCGTAGAACAGTGGGTTTGAGAAGGGGGAGAAGGTGGAGAGGAACGGCGTTTTTCTTTGCGCATTATTACACGCGAGTGCGTTTTTGATAAAACTAAAAATTACGGGGCCCCGAGGGCAGTGAGGAATGGGTGGGGCTTCCTCCCAGTCAAGCAACTAACGAATATTCATTTTGGCGGAGACGCAGGTTGTTGAGCGTTCCACATGTGGAACCTAACGGTCGGGGGTGTATAACTCCTAACTACTGTTGTCTCATTGGACGCAATCTAAAGAAATCAAAAAACTGTATATATATATATATATATATATATATATATATATATATATATATATATATATATATATATATATATATATTTTGTCGTTGCGCTCCCACCATCAGTTTTTTGTCCCATTTTGTATTTTTTACATCCATTCATTTCTTGTGGTGAGTTAGTCCACGTGTTCTTTTAGTCCACGATTCTTGACTTATTCTATCATATCGTTTGTCCTTGCTTCTTCCGTTTTCTTCCACGCATCTCGATCCTGTATCTTTTCGGTTTCCCTCTTCTTCTTTTAGTATGTGGTCTCCACATTGTAATTTTCTTTACTACCTTGTTGTCCTCCATTCTTCTTATATGGCTAAACCAGTGGAGTCTTCGCACTTATATGGTCTTTACTATATCTTCTCCTTTCAAAATGGTTTTTATTTCAAAATTCATTATTTATCTTCAGCAACTTTCTTTAATCCATATATTCTTCTTACTATCATTCTTTCGAATATTCGTAACTTTTCCTGTTCCAAGAGAATTTATTATAGTTTTACGAAATTGTTTATATTTCAGAAAAAATAGGTGAAACGGCGTGTTAAATGTGGCAGGCATTTGGTTGGCTCAACATAACGTTTAAGAGCAGACTCGCACTTTGCCTGAAAAGAAAAGTTTTCAATCAGTGGGCCCTACCCGTTATGACATACGGAAGTGAAACCTGGACACTCACATCGCAATCAATTCAAAAACTTCGACTAGCATAGAGGGGAATGGAATGATGTATGCTTGGCATTACAAGATGAGACAAAAAGCCCTGCGTATGGATCAGGGAACAAACATAGGTGTGTAACATCATTGGAAGAGTGAATCAATTCTAATGGAGATCGGCAGGCCATATAGCGTGGCAATGGGACGGCAGATGGACCAGGACAATCCTGGTGTGGATACCTCTTGATCGCAAATATCCGCGAAGGAGACTGAATGCTCGATGGAGTGATGACATCGTTAAGTATATCAGTGGATGGACTGATGACATCGTTAAGTATATAGGACCCGAGTGGCAGAGGAAAGCCCAGGACCGTGAAAGTTGGAAGCATGCTGAAGAGGTCTTCATCCTGCAGTGGATCGACATGGGCTGATGATGACAAATCCGAATTTGGTACTAGTTTGAGCCTAATTCCTAGAGGGCGCTTGATACTCACTTTGTGAGGAATTAACTCAATTTTTTTACCCTATAAAGCTGGGAATATTTTGACTTCAAGATAGAGAAAAGTCATAAATACCGTGTAAAAAAGTTACCCTTGGTCAATATCGATATCTCACGCCGTTTGCGAAATATTCGTGTTCGATTATTCCATTACACATCTTATCGATATCGATTAAATACGAGGAAAATAAACATTAAGATGTCAAAAATACAACGTACTTTATTTAAAATAACAAGTTTTTCGAAGTTTACTTCAATAGGTGTTGAAAGTGTCCACCGTTACACACCACCGTTAATATACTTTCGTAGGCTCTTTGTAAAGTGACGCCTCACATTTGAGAAAATATTTTCTTCATTTCTAATAACATTGACCGCTTTTTGATTTTTTTATGAAAGTTCGTCTCGTGTATTGATTTCATCATGGTAAACTAAAGACTTCATACGACCCCACAAATAAAAGTTTAACGGATTAATGTCTGGGCTAGGAGGTGGCCAAGAAAACTGACCACCATGCCCAAATCCATCGATGTGGAAAGTTCATCTTGCATGAACCACATGTCTTGTCTTAAGTTTAGAGATATACCATCCAAAAGATCTAATAAATCATTTTCTAAAAACCGCACATATTGAACTCCATTCAGTCTTTGCGGAAACTCAATGGGCCAAAAGTGTCGATAATGCCTCATCAAATGCTAATTGAAAATTCGTGCTGGAAATGTCGCTCTCTTGGTAAGTGTGGATTTTCCAGGGCTTAATAATAACTATTTCGCCAGTTAAAAATTCCGCGTCTGGTAAAAGTTGCCTTGTCAGTAAACAATATCTTTTTCAGGAACAGGTCTCCCTTTTTTTTTATGTAGTAGATTTTGATAAAATTCTGATCTAGCCGGTAAATCCTGTGGCAATAAATTTTGCTCTATATTAAACGCTTGAAAGGGTAGATTTGCTAATTCCTGTAGATGCGTCCAAACGCCTAGAGCTTAGTTCGGGATTTTCCGCAATACTATCTAAAATGTCCTCTTCTTATTCTAAACGTCGTTTTGGAACTATAGATGAGACTTGGGTTTACCACTATGATCCTTGAACTACGACAACAAACCGCCTATCGGACTGAATCCGATTGTTCAGCTCCGAAGCAGCCAATGTGGCCAAAATCAACCAAAAAGTTTATGGCAGCAGTTTTTTGGAATTTTGTTAATTGATTACCTTCAAACCGGTAAAACAATAACAGGACAGTATTACTCAAACCTTTTGGATTAATTGGATGCAAAAATTCGAGAGAGAAGACCTGGTTTAGCGAAGAAAAAAATCATTTTTCGTCAAGACAATGCACCGGCTCACATAGGTGTTCTTTGCAATGGCCAAATTGAAGGAGTTACACTACGAATTGTTGGAGCATCCACCATATTCACCAGATCTAGCCTCCTCTGATTTTCATCTGTTACCAAACCTCAAAAAAATCCTACGCGGTAAGCATTTTTCATCAAATGAAGTTATAGCTGAGTATTAGTGTGAGTAATATATAGATGAGAATATGTAGCTGAGTATATAGATAAATATTTTGAAGGACTTCCAGAAAATCATTTCAGGGATGGAACAAATGAATTGGAGAACCCCTGTAGAATATACGGAAATATAAAGTAATTTTTTCAACTCTAAACTTGTTTTATCATTTCCGCTTCGCGAACTTTTAGTATAGTCTAATATTGGATATATAATATAATTGCAACAAGGACATTCTGTCAAAAAAGTATCGGGAATTGATGATTTGAAAAGCCCGCTTAGAGGGATTGTCAAAATTCTTTTTATCGCTAAGTTGACATAACTGTCATCTATACTGACGCGAAGTTTGTACGTCATCTGTCATTTAACAAAGAATTTGTCTTAAATTTTGCATTGCAAATGGAATTTCGTGTGCCGAGTCGCTGAAAATGTTGCAAAAGTCTTGAGCGTTATGCGAGAGCAAATTCGTCGAAAAAGGCCAGATTTGTGGAAAGAAAACTCTTGGATTTTGTATCACGACAACTCATCATCTCACAAGGCTAGCATTGTGAACGAATTTCTGGCCAAAAACTCAAGAGATACCATCGAACAACCACCGTATTCACCTGATATGTCTCCGGTCGACGTTTTTCTCTTTTCAAAAGTCAAATTTTCCTTCAAGGTACCCTTTTTCAGTCGATAGAAGACATAAAAGAGAATTCGCTGTGAGAACTGAAGTCGATTCCGGAAAATGCGGTTAAAAAATGTTTTGACAATTGGATTATTCGCTGGCATAAGTGTATTATTTCGGAGGGGGGCTACTTTGAAGACGATACGATAAATTTGGATAAATAAAAAACATTTTGTGTTTTACTGACCAATTCCCGGTACTTTTTTAACAGAATATATACGTATAATTCTTTCTCATAAACCTGAGATATAGTAATTAAAACACTTGCTTTTGGTTAAATAATTGATTTTTCGTTTTTGTTTCAGAGTAAGCTAAAAAGTCAGGAGTTTTGAGAATGGGGAACGAGAACAGATTGTTACAACTTACATTGAAAATGGAGGAATCGTTATCTTAGCTCAGAGTCAATTGCGAAGCGCACATTAGGAAGATTGGCAGCCAAAATATTCTTAGTTTACGGGAGATGTTGTAAGGCAAGGAAGATCAAGAATCAGGAAGGTCTAAGAATATGAACCCGGTGTTGGTCTGCACGGTATTGCAATTGGTAATCAAACGACTGTGCCATATTTTAAAACTCTCCATATGCATCCATATGCAATCCAGCTAGCTCAAAAGCTTAACCTTCACTGTTATTAAAATTCAGTCGTTTCTTCTTATATATTATAGACACACATGAATATTTTGTCAACAAATTAGATGCCTTATGAGACTCATTCGCCTAAATGGAGTTGTTAATAAAGAAATTTCACATTACTAGCGTACAGAAAATTTAAAATTGATTCAGGGAAGGTCTGCCCACAATAAGAAAACCACGGTGGGGTGTGCAGTTTTCACACAAAAAAATTATTGGAACTTATTTTTTTTTTGAAAATGAAGGAAGAACAAGAACCTTAAATGACGATATTTTAATTTAAAATACTTTGCTTTTACTTGGCTTAATTATATGTGGGTCTACTTGTTTCAGCAAGATGGTACTAAAGATTTTATAGTACGGTATCGGATATAAGTGAAGTGACAAAATTTTCAATTTTACACTTAACAGAAAATGTTTTATTTAAACCAGAGTAAACCCTGTAGAAAAGTAAGACAGAACTAACATTATGAAAAAAACTATTATAAGGTATATTACTTATTTTCTTATCATAGCAGATATATTTATTTACAAAGCATGTGACAAAAATGGAGCAACTTTCAAAAACAGTTTATTTAACCCGGGAAAAAATAAAATATATGTACGTAGATCTATGTGCAGTAGATCTAAATTTTGGCGCTGATTGCAGTAGATCTCCGCAGATATATGAAAATCTGCTGATATCTAAACGATTATTGTCTAAACAATCATATTGTTGTTGCTCACGCTCTCATTTAGATTTACTTTTTCTGTGTCGGTAAATTTAATTTCTTTGTTTCCGATTATGCGGAGATCTCTGTACATCTTTTGTGACCTGCGTACATCCAGATTGATCAATGCTGATCAAAGTAGATGTAACTGCGCTAAAAAATACATGTCCGTAGATCTAAGTAGATCTGTGTAGATATATTTTATTTCTTCCCGGGAAGGCGAGAACATGTCCACTTTTTTAATTTTAATCAATAATTAAGCCTTTAATTCTAAAGACCTTTTGACATCGATTCGGCAATGACTCAATTAAGTTATGGAGCACTGAACAATCTATTGATTCCCAATTTTTTTTTTCAAAACATCAAACATATCGTTCAAATTTGTGTAACGCTGCGTCCTAAATTTGTCGTCCATGAGTTTCGGTAAATTTTCTATCGGATTTAAATCCGGGGATTGAGCTGGCTACTTCAATAATTCAATTATTGAATGTTTTGAAGTATGTTTCGGGTCATTATCCTGCTGGTAAATCCTCTTTAGAAGCATATTCCACTCGGCAAAGAGTAGCATAACATTCCCTAAAACATTTGCACAAGCAAATCTATTCATAATGCCAATGATTCTATGGATTGGACCAATACCTCCATATGAGAAGCAACCCTATACTTTAACGTTCTGCCGGTCGCGTTGGCGCAGACGGTAAGGGCAGTAGCCTGCCGCTGCTGTGCCGAAACCGCATTGGCGCGGTAGTTGGTTCGATTCCAGCGCTCTGATGGTTGTTTTTCTTTAATTATTCTGTTCGAAGATTCTACCACACACACATGTATACACTTACATATATACACACGCGCACACGCTTATCAGCACCTAAATGTCTGTGTTTCTAGGTACAAGAGTGTAAAATCCGACAACGATTTATCCCTCAGTCACAGTTAAAGGCTGGGTAAGGCCGGATGCCTTCTGAGAAGTGTTCTACGTTGGTCACTGGTCAGTCGGTAGGCTTCCTGATAGATTTATAGGTAAGCATATAACCAAGGGTTGATAGCCTGAAGGGGGTGCTGGCCTGGATTGTCGGTGGCTGATGACCGTGGTTCGGAACCCACGTTAAGCTGTCGGTCCAGTCGCTAAATAGCATTGTAGTTGCTGATGCGTCTCTAACCCCAATCCTTAACCTTAACCTTTAACTTTCTCTCTAACGTGCTTCACAATCTTTACGACGTATTTAGATTGAAGTCTTTTATTATCTGGACGTCGAACGTGATTCATTTTTGCGGTTGTTTTCTTGTCGTAATATTCAGATAAAAAATTAATATAATAAAAGTAGAAAAAATTATGCTGTATTTTAGAAGTTGTTTACAATTATGGGATTAAATAAGGTACTTTTATATATATATATATATATATATATATATATATATATATATATATATATATATATATATATATATATAAATATATATAAGAACGCAAATATATGCCTTAAGGCGTGAGGTTGGCACAGTATGCAGAGCGCGTACACAAATGTTAGAGGTTGTCAGAAAATTTTATTTCCAGTTATATGAAGACCAGAACCAATCAAAGACAATACGGAAGAACAAATGCCAAATATCCTAGGGGAGGAAGTAACAAGTGCTATAGAATCGATGAAAAACGGCAAGGCTCCAGTGTAACTGTCGAAATTTCTAAAAGCTGGTGGTCGGACGTTACATAAAAGACTGGCAAAATTATACTCAAAATGCCTCAAAGAACAAAAAGTATCTGATTTATGGAAAAATTCAGAAGTGATCCCTTTACATAAAAAAGGAGCACAGGAAGATTTAAAGAATTACCGTCCAATAAGCGTTCTATCAGTAATGTACAACGATTTCACTAATGGTCCTACTAAACCTTTCACTAAAGGCTGACTTTTTGATATAAATTTGTTTGAGGTATTCTATAACTATGCATATAAGTAAATCTGTGTCCAACCCCCGGCGAGGGTTGGAAAAAAAATGAACAAAGTGTTTTTTCAAAATAATTTAAAGTTAAAACAAATAAAAAGTGGATTCAGTACAATGGAACACATCCAGGTTGTACAGCAGGCCATAGAAAGGCACAATGAATACACCATGCTTGGTTTTTATCGACTACGAAAAAGCATTTGACTCTGCCAAGGGGTAAATAAAGCATATGTAAACCTATTAGGATCGATATATGATGGAGCTACAGCCACAATTCACCTTGATGATCTTAAAGTGGGAATTAATGTAGAACGAGGTTTCACCTCATTCTTTTCTCGGCTGGCCTTGAAGAAGTATTCCGTAAACTGGATTGGGAACAGGATGGTGTAAAGATCAATGGTTCAAACTTAAACCATCTTACATTTGCAGATGATATCGGTCTCCTTTCACAAGACCCAAAAGAACTTGAAAGACGCATATATGGTTCTGCAATGGGCTGGCGAACCATTTGGCTTGAAAATAAACCTGAAAAAGAGTCAGGTTATGTTCAATAACTTCGCTCAGGACAGAAGAATTTCAGTTTTAGGAAGGGATTTGGAGATTGTGGTCAGCTTTATATACCTTGAGCAGAGGATTTCAATGGAGGGGAGTACCGCCCGGGAGGTGGAACGGCATGTTAAATGTGGTTGGCAGGCATTTGGCAGGCTCAACATTGTATTTAAGAGCAGACTCCCACTTTGCCTGAATAGAAAAGTCTTCGATCAGTGCGTTCTACCCGTTATGACATACGGAAGTGAAACCTGGACACTCACATCGCAATCAATTCCAAAACTTCGGGTAGCGCAGAGGGGAATGGAAATATGTATGCTTGACATTACAAGACGAGACAGAAAGTCCTGCGCATGGATCAGGGAACAAACGAAAGGATCATCATCATCATCATCATCAGCCCGTGTCGATCCATTGCAGGAGAAGGCCTCTTCAGCAGACTCTCGCGGTCCTGAGCTTTCCTCTGCCATTCGGGTTCAACATATTTAATTATGTCATCGGTCCATCGTATTTTCGGTTGGTCCATGTTTCTTTCGTCCCATCACCATCGCCATTCATAATCGATAAAAGCCAAGCAAGCACAGTAGTAATGTGTATTCGTTGTGTCTTTCTATGATCTGCTGTAGAACCTGGATGTGATCCATTGAATTGAATCCACTTCTGAATCCTGCTTGCCCTCTTGGTTGTGCATCTTTAAGTTTTCTTAGTATTCTTTTGGATATGATATGAACATTCTGTCAATTTTGATAAGATCAATGAATCTTTTCGTAACATATAAGCAATTACCATATGAAATATATTCTATGTAATTCTTCCAGATACTTTTTTTGCGTGTCTTACAAATTTCAGACTGGCCCTCGTATGTTAATTTTGCTTCACGCTATTGATATACGTTAAAGGAATTTGTCGAAAAAAAAATCACTCCAGTTTTAGTCTTTTTTAACCGTCTATTCGGCGAAATATTTTCGAACGCAAAACAAATTTCCAACAGTTTTATTTTATTAGTTATAGTTTAGTGTTTTGTGGGTATGCGTCGTGTGATGTAAAGGTTTATGTTGGTGAAAAATCAACCTTTGGCTGATGTTTTAGTTTATCCATGTAAGTATAGTAACTTTTGTATAAAGGTATGACTCATAGAGATTTGTAACTAAGAGAATTAGTGTTGTATAGAGTGAAAATGGGAGGAGTTTGTTAGAACTTTATAAGTTGTGCAAAGCAATGGTAGTTCTTATATTTCAGTTCATCGTCTTTCTTCTAAATCGGGCATATTACTGCTTGCTGCCACACTGCAGGTAACTGCTCATTATTCCTGATGTTAACTATTAATTGATGAATGGCTTGAGCTAATTCTTTGCCTCCAAGCTTTAGTAGTTCTGAAGCTGTGTTATCTATCCTGGAGCCTTCTTATTTTTCAAGTCCTTAAGGATGTATCGGAGGTACAATCCAAGGCAAAAGAACTGAAAATTAATATTAATAAAACTGTGCAAAAATGGTTCCATACAGTTTAAGTTACATAATCTGAAAGTTTGGAATGTTTGATAGCTTTTCTTTGTATATTTGTAACGTGTTTATCTTATTATGTTAGTGAATCTCCGTAAAATCACGTATACAATTACGATAATTCAAAATTGTAATCCCTTTTGAACAGCATAGTGAATCGATTTGAAATTTTCACAGTGGCTAAAGGATTGTGTAAAGAATATTTAGTCTTATGTAGCATTTTGATATACTTCCGATACATCCTTAAAGTTTAAAATATTCATCATTAATAATTATCAAAATAAAATAATAATAATATAAATAATAATAATAAATAATAATAATAAATAATAACATAAAATGTTTTCATGTTATTTGTTATTATTAATTTAATTCTAGATTATAGGTAAAATTGGCTCTTTCTTTTTTAATTATACATTATTTTTATTATTTTTCCTTTTCTGTGATCTCTATAAAGCGATTATTCTCGAATTTATAATTTATAATTTTTTGTACTTTTGCCTCCGATACATCCTTAAATTTTCTTCCACCTCCTGCAACGAGGGTACTCCTACCATTACCTGGGCAGCATAAATCTTGAGCTATATATATATATATATATATATATATATATATATATATATATATATATATATATATTCACTTTACTTTTATTTGTTTGGACTGTGTCCAATATAAGGGATGGGTGGGGCTCGATCCCGGTCAAGCAACTAACAGAATGCCCATATATATATATATATATATATATATATATATATATATATATATATATATATATATATATATATATACCCATACAAATTTTATTCTTTCGCTATGAGCTTTTTTCCTTTTGTCAGACCAAGTTGTTCCAGTCTTTCTACATTTTTCTCCCTGGCCAACCTTCCAAACGTCAACCTTGTGTCTGAATCCATTTAATTATTTCTACTTTAGCTTTACTCCTATTTTCATAAAATTCGACTATTTGTCTAGTTAGCCTACTCGGATTCATCCATTTTATGTGTCCGTAAAACTTAAGTCTTCTTTTTCTCATATCGCTATATATATATATATATATATATATATATATATATATATATATATATATATATATATATATATATATATATATATATATATATATATATATATCTGTGTATTGTTTGATTTCTTGATTTTCTCGAAGTCGGTATATTGTGCTATTTATTTGTTTGTGGCCTAGGATTTTTCTTTCCTTCTTTTCAATGTCGTCGATGTCTTTCTTTCTATTCAAAATGAGTGTTTCTGCCCCATATAGACATTCTGGCTTAATAACTGTGTTGTAATGTCTCAGTTTTGTGTTTTTAGATAGGCATTTTTTATTGTAAATATTTTGTGTAAGTCTCAATGCCGCTTCCATTTTTTGACATCTACCCTTATTGGCCGCTTTTTCCAACTCATTTTCCATGATTATTTCACCCAAATATTTGAATTGAGAGACTCGTCTGATGTTACCATATTTTGTTTTTAGAAATGGTGTTTTTAGTCTGTTGCAGGTCATGTATTGTGTCTTTTCAAAGAAAATTTGAAGTCCTACCTTTTCTGCTGTTTCTTTTAGGTGTTCAATCTATTTTTGTGCCGTTAACCAACATTGCTAGATCATCAATAATTTAATTTCGCAGCATTTAATTTCGAAGGGCTCTGAGATGTCACCCATGAATTTAACTTTTGACTTTGTGTTAGTTAATGTTGCTTTAATAATTGCCAGCGTTTTCAGATCTAGTCCTTGTTCTTTCAAGATTCGGAATAAATATTCGCGGTCAGTAGAATCATATGCTTTTTTGAAATTCACAAATGTACAGACCAGATTTCTATTGTACAGTTTTTGATGTCTTAGGATCAACTTTAGATTCAGGATCTGTTCAGGGCAGGATCTGCAGGGTCGAAAACCTATTTGATATTGACAAATTTTAGGTTCTAACTGTCCCTGTGCTGTGTCTAGTAGACATTGAAATAGAATCTTGAAAAACAAACTGGGAGAAGAGATATACCTCTATAGTTGTTTACATCCGTTCTATCTCCTTTCTTATGTAGTGGACGGATTAGAGCATCTTTCCAATCTTCCGGAATCCGTTCGGTTCGCCAAACTTCTTGTAGAATTTTGGACTAGCGGATTTCAAAAGTTCAGCAGTGATTTCATCTTCACCAGAAGCTTTGTCATTTTTAAATCGCTTGATTTGCCTAATTATTTCATCCTCATTCGGTGGTAATGAATCTGGGTTTGTTTGTTTAGGGTTTAGTGTTGCTAATTTGTTTAAGGGCTCATGATAGTTTAGTATTTGTTCAAAATATTTCGCAAGTTCTTTGCAGTTGTCTTGGTTATTTAGAGCTAATTGTCCGTTTTCCTTTTGGAAGCAAAGACTTTGTAGTTGATAGCCTGATAATTTAGTTTTAAATGTTTTGTAAAAGTTTCGAGTGTTATTTTTTCGGAAATCTTTTTCTATTTCATTAAGTTGATTAATCGTTTTCATATTTTATTTTAGTTTGTCTGATTAGCTTCGATGTTTCTTTTCTTACTTCCAAAAAGATGTTATAGTTTATTGCTGTTTTTTGACTGTTCCAATCTTTGAATGCTTTACTTCGGCTTAATACTGATTGCTCGCAAACTTCATCGCACCGGGGATGTTTTCTACGTTTTTGTAAAGCGGCCAACTTTAAGGCTGTTTTAATAAATTTTTGTTTCAATTCTTGCCAGTTCTATGCTGGTTGTTTATCATGCTCTTCTGTTAGGGCTGGTTTTATTTTCGTTGTGTCGAACTTCGTTATTAGCAGTCTCTGTCTCTTTTGAATATGTTTTCGAGGTTTTAAGCTAAGTTTGATTCTAGTCAAGTAGAGATCCGTGTCTATATTAGCTCCATTCCTGACTTGAACATTCAAAATATATTTCTTTATAATTGGGGTACGAAATGGCGACATGGTCAATTTGAAATTTACCCATGTACGTGTTTGGGTACCTCCAGGTCTTTTGTTTAGTTATTTTCTTCTTTAAATGGGTTGACATTATTTTTAGATTAAACTGCGAACATAGTTCAACCAATCTTCTTCCATTATGGTTAGTCCATTTATGAGCGGGAAAACTGCCGAATGTTTTCCTGTACTATTTTTCTTTCCCTAGTTGGGCGTTGAAATCACCCAATAGGATTTTTACATGGTTATTTTAGAGATAGTCTTTTCTAGAATTTTTAGCGAATCGATGAAGAACCAAATTCTGCATCCGACCATCCAATAATATACAGAGTGTCACATTTGAAAGAACGAACTTTTTCCACTTTGAAAATAATGTAACTGGTCATCAAATTTTGGACACCCTGTATGCGATAAATTAGTTGTCAACATGGATTTCGAAAATATCATTCTTGTGCTTCGGTCTACCCCAAAAGGGCTTAGCACCAGTCGAAAACGGGTAAAAGGGGCAGTGTTGAAAATAAGGTTCTTTCAAAATTTGCAAAAGAATCAAGAAATTTGAGAAACAGTTCGTTTCTCAAAGTAGCTATAGGGAAACCCGGTGGAACTCATCATAAAATTTTCTCAGAAATCCAGTAACAATAATAAAAAGAAAAATGAATAATTAATTATTTAAAGATGGTATTATTTGTCACCAAAATCTGTCACAATAAAACAACGTGTAAGATTTTTATTAGTTTTCATTCTTCTTGTGCGACAAAAAATATTTTAAAAGCACTTTTTAAACATATTTGATTGTTTAAAAGAAATAATTTTCATTGTCTGCATTTCATTGATTTGTTGATTCGGCGCAGTAACTAGAAACCGTTCCAACCATCGTTACTGCGTCGAATCCTGACTGTTAGAAACTGTTTCAGACGCTACTTGGAACGAACTGATGGTGTTTACTGTTGGTTCGTTCCAAGTAACGTTTTTTAGTTAGTGCGCTGAGTCCTGACTGTAGGAAACTGTTTCTGATGCTACTTGGAACAAACCAACCTTAAACACTATCAGTTCATTACATTTCAGCCACTGCGCGAATATTAACATATTTGTTACTTTAGGTTCAAAATAATGTAGGACTAGTTATTTTCGTTAATAGTGCGTATATGTAAACTGTGTATATAATTCAACGAAATAGATAAAAACAGATAACAATTAATAAACGCATGTCGTAGTTTAAGAAAATTAACAATTTCGTGATAATCATTATCAACTTGTCGTGCACAATATTATTCTCGAATTTCCCTTTATTTCATTAGCTTCCTTAAATATTTCCTTTCATTACCTGTACCTCCTTTGGTTAAGTTGTTTTCGAACTGGCATCACAGTATATTCGTTTTTAATCCTGACATATTAAAACTTACAAATACCCCCGAATACAATATCCTCTACTATACACAAAAATATGTGAGTTGCCATCGATAGATAAATAGTTTTGGTGGTTGAATACACACACACATAACAATCTTTTTTGTTATAAAATATTTCCTTTCCAAAAGATCTCCTTTATGCTAACTAAAGTCAAAATATTTTAAATATCACTTGGTAAAATTAACCAGATATGAAGGGTAAGTTTATATCATACGATCACTAAAATTTTCAGGAAATACGGAAAGCGTTGTTTGTAAAAATATTTTCTTTAATATTTTTAAAGGAGGAATTACACATTTTAAGATTCCAGGCAACTCTATATACACTTCGAACCTTTTGCATATAAATAATTTATATGTCCTGGTCAGGCAACCAAATATATAATGTTATCTTCTAATCTGTGGTGATGGGCTTTTTACTTTTTATGGTACAATCGACCTGGCAAATGTTTCTGTCAAAAATTCCGCGTCTTAGATTCTAATTCTACTTACTTTAATAATTATATTTAGTTATGTTTTAAAAACAGTGTATTACATTAATTTATTTCGTGTTAGAGAAATATGTAATTGCGAAATATTTGGTGGGTGATTGTAAACAGGTGCGTCTAGAAAAAAATGCCAGGTAAATCGACGGGGAACGACTACAAAATCTACAACGTGAAGACACGGTAAGTACCCTAGATGGATAGAAAATGACAAGATGATGCAGGATAATGGCTGGTGGGGTACAGGTCCTGGGCTGGACGGGTCCTTAGGGCCTAGATCCCCGACTCCGGTTCCGGAACATCCTTTAAAAGACCCGGGTTCCGGCATCGGTTAACCGGGCGAAAACAGTAAACCCAGAATTATTCCGGTTGGAAATTTCGATTTCTACTTTGTTAGCCCTCCGCGATAGAGATTAGATAGATAGATAGATAGATAGATAGATAGATAGATAGATAGATAGATAGATAGATAGATAGATAGATAGATAGATAGATAGATAGATAGATAGATAGATAGATAGATAGATAGATAGATAGATAGATAGATAGATAGATAGATAGATAGATAGGATAGATAGATAGATAGATAGATAGATAGATAGATGATAGATAGATAGATAGATAGATAGATAGATAGATAGATAGATAGATAGATAGATAGATAGATAGATAGATAGATAGATAGATAGATAGATAGATAGATAGATAGATAGATAGATAGATAGATAGATAGATAGATAGATAGATAGATAGATAGATAGATAGATAGATAGATAGATAGATAGATAGATAGATAGATAGATAGATAGATAGATAGATAGATAGATAGATAGATAGATAGATAGATAGATAGATAGATAGATAGATAGATAGATAGATATAGATAGATAGATAGATAGATAGATAGATAGATAGATAGATAGATAGATAGATAGATAGATAGATAGATAGATAGATAGATAGATAGATAGATAGATAGATAGATAGATAGATAGATAGATAGATAGATAGATAGATAGATAGATAGATAGATAGATAGATAGATAGATAGATAGATAGATAGATAGATAGATAGATAGATAGATAGATAGATAGATAGATAGATAGATAGATAGATAGATAGATAGATAGATAGATAGATAGATAGATAGATAGATAGATAGATAGATAGATAGATAGATAGATAGATAGATAGATAGATAGATAGATAGATAGATAGATAGATAGATAGATAGATAGATAGATAGATAGATAGATAGATAGATAGATAGATAGATAGATAGATAGATAGATAGATAGATAGATAGATAGATAGATAGATAGATAGATAGATAGATAGATAGATAGATAGATAGATAGATAGATAGATAGATAGATAGATAGATAGATAGATAGATAGATAGATAGATAGATAGATAGATAGATAGATAGATAGATAGATAGATAGATATAGATAGATAGATAGATAGATAGATAGATAGATAGATAGATAGATAGATAGATAGATAGATAGATAGATAGATAGATAGATAGATAGATAGATAGATAGATAGATAGATAGATAGATAGATAGATAGATAGATAGATAGATAGATAGATAGATAGATAGATAGATAGATAGATAGATAGATAGATAGATAGATAGATAGATAGATAGATAGATAGATAGATAGATAGATAGATAGAATAGATAGATAGATAGATAGATAGATAGATAGATAGATAGATAGATAGATAGATAGATAGATAGATAGATAGATAGATAGATAGATAGATAGATAGATAGATAGATAGATAGATAGATAGATAGATAGATAGATAGATAGATAGATAGATAGATAGATAGATAGATAGATAGATAGATAGATAGATAGATAGATAGATAGATAGATAGATAGATAGATAGATAGATAGATAGATAGATAGATAGATAGATAGATAGATAGATAGATAGATAGATAGATAGATAGATAGATAGATAGATAGATAGATAGATAGATAGATAGATAGATAGATAGATAGATAGATAGATAGATAGATAGATAGATAGATAGATAGATAGATAGATAGATAGATAGATAGATAGATAGATAGATAGATAGATAGATAGATAGATAGATAGATAGATAGATAGATAGATAGATAGATAGATAGATAGATAGATAGATAGATAGATAGATAGATAGATAGATAGATAGATAGATAGATAGATAGATAGATAGATAGATAGATAGATAGATAGATAGATAGATAGATAGATAGATAGATAGATAGATAGATAGATAGATAGATAGATAGATAGATAGATAGATAGATAGATAGATAGATAGATAGATAGATAGATAGATAGATAGATAGATAGATAGATAGATAGATAGATAGATAGATAGATAGATAGATAGATAGATAGATAGATAGATAGATAGATAGATAGATAGATAGATAGATAGATAGATAGATAGATAGATAGATAGATAGATAGATAGATAGATAGATAGATAGATAGATAGATAGATAGATAGATAGATAGATAGATAGATAGATAGATAGATAGATAGATAGATAGATAGATAGATAGATAGATAGATAGATAGATAGATAGATAGATAGATAGATAGATAGATAGATAGATAGATAGATAGATAGATAGATAGATAGATAGATAGATAGATAGATAGATAGATAGATAGATAGATAGATAGATAGATAGATAGATAGATAGATAGATAGATAGATAGATAGATAGATAGATAGATAGATAGATAGATAGATAGATAGATAGATAGATAGATAGATAGATAGATAGATAGATAGATAGATAGATAGATAGATAGATAGATAGATAGATAGATAGATAGATAGATAGATAGATAGATAGATAGATAGATAGATAGATAGATAGATAGATAGATAGATAGATAGATAGATAGATAGATAGATAGATAGATAGATAGATAGATAGATAGATAGATAGATAGATAGATAGATAGATAGATAGATAGATAGATAGATAGATAGATAGATAGATAGATAGATAGATAGATAGATAGATAGATAGATAGATAGATAGATAGATAGATAGATAGATAGATAGATAGATAGATAGATAGTCCAAATCATGTTTCTTTCTTGTTTCAGAGTTCAAAGGTCAAAGAGTTCAAGAGTCAACTTCCACAACACCTTGCTGTTCTTCTCTGCTTCCGATGTTCGTCTGTACTCACATTTTTTTGATTATTTATCATAATGAATTCCGTAAATACGAATCTATATTATTTTCTTAGTGAAATTTTGCCCTTTCATACAGGTAATACAAAGGGAAATCAATAAAATACAAAATGTATGATAAACTATTTAGTTTATTTGACTTTCATATACACTCACAAATTGAGAGGCGGCTGGAAAGCCGGTAGGATACAAACATTTACCTATTAGTTATTAGAGAGTTTTTGCATCATCTTTTGGACTTCTTTTACGATATATCTCGTCTTTAACTCTCTGTCCTTCTTCGGACATTTATTTAGATGTTTTCTTAACTAGTCCGAAAAATGAAGCAAAAACAATAACTATTATTATTAGTATTCATCTGTATTATAAACGAAAATAATATATTATATTAACAGTCCATGTAACAATAAATTAATTATGAATATGAAGCAGTTTTTTTAACTTAGAAGAAATATTAAACCTATATTATTACATCACAAATGAAATAAATTAACTAATATTTCTAAAAGCCTTAAAAACTAAAATCACTTGATATTCGATACATATTCAATGACGTTACTTAATAACTAAAAGAAACTAGAAATAACATTGCTTTTCTACAATGAAAAAATTATGTTTATCTAAACTTGGTATCTACAAAGATGCACTATACAATGTGTAAAAAAACGTTTCTATATTACACAAAAAAAATGCATGTTAAAGAGACGAAATATGTCCAAAATAAATTAAAAAAAATATCAGTAAAACAAATTCACAAACAAAATAATAATAGGAACAATGTGATGGGAATAAAGAATAAAAAAAGAAATAACTGAAAAAAATATAAAATGAATTAAATAAAAATGAAACTATTTTACCTTATTTTTTGCCCCTACTTTTATTAGAAATTGTCCTAAATCTGTTTTTCTCAGTAGGTATTTCGTTAGCATTAATTTTCAGTAGCAGAAATTCTATTGATAACAATTTTAAAAATGTTTATTTAGATTCGTCAACTAAATATATGTTTATTAAGTCATTATTAAGTTAAGAAAAACAAATAGGATACGTCGATCACTTAAACGAATTAGCACTATTGAAAAAATCATTAAGAACGACCTATAATGAAACAAAAATGAAAGCCTGAAAAAAAAACAGGTTTAGAAATAAAAATAGACAAAATGAAGATGATGGAAAAGAGAACTAATCCAAGGATGCAATCGAACTGCATAATTGACGATGACAACATTGAAGTTGTGAAGGAATTCACGTCCCTGGGAAGAAAAGTAGGCGAAAACAAGAACATCGCAGCAGACATCTGAAATAGTATTATGAATGGTAATAAAACTATTTACGTCATGCAGTCTTAAGATCTAAACTTATGTAAAGGAACATGAAAGTTGAGAAATACGCATTCCCCTAGTCGCCATTTATAGTTGCGAGACATTGATCCCACAAATAAAACATAGATATTTGCAATATTTGAAAAAAGTGCATTTTTGGGACTGTGAACGATAGTGGGCTCTGAAACACCAGGTATAACTTACAACTTATGTAACTATACAAAGATCTGGATATTTGTATCCCCTGGAGGGTTCCCCTGGAGGTTTCATCGACTCAGATAGGTGGAACACGTGGTATGAATGCCAGAAAGCTGAATATTAAGAAAAATGGAAAATAATGGAGAGACGAATAGGGGGTAATAAAAAGAGGGGAAAAGATAGGTGGAACACGTGGTATGAATGCCAGAAAGCTGAATATTAAGAAAAATGGAAAATAATGGAGAGACGAATAGGGGGTAATAAAAAGAGGGGAAAACCGAAAAAAAGGATGGAGTGAAGAGAGGTCTGCTGAAGACGGCAATAAAAGATTGGAAAGGGAATCGGAGAGATAGAAAGTTACACCCGAGGAGTTGTGAGACCTTGACATTGATGGGGGGGGGGGGATTGGGCTCAGTAGCCGTTAAGATTCGAAAAGCGAAGCCGGTGGGAGCACACGCTCCTGGTAGGGCTACCCATGCCGGTAAGGTTGGAGAGGAGAGGCAAAACTAAGGACAACTCAACGGGAGTAAACCCGCCCAACAAATCCGTAACCCAAGGTGTTATACGAACCGCGCTGATGGGTGTATGACTATACGACAGTTAGCCGAATCGGACTCTTAAAATCGGTTCCCACTCGTGGGAATAGCATGGAATATGGTTTAAATATTGAAAAGAAGGTAGAGGATAGAAGGGAAGAAAGTTTAAAAGAGGCGGAAAATTCCTTTGAAAGCAGAGACTCGATTACTAGGATGTCACCCAGGATGCGAACCCTCTCGCTGCCGGGAATCGAAAGGCTCGCCGAACCTGGTACGACGGAGGACCACTTACAGAGGAGCAAAAGAAAAATAATTGAGCGAACACCCGATAAGAACCCCGACAAGAACCCCGATGAAAACCCCGATAAGAACCCCGATAAGAACCCCTGACCATAAACAACGAAAATGAGTCGATAACAATCCTATGTATTTTTAAAACAATAGACGATTTCGAGGGCGTGATTAAAGAAATGTATAAGCCCAAGCAAAAGATCAAAGAATTAGAAAGCAAACTCACTTTACAAGCTGAGAAGCTAAAGAGTAAAGGCCTCATCGAATGGCTAAAAAATGCAGGCGAAAAGGCAGAAACAGATAGTACTAAGTCAAACCTCAGCGAGGAAAATCAAATACATAAGAAGCAAATAGCCTTACAAAATACCGAAGTGCAAACGAAAATAGATCCCAAAACGTCAGCTAAGTGTGAAAAATGCCTGGAATTGGAAAAAACAATAAACCGAAGGAATGCTCTCACTAGAGAGGAAACGTACGAGGGCTTCAAGTAAGTAAGCGAAGAAGATTTGAATCAAGCCTTTGCAGAAATATCTGTAGAATAGGGACATTTATGGGAGGCACCAGCGGATAGAGATATAGAGATAATAAGAAATAGGGAAATCTGTATGACAATGGACCGACTGGGAGGTAAGGGGGGGCTCAAAAACCAAAAACGACCTGAGGGTGCAGTTGCCATGTTGGCTCATAAAATAAGCTTTCCCGAAAAGGGTGGAAAAATAACCCATACGACCAGAAGTTTGTTCTATCCCATCATCGCGGAAGAAAATCTGCAAGAAGAGATCGACGATATAAATATGTTTCAGTGCATAAAAAATACAAGTTCGCACTGAAAACCCAAACTACAGAAATAGTGGTGCCAGAACTGCAAGGCATAGGTGGTGGCATTATCTTCAGCAGAATGATCCAATATATTTTTGCTGAAACCGCGTTGAAGATTACGCAGTGCAGATCCTGTGATGGTGATAAAATCAAAGTCTCTGCTACAAACGACAGAACCGGAAAGTAAGTCCAAATGCCTATAAACTCCAAAGAAAATGCTCCCATGGGGAAAAACCGAAACACGACTCCCTGCTAATAAAGGTGGAGGGTCAATCTTATGCTAATGTTTTAAAATTGATGAAACAAACAGTAAACCCGAGCAAACTGGGAGTCGATATAAAGAACGTTAGAAAAAAAAACAAGAAAGGAGAGGTGCTTCTGACGATTCAAAATGGGTTGGACAAAGCGGAAATCGGTGAAAAACATCTTTACTCAAAAACAAAAGGATAATTCACTTGAAAGGATTAGACGAAACTGCAACCGTGGAGGAAGTGAGGAAGGACATATCGCTGATCCTAGAAATTGATATGGGAAGTTTCGAGTTTAGAGCTCTTCGGCCTGCCTTCGGTGGTAGGCAGAATGTAACTCTAATTCTAGATGAGGGACAGGCCGTCGCTCTGATAACCATGGAAAAAATAAAAATTGGATGGACAAAATGTAAAATACAGGAGATGGTACAAGACACGAGATGTTTTAGATGTTGGGAGGTCGGACATTTGAAAGAATCCTGCGTGGGACAGGACAGAAAGCACCTATGCTTAAAGTGCGGTAAAGAGGGGCATAAGGCCGTTGAGTGCAAGCATGAACCTTATTGCATATTCTGCAAGAAAGTAGGTTACCAATCTGGGCACCGAAACTTCATAGGAAAACAAGGGAATCAAGGAAAAAAGGACTATTTAAAGAGGAAGACATTCAAACAACAAAAAATGGACAGGACAAAAATACTCTCAAGTAAATACTATCAGGAGTTGCCCAGCCCACTATATGGCAATCGAGACTGCCAAAGAGTTGAAAGTAGGAATACCACTGTTATGCGAAAAAGCGAAATCGCAAGGCGGTGGGAGGGAGGAAGGATTGGGTCTGCGACGAAAACCTGGATGGCGCCATAATAATATTTAATCCAGACTTGGTTGTGACAGGCCAGGGGCCCGGTTCTCTTATATCACCACAAAGGACTTCACGGTTTATAGGTGTCACTAGTCCGGAAACGATACGATGCAGAAACTCGAAGACATGCTACATACCATCGAAATTCGAGTGAGGCGGAACAAGGAAGCAGCTATCATCGCGGTTAACTTTAACGCGAAATCTCCGCAATGGGGTATGTTTTTACAGACAAGAGGGAACAAACCATCACAGACTGGGAGGCGGCAATCGGCCTAATAGTGACAAACGTGGGAGAGGCACCAACTTTCCCATATAACAATTACACTTTTATACTAGATATGACGATGGTAACGGGAAATCTCAACGTCTCAATCTGGAAAGTGAAAGATCTGTAATAGAACGATACAAAAGAAAAAATCTCATAGAAGAGGAAAACCAGTGTACTGGTGGAACGAAGAAATTGCGCACATCCATAGATGAATGCCTCATAAAATGACGGGCATATACCAGGCAAGTACGTAAAAGTCTAAACATCCTGGACCAGCTAGGGAAGGATACAAATTAAGCAAGAAAGACCTTAGAAACTCCATAAAGAGAGCAAAGAAAAATTGCTGGAAAAGCATCTGTGATAAATTGGACTGAGATATTTTTGGAGATGGCTATAAGATAGCGATGAAATGGATAAACGGCTTCCAACGGAGGCCCAGACTGATAATGAGGAGGCTGCTAGGCAGCTTTTTTCTATTCGTCCAGAAGTAATTCTAAAACGTGATATAAATGAATTGGGAAGATCGAGAAAAAGATGGAGTGAGGAGGGATATGCTGAAGATGGCAATAAAATGGGAGGTTCTAGGCCTCTATAACTAAATTACAGAGGTGGATGGTAGATAGGTAGGTAGGGGAATGGATGGATGGATGAATGGATACAGATAGTCACCGATCAATGTAAAAAAACAAGACCTGGATACCCCTAGAAGAGGCTAAGACCCTTGATGGTCTATCAATCCACAGAGAAGAAGAATAAAGAGGAGTAGACCAAATACATGGTGTCAAGATAAGGCATAAAGAAATTTTATTGAACTACTGAACATCAAAAACTGGGAAGGGGGTTTGGAGATCGATCAATATGTAGGTGAAGATTGAAGGAGATCAAGGTTCACCAACGAAGTATAGCCCCACAAGAAGAAATAATTTTTTTATTAGTATAATTATGTTATATAATATGTTTCGAAAAATGATCATCTTACCTTAGAATTTAGATTCAGTTACTCTTATAATTGTACCTAGAAAAGAGGGCAAGGGGAAAAAGGGCGACTTAATTAATAAGGTAAAATAGCTTCATTGAAGTGTTGCCACTAGTGAGAATAATGGTTAGTAAATTGCAAGCATCCTTGTAAAACACTAGTCTATTGCCAAAATATCAAAACTTAAAATATATCTGTGTTTTAATTTTTCTTAAACAATTTCTTCAAGAAAATTACAATAACAATAACTCGAGGAACTTACGACCGAGGAACTCTTTGGATTTGAATATCGACACTCGATATCAGTTTTATTTTGAAATTTTGGCAATGAAAAAATTGTCACCCACTGAAAATATTATTAAATACAACTAGCAATTAGAAATAGGTAAATATCAGTATATTTTGTTTTTCAGCGGCAATAGTTAGCTCAGAATAGAGAGTATACAAAGTAACATCTAAAAATAAATAGAAATTTCATAGAAATAAACTTATCAACAGTATACTTAGTAGTGACGTATCTGTGTTAAACAGGAACGCCTGTGAAAGGTAACAGAATCAAAGAAATGATTGCACATAGTTTAAAAACGTCTATAACGTTTTTTATTTTTAATTTAGATTTGATTCTGATCCAACCACAGACGTTTTAGTTTGATAAATAAAGAAAATCAAAATGAATAGAAAGATATGAAACAGTAGGAACTACATTTTTCATGGCATGTTTGCCGTCAAAACACCGTAAAAAAATCAGCTGCTTCCACGTAAATAGCAAAAATGACATACAATGTGTTAAAATTGGAAGTATGGATAGAAAAAAATAGGTACTCACCTCATCATGCAGACTCCAAAATGTAACACCTTGTATAATAATAATAATATCTTTTAAACATGAATATTAATAATAATCGTGTGTAATATTTTACGCGTTACACGTCAGCTTCAACTGACGTCAATGCTCCCGAGCGCCCTCTGTCCAGTACGAGAAATAGAAAAAAACCAGAAAAAGATATGTATCTTTTATTTTCCTGAATATCGGGTGATTTGCTTCGTTGGGCGTCCTCTATGGGAGCGCACGCGCACTAACTTGAATGGAACAGCATTCGAGAAGGCGCTAGGGGCATTCGTTTTTTGTTTTTTTTCTCTATATCAATAATCACACTTAGTTCCAATAAAACTCACTTTTCAATGCGAGGCAGGTCACGTCCTTGGAGGAACGTTTCCCATTTTTGAGTTATTTTGGATACGTTTTTTTAGTTTTTGTTAACCTAAGAGTTAAAATTTTTAAATATATATATCTACTACTATATATACGATGACGTTCAAGACCAAAAATCAAAAAAAAACCCGGATCGAGATTCGAGATTGGTTCGCGTTCTCGACGTGAAAATAAAAAATAACTTCGATGTTTCCCGAAGTCGAAGAAGAATCAGGAACTAACCTCGAATCGATCCTGCATCATTACAACTAATTATTAGGTAATAGGAACCAATTTCTGTCTGATAAAGGTTATCTTTTTCTTTCAGTTATTTTTTTTTTTAGATATACTCAAGCGAAATATTGAAAATAAGCCCATTTCTCCCATCAGTATTGATATTTTTTCTTCAGTTACATATAAATATACATATATACTTATGTCGGTCGTGGGCGGAGCTTTGTAACCTCTCCCCCCACCACACAATTTAAAAAAAACGACTTAAATACATCAACGTTTCTGATCAGTAAGGAAAAAATCATTATAGCAATAAAAAGATTTCTTCAAATATCGTTTTTCATCTTCCTTTTTCCTCATTTATCAATAATAATAATAGTAATAATAATAATAATAAATGACGGACACGGTTGATGCCTCAAGTCCGCGTCCAATAGGAACTTGTTTTACTGACACTCTCCGATAGAGAGCGCTTGCAGTTTTGGTTGTACGAGATCAAGACGAACGAGAACCGAACATTTCTTCGTGTTTCTTCGTCTTTTTCTTGTAACATTTTTTTTTTCATTTAATGCGAGATAAAGTTACAATTAGGAACATATTTCGCGGTAAATTTCTTCTTCATTTATTTACACGCAAACGTACGGACGCACACGCATACACTCGCACGGATTATTTAAAAAATGAAAAACGGAAAAAAAATGTCAGGAACTGCTGGGTAAGGAGCGTTCGATCGCGATCGGTTTTAATCGGGTCCGGTCGGGATCTTTGCGCCTGCGCGTTTCTTAGTAACTATCAGTTGCAGTATAGGAAACATAACCCTACTTTTCTATAGTACATACAACAATTAAATATGATACACTACGACACTACTGTTTGTCTTATATTTTTTTACTTCTTTCTTATTAATGAGTGTATAGTACTTTTTTCTATTTGGAGAGATTGATTCTTTTTTGTTTTTCCCTTCTTTCCGGTCGATTTTATTGGATTAATATAATCCACAATGGTTATTCGACTTCGACGGTAAAAAAACGTGAAACACCTCAATGACTAGTGGTGGCTAAAGCATGTGCGACATCTCCAGGACTCAAAAACCTACGTTTAGGTTCACCAGGCTGACAGAAAGTGTTCGAATTGGAGTCGAGCACTTGTCCATGACTGACAGCCGGACTCTCCTGGGCCACTCTGGCTGCCAAGAGCGTGATTTGCTTCACCACGTCCTCCATTTCGTGTGTGAGAGGACTCTCGCTTTGAGGAGGCGCCGCCTCGCGTTGCTGGTGGCTCTCCGACTCAAAATGAGTCTTCAGTTCCATAAAATTCTTGAATTTCTCACCGCTATTACACTGACGACACTCGAATCCCACTTGGACGATTCTGAAAGCGCCTCTGTTCTCTTGGTTGGCGCCATAGCATTGTCTCTGGTGGGCGAGAAGTGGAGACTCGCCGGGGTAGGCCATGCGGCACTTTTTGCAGACGAAGCACAGCTCTATGTCAACGTCACGAACCGGTAGATCGGCTGGACGGTGATAGGCTGGATCGGGAAGTTTCAACGTGGTGACTCCTGGTTCGCTGTTGTTCTGGGCGACTTGTTCTAGGACCTGGGGCGGAAGGGGCAGAAAAGATGGACCGCTGCCTGTATCTAAAAGCAATCCTCCGGCTCCTGAAACAACGAAAACACACTGTTAGTTTTCATTTCTAATAAATCTACAGGTTTTTTTATTATTATTAAGATCATCACAATACAATCTCTACAATATACAATATAATGATTTTCAATACAATACCATACATACTGTATATCTAGACCCTACGTTAACATAATAGGAATACGAACCTACAACCCACAAAGCACTGCTTGTGTGTGGGTTAAACCCAAGAAAACAAAATAGAAATTTTAGAAAAAAAATCGGCACAATATTCAGCACATTACATGAAATAAGAACAAAAGGATGAACAAGGACACAACCCCACCCCATACATTAAAGCTCAAGAACAATCAAGGTTAAATAACCGAGGGGTGAAGACATAAAAATACTTTCTCACTCCAGTTTTGTTAGTGAATGGAATGTTTAAAACAGTCGCACCACCAGCCCTTGTGAAAGTGTTGCTTATATGTATTCCCCAGAGAGCCAGATATCCAAGATGTTTATATAGGAGAACCTCTATCGCCCCATAATACTAGCATTTCAAAGGAAGAATTCTCATCATAATATGAGACATATTGCGTAATGAGAAGTATCACCTACTTCAAATTGTGAAGCGGGAATAAATGGACGGTAGAATGAGCATTGGAAGAAAAAAATCCTGACTAAAGATTATATGGAACCGGACGAATATGAGCGTTGAAGATTTTGTTGCATTGTTTCGGCTAGAGGATCTAAAAAAACTGGTCGCAACGTTCACTGATGGAGATCTCACAGAAAGAAGAAAGAAAAATAACACTTATAACTGTAACATTAAAAAAAAATTTCAAAGGTTGACTAAATCAAATAGAACATCTTCCCTGTTACACATGATTTTAAATGAAGATCTACTGATTTAGTATTAATCATTACATTCTTACCAAAAACAATTCATGCAAAATACAAAAATGAAAAATATTTTTGATGTGGTTGTGATTTGGATATTATAAACAAATTTTAAAGGAAAAAATCGTATATCTCGTGGAATAAAATAAGTCGCATGTTTTGAAAATACGAGGGCGCTTCAAACATTAAGCAGACAGGCAAATTAAGAAAAATTTTATGTGGTTATCATTTGTTAATAACTTTTTACCTTGTTTTGTTCAATATTTGTCAGTATTTGCTTGGGTTTTTAAAAATGGGTATAATAAAAAATTAATAAAAAAAAAGCTGTCTTAAAGCATCTCTAAAAAGGGATATATATATATATATATATATATATATATATATATATATATATATATATATATATATATATATATATATATATATATTTCTTGACGTTAATAAAAACTTTAAGGGACGAAAAAATAAAAGTGGCTTTTAAATTGTTTGCTGTTCGTTCAATATTTGTCAATATTTGCTTGGGTTTTTAAAAATGGGTATAATAAAAAATTAATAAAAAAAAAGCTGTCTTAAAGCATCTCTAAAAAGGGATATATATATATATATATTTCTTGACGTTAATAAAAACTTTAAGGGACGAAAAAATAAAAGTGGCTTTTAAATTGTTTGCTGTTCGTTCAATATTTGTCAATATTTGCTTGGGTTTTTAAAAATGGGTATAATAAAAAATTAATAAAAAAAAAGCTGTCTTAAAGCATCTCTAAAAAGGGATATATATATATATATATTTCTTGACGTTAATAAAAACTTTAAGGGACGAAAAAATAAAAGTGGCTTTTAAATTGTTTGCTGTTCGTTCAATATTTGTCAATATTTGCTTGGGTTTTTAAAAATGGGTATAATAAAAAATTAATAAAAAAAAAGCTGTCTTAAAGCATCTCTAAAAAGGGATATATATATATTTCTTGACGTTAATAAAAACTTTAAGGGACGAAAAAATAAAAGTGGCTTTTAAATTGTTTGCTGTTCGTTCATTGTTATCGAAAATATTTTAATATCTTCTATACATTGTCCATGCATCCATACAGTTTTAAATGTTACTATGGGTCACGCAAAGCATTGTACTCCCGAAGAGAGGCGTCTAGTATTGCAGTTACGGAGTCAAAACAAAACTTATACATTTATTTCTCATTTACTAAAGCTATCTGAATGCGTTATTACTAAAGTTTTAAAGGACCAAAAATTAATAAAGATATCACCAGAAACCAGTTGTTAATAAGCATTAGTTTTACAATTTAAGGCTATACATGATATACTCTTATTTTTTTGACCAGGAAAAAAGCACATATTATTTGATAGAAAAAAAAGGCACATATATTTTTTGATAGAACTATAGACGATTTACAGACACTATGAAGGTTCAACAAAAATCGAGGCCTTCAAATTCGGTTAAACAAACGTAGGTTAAAAATATTTTTCAAAGGTTGACTAAATCAAATGGAACATCTTCCCTGATGCACATAACTTTAATTGAAGTAGGTCTTCAATTAAAGTTATGTGCATCAGGGAATCAGTAGTGATTTAGCATTAATTATTACATTCTTGTCAAACACACTACACACATGTAAAATACGAAAATGAAAAATATCTATGATGTGGTTATGATTTGGATATTGTAAACAAACTTTAAACGAAAAAAAAAACCGTAAAACCGTTCACATACGGGTGCGCTTCACAAATTAAGCAGTCTTAGACATGCAAATTAAGAAAATTTTTATGTGGTTGGCACTTATTCAAATATTTGTGCCTTGTTTTGTTCAATATTTGTTAGTTTAGTATTTGCAGTTGTTTTTTAAAAGTGGGGATAATAAAAAAATTATAATTAAAGCTGTCTTAAAGCATCTCTAAAAAAGGGTATATATATATATATATATATATATATATATATATATATATATATATATATTTGAATTTTTACATAGTCAGACAGATTGATGGGTGACGCTTTTTAAGATACTCAACTGAAATCTGAACTTTAAAATAAGCCTACTACGAATTGACAAACAGGGCCAATTCTCAATATTTTACTTCGCGTTAGATATACAGAAAAAAGTTATTAGAAGAAGTTGTTCAGGATGTTATTTTAACCCCATATAGCAAGTTTCATGACAAAAGTCGCATTTTTAATTTTGTAATTATTTTTGTCTATACACAAAATTATTACAACATAATCGTAAAAGAATCGACAAATGTATTCGAATAGACGGAGGACTAGTTGAAAGAGATCACATTTGATAGTTAATTATTTGTATTATGAAAATTATTGTTATATACTATATACTTTTTCATAAATTTGATCAATTACCAAAAATTGTTTTCCAATAAAAATAAAATAATTATTCTTTGTAAGTGCTATTTATTTTACTGAAATATTTGAATACATGAAACTATTGACAATGTGTCAAGCTAATGCGTTTTACTCTCCATGACACACTAATTATCAAATTAAAAAATAAATTTGTATTAATTTTGAGTATAGACCAAAAAATAATGAAAAAATAAAAAATGCTAATTTTATTATGAAACTCAGTATATGGGGTTAAAATAATATTCCGAACAACTTTTTCTAATAACCTTTTTCGATATCTCTAACGCGAAGCAAAATATTCAGGATTGACCTTGTTTGTGAATTTGTAGTAGGCTGAGTTTAAAGTTCAGATTTCAGTTGAGTATCTTGAAAAATGTGACCCATCCACCCGTATGAATGTGCAAAAATTCAAATCTGTATTCCTTCAAATAGCTGAGATACAGGGCGAGATATAATAGCTGAGATACACTTATATATATATATATATATATATATATATATATATATATATATATATATATATATATATATATATATATATATATATATATATATATATATATATAAAAACAAACAAAGCGCCAACAAACGTCTCCTAGGACCGCTTTCTGGCTTTAAGCTGTCATCAGCTTGGCTCAAGCTGAACACCTGGAGAGCGGATGAAGGAAACGACTAAAGTCATGACCATATCAAGCGGCTATGTCGAATGGTGGCTCCAATCACATGCAGCACTGCCATCTTGTGGTAAACGGCCGCTATATTTAAACTGTGCAGGACCGTTCGTGGCCCGTCTAAACTCGGGTAAGTACCAGGTCTGTTCAGAAACTAATTAAGTGGGCTCGTGGAGAGAGTTATTAAAAACAAAGAAAATACAGCCGCGCTCCATGTTGGTGGTGTCGTCCCCCCGTTGGTGCGGCCATTTACCACAGGATGGCAGTGCTGCATGTGACTGCAGCTACCATTCGATATGGCCGATTGAAACGGTCATGGCTTTAGTTGTTCTGTTTATCCGCTCTCCAGGCGTTCAGCTTGAGCGCAGCTGATGACAACTTATGGCCAGAAACCGGCCTTGGGAGACGGCTTTGAATGGCACAATTCCACTTAATTATTTTCTGAACATATATATATATATATATATATATATATATATATATATATATATATATATATATATATATATATATATATACATATAGGTTATAAACTATAAAAAATTTACACAAAACACAAAAACGATGCCTTCAAATTTCGGTTAAACAGACGAACGTTAAAAATTGCGAAGATTGGCAAAGTGGCCAAGAACGAAGCGCTTAGACGAACTGGTGGACAGAGAGGGCTGTTGGGGATCATCAAAGGTCTTTAAATATCTTGAGACATATTGCTTAATGAGAAGTAGCACCTACTTCAAATTCTGACGCGAGAAAGAATGGACGGTAGAATGAGCATTGGAGTTGTTGATATTTAGTTCGCATTGTTTCGGATAAAAACCAGTTGCAACCTCAATTGATGGAGATAGCATAGAAAGAAGAAAGAAGAATAACCCTATTACTTTGACGATAAAAATATCTTTCAAAAGTTCGCAATTCTTCGGAGATGTACAACATCTTTAAATGAGATTCTACTAATTTAGTATTACTTTACATTCTTACCAAAAACAATTCATGTAAAATACAAATATGAAAAATATCTTTGATGTGGTTATGATTTGGATATTGTAAACAAATTTTAAGGGAAAAAAATCATACTATAGAAGATTTACAGGCACTATGAAATAATACTTCAAAATACGGGGGCCGCTCCAGAAATAAAGCAGTCTTAGACTGACAAATAAAGATATTTTTTATGGTTGTTATTTATTATGTTTGTGCTTTGTTTTCTTCAATATTTGTTAGTTTAATTTGCAGTTGTTTTTTAAAAATGGGTATAATAAAAAAATATGAAAAAAAGCTTATATATATATATATATATATATATATATATATATATATATATATATATATATATATATATATATATATAAATGATTTTAATGCCAGAATTGGAACAACAAGAACAGACGAAAATGCAACTGGCCTTTTTCTAGAACACATATAAATAAAAGTGGCGAGAGTCCATCCCTTTGTCTCATCCCTTGTCTTGCTTTAATAATTGCCAGCGTTTTCAGATCTAGTCCTTGTTCTTTCAAGATTCGGAAGAAAGATTCGCGGTCAATAGAATCATACGCTTTTTTGAAATCCACAAATGTTCAGACGAGATTTTTATTGTACAGTTTTTGATGTCTTAGGACGAATTTTAGATTCAGGATCGGTTCAGGGCAGGATCTGCCCGGTCGAAAACCGGGCAATTCTTGATATTCACGAATTTTAGGTTCTAACTGTCCCTGTGCTCTGTCTAGTAGACATTGAGATAGAATCTTGTAACAAATCGGGAGAAGAGATATCCCTCTGTAGTTGTTTACGTCCGTTCTATATTCAGTTTTCGAAATAAAAAAAGTTCTAAATTCAGTTTTCATTTCAGCCAGTTTTTTCATACATCGCGTTAATTAAAGATTAAAACAACATAAAAATTAATGAATAATTTTATCCGGCAGTTATCTGACGATGGATAAACCGACCCTCAAGCAATTAAACAACAAAATGCCTTAGAAAAGCAAATTGAAAAGGAAAAAAAAACTGCTCTTAAAATTAATGCACCGTTATTGAGGAAAGTAATCTTTTTCAGTAATTAGATCTGACACCGGCATCAGCCTAAATTAAATTACGTCGGAGGGTGTTTGATTTTTAATTTTCACGAAAAACGACGCGGAAAAAAGAAACCTGAAACGAAAAAACGTGACAGGTAATTTTTTTTAGCTTAATATTTCTATCATTTAGAAGAATTAGAAATTTTTGTTTGTACTAGTGCTGCATTTATACAAACTGGAAGAGGTTTAGTTTTAAAGGTTCAGGCATTAATGTCACTGGATGATATTTCGCATAAAATACATATTTTTAAGTAAAGATACAGGGTGTTGAAAGTGAAACTAAATTTTCGAAAAATTGAGATGATTTAAAAACGGTTAGGGATAACAGGATCAAAATCTGGGTAGTTGGGTTTTCAAAGGTGGTAAATTTGAATTTGGTACTACTTTGAGCCTAATTCCTAGAGGGCCCATTCTACCTACTTTGTGCGGAAATAACTCGCTCAAATTTTTAACCCTATAAAGCTGGGAATATTTTGACTTTAAAATAGAGAAGAGTCATAATTTCCACATAAAAAAGGTATCCTTACTCAATATCGATATCTCACGCCGTTTGAGAGATATTCGTGTTCGAATATTCCATTGCACATCTTGTCTATGGCTGAAAAATTTCTAATTCACAAAGTGTGTCTTGAATACGAGGAAAAAAACATTAAAGATGTCAAAAATACAACGGACTTTATTTAAAATAACAATTTTTTAAAATTTATTTCAATAGGTGCTGAAAGTAGTGTCCACCTCAATACACTTTCGCAGGCTCTTTGGAAAGTGACGCCTCACATTTGAGAAGATATTTTCTTCATTTCTAATAACATTGGCCGCTTGTTGGATTTTTTGTAAAAGTTCGTCTCGTGTAATGATTTCATCATGGTAAACTAAAGACTTCATATGACAAATAACAGTCTAACCAATTCATGTCTGGGCTATGAGGTGGTCAAGGAAACTCACCACCGCCCCAATCAATCGATGTGGAAAACGTTGATTCAAATGATTTTGCACTATAACAGTAAACTACGGTGGCGCCCCATCTTGCACGAACCACATGTCTTGTCTTAAGTTAAGAGGTATACCGTCCAAAAGATCTAATAAATCATTTTCTAAAAACTGTACATATTGATCTCTTTTATTGTGTGGCTTGATGTCGCTTTCTTGGTAGGTAGGTAATAATTATTATTTCGCCAATTCCGCGTCTGATAGAAGTTGCCTCGTCAGTAAACAATATTTTTTTCAGGAACATGGGGTCTTCGTTTTTTATGTAGTAGATTTTGGAAAAAATTCCGATCTAGCCGGCAAATCTTGAGCCAATAAATTTTGAACAGGCGAAAAATGGTAGGGAAAATGTACTACCGTTATACGTTTCGGTCGTGTACCAGGATTGCTGTAATAAAACGAACCTGTTTCGCCAATTTCTTCGAAAAATTTGTCGATTTGGGATGATTCCGGTTAGGCAGAGCTCTACATACCTTCTAACTGCAGCGCAATTATTCTAATTTACTTGTGTATAAACGCAGAACATATCACTTAAATCACGGTTAGGAAACTGATATGGGTATTTTTTACAAATTATTTAATACCAACTCAAAATTGAATAAAACTGGTTTCCACCTATGTTTAATCGAAGAGATAGAGAACAATGACAGTTGTCATCGAGACGTAATAATTTGTACACAACATTCAATATACTTTGTGAACTGTATATTTTTCAGCCATCGACAAGATGTGCAATGGAATATTGAAACACGAATATCTCGCAAATGGCGTGAGATATCGATATTGACCAAGGGTACTTTTTTTACGCAGAAATTATGAGTCTTCTCTATTTTGAAGTTAAAATATCCCCAGCTTTATAAGGTAGAAAATATGAGCCAGTTAATTCCTCACAAAACAGGTAGCAAGCGATTTATCACCTTTGAAAATAAAAAAAGAAATCAATTTTTTGAAAATTTAGTTCCACACAATGTATATTTTCAATCACTAACATTTGCCAACACATTTATTGACTAAATCCACTTATTTTCATCACTATTGTCACCAGTTGCTCTAAGGGGGTAGTTATGGGACACGCTGTATATATATATATATATATATATATATATATATATATATATATATATATATATATATATATATATATATATATATATATAAAAGGAACAAGGAAGAAAAAAAATTGACAAACATTTAAAATGGAGTATATATAGAATCAAACTTATAAAAATGTGAAAAACAAAATGCAAAAAAACAAAATATAAAGTATTTATCAAAATACAAATAAAAATGAATACGAAATCCACCAAGAATAGAGGAGCTTTCTGAGAAGAAAAGTAAAATAATAATTTAATATAAATAATCATTTTAATCCATACAATTATGGATTCACCGGTTATATTTTTGTAGTTATAAATCTTTTCAATAAAGTCTGTTTGGTCTACATTAAAATTATTATTTGCTCAGTTTTTGTTGATATCAATTCCTCAGGTATATTTTTCGGTAAATAAACTTAGTAGGATAGAGCGGAGCTAGTTGATATGGCAGTGATTGATCAGGGGCAAGTTTTGCAATCGAAATATTTCGAAAACTAAGCAACCTACAACAAAAGTGTAAATAGCGAAAAGAAGGGCTGCCGGTGCTCCGATAAAATAAGAGAACGCTTTGATTTAGTACCACGTAAGTATTTAAAAATTACTTAATTATATTTCTTTCGATTATAGATGGTTATTTATTTTTGACTCTTATGGTTTTTTTATAACATAATTTTTATGACATGCATTCAATGCTTGCTCAACTAGCCCTAGAACATCAAATTTTTCTTTAATAAATTAATAACCATCAATTAATTTAATGTGATGAATTGTTCATGTAAGGATTTTACACAAACTTTACTAATTAAAATTACTTATATTGATAATTGTATTAATGATTATATTATTATATGATGCGTACATATAAACGAAGGACCTCAAAATGTTTAGCTACTAGTCAACAATTGAGTGATGCAGCAAAAGCTGTAGAGGAGGCAAGCAATTTAATATTGACAGGATGACTTTTAAGAGATATGTTTGTATTAATTGTGATAGAGACCAAGATTATTATTTATCATCTAGCAATATTCTTGATCTCCTAATTAGTTACTACTTTAATATTTATTTGCGTTATAATTATTCTTGAATATATAATTTTAAATATAAAAAGTCTAATAATAATCCAAAGATTGGAAATATTTAATTTTGTTTGATTTTAATTTTATTTTTCTAGAGATAATAACAATATGAGAATGTAATAATCATAATAAATAAATATTTGCTTGTTGACCATATATAGATCATTCTATATGGTCATCAAGTCCATTTTAACTGCTCAACTAGCCCCATACCCACGCTCAACTGCCCCACTAGTGGGCATGTTTGAACCATCTGGCATTTCCGACAATAACTTTTAAACCTGTACTCAGAACGTTTTTACATCGCTAGACGTTTTGGAGAGGAGTAAATTACGAACTTAACAGAGTAAGAATCAATTAAATCCGATGCATATTCTTAAAGTTATGGGAGATCAAGCTAAAAGTTGCTGAACTAGCCCCGCTCTAACCTAAAGATGAATATGGAACTAAAAGAAACATAGGGGTATTCTCACGAACTTAACAGTTTACTGGGTGGTCAAATGACAATTTATCATTACTGTGATTATGTGGAAGGTGTCGAATCAACTCGGCCCTATCGAAAAACTAAACCAAAATAAACAGGCGTTATCTGTGGGCATTTTAAAGCCCATAAAGTCCGACACAGGCCCACATTAAACCGTATTAAAACTCGTTCCGAAGGCATCAAAATAAATAAAATAAATAAACAACAATCATTAAAAGATTACACACTTGTCGATACATTAACATCGACATTTTATCGAGCGGTCCACATCGAATCGTCGACCGTTCCACCACGAACCGACGGGTTCAGTAAATAGCTGGTTGTGTATATGTTGGGTTGGACCGGTGCTTCATGGACGTGTATAAATTTGTATCAACATTTGCGCCAAGATTGGGCCGTGATTATGGTGGGTTTGTGCGACGACTTCAAGCCCCGCAGTCCGTCGACGGACGTTGGATCGATTTTTAATGGCATTGAAGAGTTCAGATAACGCTAATGAAATCAGCGAGATGGAAAGGTAATTAAAAACACGGAGATATTGAATCAGGATTAAACAACGTTCATTATTAGAAATCGGAAGGTTTTTTAAAATGTTTCAACTTACACCAAAAAACTGCAATACATTCTGGTCATTTGATTGAAATGATTAGAAAAAAAATGAGTTGTCTAAAATATGTAACAGGTATGGAGTTAATAATTTTTAACTTTTTCTTAAAAAAACACGTTTAATTCAGAAAGGTAAAAAATGTTTTTTTTCAAAGTATGCGCAATTGCGAGGGGCATATTTTCCTCAACCTTCGAGATAGTTCATTCATCAAGCCATTTCATCTCCTTAATTGTCGAAGTGTGCACTTTCCATGAAAGTGCGTGAGACATCGATGAAAACAAGTGGAAGTCGAAAGAGGCTAAGTCTGATAAGTCCGGCGAGTGGAGAAAGAACTCCCAGTGAGCCACAATATTTTTATTCATGTTTCATGTTATTCCATAAAAAATTGGATAACTGAAGATAACTGAACTGAAGATAACAGAATAAATCGTTTCATGCAATAGCGTACATCATCACTTTATTAAATTTATGGGAATATCTATATCGCAAAACTATTAATAAATTCATTTTAATTATTTTTTGTGAATACATTGGATCATTTCGTTTTTTATGTTATATGGTAACAAAGTATCAGTACGAAGTAAACACAACGATAAAGCTATAGTTATTATTAATTCATATTTTTAAATATTGCAAAAATTCGGTTCCTATGTATAACGTATTTATGTATAACGTTGATTTAAAACATTTATATTAAATCTCACCTTAGGTACGTTATAACCGATTTTACTATTATATATATATTAGACTATTAGTTCGGAAGTACATCCGATCGTTTGTGTCCCATTTGTTGGGAACGTGCAGACGTTTCGCCAAGGTCACACTTGGCATTCTCAATGCTTGTCTTAAGAGTCTTCAGATATATATGAGCAGTTGAGCAGACATTTTTGTCTGCATATAGTTGAGCAGACATTTTTTGTCGATCTTAACTTCATCATAATAATTTCTTATTCATTCATCCCTCTCATGGCCGGATATTCCTTTGAACTGACAAAGACCCCCCGAACCCAGTCCGATCGATGGTTCAAGAGGTTTCAAAGCTATTTTTGGAGAGGCTACGCCTGTCCTTTGTCTTTAAAGTCCAAATCACCACTTTTGAATCGTCTAAACCAACGCCCACAAGCGTTTTGCGTGGGGACATTGTCACAGTACCAGTATACAACAGCTTTCACTAACGTTTTTCTTTTGATTGAACAAGAAAATCAGTTCATTCGAGCCAAATAAAATGCACTTTATTTGGCTCGAAACGCGACATGTTTACCATACGAAAAAAATATGACGCAAACTCGAAACATCACTGGAATTTTGAACGGTACTGTCGTAGCAATAAAATAACATAAGAGATTAGACTGTGCACCGAACCTTGTTTCCAGTGCCATAACTTAAAACATTCAGAATTATTAACCACCACACCTGATATAATGAATTAAAAAAAAATCGACTTAAAAAAAATGGTTGTATTGGGTGAATTTTTAAAACGAGTCACCTTGTTTTTTGATCAAAGCACCTATACAATTAATAAAAGCAAACAGTATAGAGATAGTATTATGGCTTAACTATTACAGACAAACATGGAGTGGAAGCGGAGGTTAAGACCCGAATAGCAAAAGGAAATAAATATGTTCTCAGAGATTCCTAAGAAACAAGAATATATCAAGAAAAGCCAAAGTAAGAATGTATAAGACAATAATGAGACCAGTTGTAATATATACCGCGGAGACCTGGACTTTAACCAATAGCAGTGAAAGAATATTGGAGGTGTGGGAGTGCAGAGTGCAGAGAAGAATATATGGTGGTATAAAGAGGAGAAGCAGTGAAGAAGAAGAACCAATGAAGAAATAATAACGAACCCTCAATAACGCGGATCATTAGAACACAGCGAATAGCCTGGTTAGGACATACAGAAAGGCCACCAGAAAGCAGACTAACAAAACAGGTTGTAAGCAGGGGGAGAGGCAATGGAAGAAAGAAGATTAAAGAACCGAGGAGAAAGTGGCTACAGGAGGTGGAGGAGGATTTGGCCAGAATGGATATGACACAGTGGGGAAAGAAAGGCAAAGAATTGAGTAGTTCAGCGGCAGATTGTAAACCAAGCCAAAGGCCTTAAAGGCCTGTAGAGTTGTACATATATATATATATATATATATATATATATATATATATATATATATATATATATATATATATATATATATATATATATATATATATATAAAGAAAGTATATATTAAAGTATAGGCTCGTAAGAAATTGCAATATTTAATGTAAATTTAACATTAACTAACATAAACATCAAACTTAAATTTTAAAAATTAAACGTTAAATATTTACTTGAATATAAACGATATGATATATAAGTATGAAGAATATATAAAAGCAAACTGAAGAATGAAATGCTGAAGAACTGCCTTAAAAAGGAAGCGGGAGAAATGAACACGACGAAGAAAAATAATTTGAAAAATATTTAAAATGGAGTATATATATATATATATATATATATATATATATATATATATATATATATATATATATATATATATATATATAGGGTGGTCGTTAAATATTTTTTCCGACGCCCCAAAAAAATTTTCCTTTTAATGAGAAAATACGGGGGATTTTTTTTAAACAAAAATAACACGTGCCTCAAGACGATCTAAGTTCATTTTTTGATAAAATCGTAGTTTTTTGTAAGTATATCTTAAAGTACACGGATTTGAGAAAAATATATATAAGCAGTTTTGTAGGAAATTAAATTCCCTACAAAAAAAGGTCCTTTCCATTTTCTTCATAAAATTCATATTTATGAAGATATTCTCGATGATAAATTCATTAACTCCATATAGCCAACATTTTAAGGCCTACAAACGTATTTTTTTCTGTAATATAAACAATTTCGTAAAACTATAATAAATTCTCTTGGAACAGGAAAAGTTACGAATATTCGAAAGAAAGATAATAAGAAGACTATATGGATTAGAGAAAGTTGCTGAAGATAAATAATGAATTTTGAAATAAAAACCATTTTGAAAGGAGAAGATATAGTGAAGACCATAAAAGTGCAAAGACTCCACTGGTTTAGCCATATAAGAAGAATGGAGGACAACAAAGTAGTAAAGACAATTATAATGTGGAGACCAGATACTAAAACAAGAAGAGGGAGACCAAAAAGTTGGTGGAAGGATCGAATGCGGGAAGACATAAGGAAATTGGAAATACAAGCATGGTGGGAAACGATACGGGACCGAGATGTGTGGAAGAAAACAAAAGAAGCAAGGACGAACAATAAGATAAAATAAGTCAAGAATAGAGGAACGTGGACTAACACACCACAAGAAATAAGTTTCTAGAGCTCAAAAGAATCGAGCGGCTACAATTCCTAATGGAATATAGAGCCATGTATGTATATATATATATATATATATATATATATATATATATATATATATATATATATATATATATATATATATATATAAGAATATGAAAAAGGAAAATAATTTGAAGAATCTCCAAGATAGAATATAGTAAAACTTGTTGACAAAACCCAAATTCACAAAAACTGAGTAGTTGTTAAACATGAACAGAAAAATAAGCAGAAACAAAACAAAAATTGGTTAAAGAGAGCAAGATAAAGAGCAGGCTAACAGAGACAAAAGAAATGAATGGATGCAAAAAATACAGAGAACTAAAATGGGACAAAAAACTGACGGTAGGAGCGCAACGACAAACGTGAAGTTGACGTTTGGAAGGTTGGCCAGAGAGAAACATGTAGGAAGACTGGAACAACTTGGTCTGACGAAAGGAAAAAAGCTCACAGCGAAAAAATGAAATTAGTATGGGCGCAAAGGAAGGCTAACAACAACAAACGCCTCTAATTGTACTTCGCGTGGTCCACCAGGGCTCATATATATATATATATATATATATATATATATATATATATATATATATATATATATATATATATATATATATATATATATATATATATATATATATATATATATATATATATATATATATATATATATATACATATCCTTATATATAAATGACAAAATAACCAATACGACCATTCATTAGGCTATTATGTAAACTAGGATATGACGAAAGGGTTAAAAAAACATGTCGTTAAAAGGTTCTCCATAAATATATTTGAGGAACTTTCCCCTTGTAATATATCATACTTAAAACAGATTAATTATCTAAAGGTATTATTTAATTATTTTTTAATCCAAAACCAAAGAAAGTAATACGTTTTAAACACTTACGTCGTGAATTTTCACAAACATTCACTCACTGACCACAGAAAACGCACAATGCTAACTGAACCCGGCCAAGTCCGAACAGAAACCGTAAATAACGAGCAGAATACGTTTACTTTTTTATGCATCCAAAGAAGATTTGATACAGTTTTTTTTTATATTTCGAGACAAACAGAAATATAAAATAAGCAATGTTTATATTTAAATAGTACCATGTTATTTAAAATTAATAATTATTTTACAATTACTATACCTGAATTATGCAGGGCGTCCCAATAGTGCGATATCGGTTGATATCTGGATAATGGCTCGAAACAGAGAAAAAATACAAGGGTTGTACAACTAAATATGTTGCATAATTTTAAATTAATTTTATTTATACATGTTTCACAAGACCGTGGCGGGGTATAGTTTTGTTTTTTCTTATCAAACATCATATCTGTTCATTTTTGCATTCTGCTACTGATTCTAAACATATTTCGTGAAACATGTCTTATACCTAAACCCAATGATTGCACTGTCATATATACATTTTTTTTTTGATGTAGGATTATCATTTTTGGTAAGAATATTAGTGAAACTGTGTATTAACTTCTAATGGAAACAAAATTTGTCTTCGTTATACAAGGTTTCCAGGATAAATAAAATAAATGACAAAAAATCGAAATATCATATCTCAGCTTTTTAAATGGAAGGTTAAATATTTTTTGATTTTACAATATACCTGACACAAAATACTTCTTCTTAAATATGTCCTATACCTATCTGTCATAATTGCCGGGATTTTTACATTTTTGTTTTAATATTTCGTTTTTAATGTACCGTCATAAAATTCTTCTTCTTCTCTTCTTTTAGTAATAACGTCATAAAATTCAATTCAAATGGCAAATCTAGTATAGCTTTTAAACAGTTTTAATATGATATAGAATAAAAGGGTGTACTTCTTATACATAGATATATTGAACATTTAATTAAATGACTGTAGTGACATCTTCTTTATAAATGTTTGTACTTAAACTGTCTGACTAAAAACTAAATATTTATGACGTTTTGTTTACTACAACAATAAGTTTAGTTACTCTATAATAATTGCTTTCTAATCAAATATTAAAACATATGATGACCTCAATTTTTAATATATAATTGATTTATCATGAATTTATTCATTACTTTAATAATAACATAAAGCCTATGGTAAATTCAATTAAAAACGAAATATTAAAAACAAAAATGTAAAAAGCTTGGAAACTATTAGAGATAGGCATAGGACATGTTGTAAAAAATATAAGTATTTTTTTGGTCTAATAGAAATATTGTAAAATGAAAAAATATCAGACATTCCATTAAAAAAATTGCGATGTGATGTTTTGAATTTCTTTAAATTTGTCTCAGCTATCCTGGACGCCTTGTATAATGTAGACAAATTTTGTTTGCATAAAAAGTTAAGTCATACTTTCACCAATATCCCTACCAAAAATGATACTCCTACATTAAAAAATTAATGATATATGACACTGTAAAATGGTGGATATCGGTAAAACTGTTGGGTTTAGGTATAGAACATGTTTCACGAAATATGTCTAGAATTAATAGAAGAATGCAAAAATGGATGAACGTGTTCGATGAGAAAAAATAAAACAATACCCCGCCACGATTTTGTGGGACACCCTGTATAAATTACATTAATTTTAAATTATGCAGCCTATTTAGTTGTATAACTCTTGAACTTTTTCTCCAGCCATTATTAAGATATCATTGATATTGCACTATTGGAATACCTTGTATATATATTAGGGTGGTTCAAATTTTTTTTAAATTTTTTTTAGCTCTTACCTTCCCAAATGTTTGTGTTTGATGAGAAAAAAATCCTCACCAAAGAGGGGCGCTATTTTCATTTTAGTTTCCTATTCATTTAATACGTTTACTTTTTTTTTATGAATCCAAAGAAGATTTCATATAGTTTTTAGTATGTATTGGGACAAAAGAAGTATAAAATAAGGAATGTTATATATATATATATGTATTAATAATTGTTTTTAAAAAATAGATATTTTTTTCAGATTCGTTTGTAAGGATTTCTACGTGCTTCCGAGAAAATAAATGGCTTTGCATTAAAGAACCCATCGATCTGTATAAATCGGTCTTTGGAAAACAATGGCCTGTGCCACCCTAAGTTTTTTAGCGATTGGGGAGGCTTCAGGAAGAAAAAAAACTCATTATATACGGTAATAAAGGACCTTACCAACAATACACTCCCCCTCCTGTCTTAAATCAAACCGCTCATTCCAAAATTTATTATTGCCTTGCAGAAGGCAGCGGAACGTTTTCTGAAAGGAGGAAAAAATCCGGATTTTTTTAAGAAAATTTATTGATAATGGAGGCAATAAAAACAAAAATGAAAAAAAGAAGTCTAAAACGGTCAACATATAATAAATCCGTCAAAAAATACGAGGAGGCAATGAAATATAGTCTGTCTTGAATATTTTTACCAGACGACAATATACCGCGTTGGTGTGGCTGAGATATATGGATGATGTTCTTGAAATTTTCGATACAAGTAGTTGAACAAGGGGGATTCTGGCGCAAAATCCGTTCCTAACTTCAGTCTTGATCTATAACATCGAACGGTCTTTTTGGGTGTAGTTTCCCGCCAATAGATAGTAGCATATGAAGTTAGCTGTAGATTAGTGGTTTGATTTTCAACTGCTAGATGTCAGGGAAAGGGCGCCTTGTATTTTGTGAATCCAGGCTCCCAATCAAGAAAGCTTGGGAGCCTGGAGTACTAGGGCTTCGCTTTCTGGAAAAATGGCGGTGTACTAATGAGAGGAGCAACAATTTAGAACCTAATCATGATCTATAACAAGATTAGGTTCTGGTTTTAGCAAGGTTTTCGCGTGTTTTCGGAATGACGTCTGCCTCAAGGGTCCCAAACACTGTACTGATGTACTCAGACAAAGAATGAAAATTTAAATGAATGTTATTAAAGAAATGTTAAGAACTTAAATAAAAAATTGCTACTTTTAGATGTTTTAGGGAGTAAGAATAATTAAAATAGGTTAGATTTTGATAGCTTTAAACAAAAGATAGTTATAACTAAGAAATAAAACTAACTAGGGGGGGGGGGGGGTAGTCGAAGTGAATGGTTATAATAGGACAGGTTATAATAGAAACGGTTATAGTAAACTAGTAATTTAAGATTTGGTAAAAGTTTAAATAATAATAGGGCTGTAGATGTAATGGGTATTTCAAACTGAGCGGTTTTATAATTCTTGAATAAAACACAGATGGCGTTGTGAATTTGCCTAGGTCTAGTCTCATTTCAGAAGTGTACCGTATCACATTTGTAAAATTAGAGATAAAAATAGAGATATTTACGGTTCGCACAATTGTCCATCTGAAACCACTATCGATGGATTTGTTCAAAAATGTCAAGAAACTGGTTCGGTGGAAGATAAAAGAAGTGTACTATATAGTCGTAATGGTCGTTTACAAAAGCATATTGATTTGGTAGGTAAAAGTGTTGCTGAAGACCCAGACATTTCCATTAGTCGACGTTCATAACAGTTTGGACTCAGTAAATCCATAATATAATGTATTTTACGAAAGGATTTAATTCTGATTTAACTCTGAAGGCATATAAGTTTTAAATAGCGTAGGAACTAAAGGCACTGGATCATTCAAAACGTCGTGCATTTATCAATTGGATCAAAGAACAAACAGATGATATTTCTCAAAAAATCATCTCAGAAGGCATATTTTGAAATTAGTGGCTATGTTATCATACAAAATTACCGAATTTGAGGTGAGGATTCATAAGAAACCTTTACATCCTAAACGAGTCACTGTTTGGTCTGCATTATGAGCAGGAGGTGTAATTATTTATAAATAAATAAATAAATACACACTCTATTTAGCATATGAAGCTAATAGTAATGAAACAAAATCAATATACAAAAAAAATAAAAGTAAGAAAAATTCTAAGAAATTTTAATAAAAGAAAATACAATCAAAAGGCAATAATTAACCCTGTTCAAATAATAAAACACTCTATTGCTTCAAATAATAATTTAACAGTCTATTAAATACATGCACATTAGGAGCGCTCCCTATGTGGTCGGGCAAAGTATTGAAGAGGCAAACACCTTCCCAAAACAATGTCTTCTGGAGAGCAGTAGTTCTCACAATTGGTACATCATAATTGTTCTTAGAACGGACATCGTAAGAATGCATATTTACTCTTTGTACCAAAAAAGTATTCAAATAATGGGGCAACAAATTATGTTTTATTTTATATATCAATCGAATGTTAGCCCCTTCAATGGCCCGCGCAACTGAACACCAATCCAATGACCGCAACATTACCTCTATCGGTGTATACCTACTACAGTTCAATAGTACACGCATAGCCTTGTTCTGCTGTATTTAAAGTCTACCAATACTCTCCTTATTACATGATATCAGCACAGACATACAATAGGTAAAATGGGGTAAAACTATAGTATTATATACAAGCCTCTTGGACCATGGTGATAAATGTGACGATATACGACTAAAGAACCCTATTTTTTCCCAATCTTTCTACATAGATAACTGACATGATTACAAAATGTTAGCTGAGGATTCTAACAATTTGTTAGGTGAAGTATTTAATTTAATTTAAAATTTCAATATCAGAATTATTTATATTTGTTTTTAACCCTAACTCATTAAATCTTTTGCAATTTGATGTAGACCCTATAACCATGAACGTTGTTTTCAGTTCGTTTAGTTCACGTTTCTTTTTACATAGCGATCTAAATAGTATTGCCAGTTCACTATTCAACATTTTAACCATTTCAGGCAACAGATATGAGAGTATTATCTGCAAAAAGACTAATAAAGCATTTACCCAATACTGTAGAAATATCGTTGACATATATCAAAAACAGCAACGGGCCCAAAACACTACCCTGAGGAACTTCCCAAGCACTTTCCCCCTTTGCCGACATTTTTCCCTATACCCTCGTTCTATGATGTATGTCTGTTAAGTAACTCTTGATCTATTTCAAGGCTTTTGATCTTACACCATAACTTAATATTTTTTTACACAGTTTATCCCGGTCAGTAGTTTCGAATGCTCGCTTTAAATCTATAAACACACCAAGCACAATTTTCCCGCCCTTTATATCGTTTCTACATATTGCGTATGAATACTGAATAGCCGTCTCACAAGAATAGTTCGTCTTAAACTATGATTGAGTAGGAAATATCAATTCATTCTTGTCAATATAACTTCTCAACTCTGTACATACAACAGTCTCGATGATTTGATCAACAACAGGTAATAAATTAATTGGCCTAAAGTCACTTGGTACACTAGGCTTTGGTATTTTCGGAATTAGTACAATAACGCTGGTTTTTAAGTTATCAGGAAATGTATTCGTTTCAAAACTTGTATTAATTTACTACAATAAAGGATAACCGATGACACAAAAATGTTTTTTCATTAACCTTATCGTAATTTCACTGTCACTCGTACTTTTTAAGTTAAACACAACTTTTTTTGTTTGTTTAGTGCAACATGTTTAAACCCAGAAAAATCCTGAGTGTTGCCTACTTTGACATCACTGCTCCAACCCCACTCATCCATACTCTGTTCTACTTCATTCAAACTATTGAAGTAAAAGTTATTGAAGTTCTCCTCCGTAGGTCCGTAGTGGCCGTCAAAGTCGATTCGAGAAAAATTACCACGCTCCTTATCATTACCTAATATTTTTTTATTGTTCTCCACATCTTCCTCCCGTTCCCTCTACATCGATGTTATTATTAAGGTACTTTTTCCTGTCAAGTCGCATTATGGACAGTGTAATATTTCTTTTCTAGTTATAAATCCTCCAATCCTGTTCATTCTTTGTAAAAGGAAACTTTCTATACGCTCTGTCCCTCTCAACTTGAGCATTTCTTCAAGGGAACTTTCTAGGTTTACTAATTTTAAGTAATTGGGCCGTATTTATTTTAGAATGCTGCTGGTGAAGCCGTAACTGCGAATGGTGTTCGATGTCGTGAGATGATAACTGGATTTCTGTGGGCTGAATTGAATAATATTGATCTGAAGGATATATATATATATATATATATAATAGGATGGCATTACACCTCACTCTGCTAATGAAACAATTGATTTATTAAGAGAAAACAATTCTGGATGAGGTATTGTAAGAAACATTGATGTTAGTGCCCTTCAAAATCAGGTGATTTGACACCGTTGGACAATTTTCTTTGGCGTTACGTGAAGAGCCGGGTCTATAAGAATAATCCACAATCGATTCCTAAACTAAAGGATGATATTATTCGAGTCATTGGTGAGTTGTTGCCACGGTTATGCCAAAATGTCATCTAAAATTTTGATAAATGAGTGTACGTCTATGGAGTTGCAAGAGGTGCTCATTTGGCAGATATTTTCTTTCGTGTATATTATCATACACTATGCTTCAACCATCAATAAATAGTTTTTTGAAATTAATGTAAATTCTGTGATGATAAGTTTCATTTTAGAATTAGACTGAATCACCTCTTGATGATGCTGACATGGTTAGCGAAACACGCGTTGACAGATTAAATGACTTGGTGTTTAGTGGTAAATCGCTTTGAGTTTAGTGTTTCACATTGAAGGTTCCAACAGAAGGATTAACTTAACGCGATGCTAATTTAGTAATAGTTAAATCACGTCTATTTTTGTGCTCTGAAAGCCATAAATTGCTTATTCTTGACTCTTTAAAAAGTGCCCATCAAACAAGAAAGAAAATCCATAAATAAAGATTCCAGCCAAACACAGTTTTTAATTTTCAATAAAGCCGCATCTCGGAACGAAATATATTTTATAATTCTGCCCCCATTCGAAGACCCCACGTTCCCCCCTCCGAAAAAAAAACCTTGAAGCGCCGCGTCGGAAAAGAAAAATCCATATCTCAAACCATCCCCTTGTCCCGCCGTCCCACTACGTTGGGGTCCTTCCGCCGCTATCCTCGTCTCTGCCGACCCCGCTCTTCCCCGTCCCAGGCCGCCCCATTATATTTTGTCGGGCGAAAAAGTAAATTTTAAGAATCCCTCGCCCTCACTACAGTCGGTCTGCTGAATTTTCATCTTCTTTTTTAATATTTTTCCCGACGATAAGAATTTTCCGAGATGGGACATTCTCAGAAAAATATTTTTTACCTCACAAACATTTTTTAATTATTTATTTTTTCTGTGCTACCCGCTTCTTTCATTTAGCGTACGAGTAAAATCTTCCAATAAAGAATAAAGTAAAGTAAAGTGTTTGGGTTAGAGGCGCATCAGCAACTAGGCTATTTAGCGACTGGACCTACAGCTTAACGTGGGTTCCGAACCACGGTCATCAGCTTCCGACAAACCCAGGCCAGCACCCCCCTCGGGCTATAAACCCTTGGTTATGTGCCTACCCATACCCACCAAACCAACGTAGAACACTTCTCAGAAGGCATCCGGCCTTACCCAGCCTTTAACTGGCGTGACTGAGGGGTAATTCGTAGTCGGATTTTACACTCTTGCCTAGAAACAATCACAAACATTTAGGAAAGATAAACGGATAGAAGAAAAATAACCATCCGAGCGCTGGAATCGAACCAGCTACCGCACCAGCGCGGATTCGGCAAAGCAGAGAGTAAGGCAAAGTTAGAAATTATAGCGTATTTTGTATAGTTTTAATTTTGTATAAAGGCCAAAACCAGGCAGAACGCCATGAAACCAGATAAAACATCCTCATAGACAAAGAAGATAAAAAATTATATAAGATATAAGATCGTTTCGAGGAGCAGACGTGGATAAAAACCACATTCCAGTGACAGAGAAGCTTAAGTTAAGAATGGTAGCTGGAGAGAATTCACAAATAAAACAAGGAGATCAAACATTGAGATAATAACAGGTAATAAGTCACTATACGAAGAAGAAGTAAGAAAACGACTGGCAGACAATCCAGAAGATGAAAACTTAGAATTGAGTAATATAAAAATATGTATTGAGTACGTCGCAGATAAGATAATGGGAAAAAATCCATAGAAGGAAGAAAGGTAGCGTTTGACGAAGAATGCAGAGGAAGAGGGCCGCTAGATTGAAGTGGATAAGAACAGGGAGTGATGAAGGCCACAGGGCATATCAGGAAGATAGAACAAACAGCATTAAACAAGTAAAAACTAAGGAAACTACAAAGATATAGATATAGAAAAAGATAATAAGAATAACATAAAATTATACAGATATATCAAAAAACAAAATGCGAAAAAACACACAACAAACATAAGTAACACCAAATGGGCGAATCATTTTGGATATATATTATTCATATACATATACATATACATATACATATACATATATATATATATATATATATATATATATATATATATATATATATATATATATATAATGAGATGATAAAATCCGGTGGATAAGCTCTCTGAAGAAGGATATTTAGCTGATAATCCATATCTGGAAAAAAGGGATACTAATGCCAATTTATAAGAAGGGAGATCCAAAAGACTGTGCAAATTACAGGGGAATTCTCTTAATGTTATATATATATATATATATATATATATATATATATATATATATATATATATATATATATATATATATATATATATATATATATATTTATATATATATATATATATATATATATATATATATATATATATATATATATATATATATATATATATATATATATATATATAAGATATTGACCACGATAACATATTAGTGACGTAAAGAGAAGCAAAAATTAGAGACTATTAATATGGCTTTATAAGAGGCAGATCTACCATAGACGTGGTGTGGTACATGTAGTATAGAAAATAATCGAAAAACCTCAGGAATATAAAATTTCGATATTCTGAAACGGGGACAAGTAATAAAGGCTATGATGGACATGGAAATACTGGAAAAGCCAATAAGACTAACAGAAATGACAATGAAAAATTCACAAGCAGTGGTTAGAGAGGGGTTAAGTGGTTTGAGATCAATATAGGAGTGAGACAAGGAGATGGGCTATCAACAACAGTGTTTATACTGACACTGGATGCAGTAATCAAAGAGTGTAATTTCACGGGAACAATCGTCAATGAAACCATATAAGCCGTTGAATATGCAGTCGATCTTACTGTGCTAGCTACTGTGAGACAGTCCAAAAAATGGACAAGAAGCAAAGAAAAGGCGCCTCCCAATAAATCAAGAAAAAGGCAAATATATGGGAATAAGGAAAGAAAATAGAAGATATACAACCAGATCAGTAGAAATACGACATTATGAATTTGAAGTGGAAGACTTTAAATATTTGGGAATAATAATAAATAGAAAAATCGACAGAAACATAGAGATAGGTCACAGAGTACAGACGGGACACAGAGCCTATTATAAATTCAAAATCATTATGAAAGGCAAAAACATAAATATAAATACAAAAATGAAGGTATAGAAAGCAGTTATTGGACCGGTGGTGACCTATGGTGCGGAGATAATGAATTTTACAAGCGTGGAATAGGAAAAGTTACGAATATTCGAACCGAAGATTGTAAGAATATATGGATTAAAGAAAGTTGCTGAAGATAAATAACGAATTTTGAAATAAAACCCATTTTGAAAGGAGAAGATATAGTGAAGGCCATAAAAGTGCAAATACTTCGCTGGTTTGGCCATATAAGAAGAATGGAAGATAACAAAGTAGTAAAGAAAATTACAATGTGGAGACCAGATATTAACAGAAGAAGGGGGAGACCCAAAAGTAGGTGGGAAGATCAGGTGCGGGAAGACATAAGGAAATTGGAAATACAAGCATGGTGGGAAAAGATAAAGGACCGAGATACGTGCCAGAAAATAACGGAAGAAGCAAAGACAAAAAATAGGATAGAATTAGTCGAGAATGGAGGAACGTGGACTAACTCACCAAAAAGAATGAGTTTATAAAAGAAACACCAAAGATAATATCTGCCAAATGAGCACATCTTGCAGCTCCACAGACGTCCACTCTTTTACACAATTTTGGATGATATTTTGGCATAAGCGTGGCTCTATCTCATCAATGACTCGAATAATTTCATACTTCAGTTCAGGAATAGATTGTGGATTGTTCTCATAAGAAAATAGTTCAACCATGTCAAATCACATGATCTTGATAGCCATTTAACATACCGTTTCTTACAACAACTCGTCCAGGAAATTTTTCTCTCAATAAATCAATTATTTCATTAGCAGAGTGAGGTGTAAAGCCACCCTGTTGGAATATCGAATACGATTCACAATTTCAGTTTCACCAGCATCCTGAAAGAAATATGGCCCAATTACACATTCTGACCACAATGCACACTTAACAGCGGCTTACTTATTCAACATTTTTAACGTATAGTGGTATGTCGTACGACTCACTCACAACGCCATCTGTGTTTTATTCAGGAATTAAAAAAAAACTGCTCAATTTCAAAGACCCGTTAACAGTACTAAAATTCCACATTTTCCGTAGAATGACCCACTAAAACATTCTCCATCCAACATTTACCGTGTTTTTTCCGATAGAAATAGGCAATTTTCTTGGTTTGCCGACGGGAATTTTTTAATTTAAACCACGAGATATAATTAAAAAGTCCGGGGAAAAAGTGTAATTCAAGATGCCGTTTTACTGCCCGCTTTATTGTTATCGAAAACGAGTCTTCCCCCGGAATTTTCACGGTTTTTGACTTTTATTTTCCGGCAAGAGGAGATTCGAGAAAACGCCCGACCGTAAAGCAAATCGCCTGGGGTATGTGAGATAATTTTTTCGTGCTTGGATTTAAGGTGATTTTTATGTTTATTTTAAGTTGTATGCGGTATTAACCGCATTATACGTAGTCATGCTATAAAATTTGTCCCTAACTGTGAAGGGAGTTTTAATGGTACGTTTAATGTTTAACAAGGCTGACTAGATTTCTAGACTAATGCAAACTGATCAGTTCGTCCCAATATGTCAAGCAGTAAATATGGAGTGGGGTATCAAAAATAATCGTATTGCTCTCGTGCTGCTAGAGATAGATATAGTCATATTACAGACCTTTAGACCCACAGATTTGTGATTCTTCTCCATGTTTTCCTGTATCCAGTCATTGTCTTCCTGTTTTTTATCCCCTTCTGTTTCAGATTTTCCACTACAGTATTTCTCCATCGCTTTTTTAGTCTTCCTCGCTCTCTTTCCCTTTGTAGTCATGTATTCTTTCTCACTACTCTATTTTCTCTCATTCTGTCTATGTGACTCATCGACTGCAGTCTTCAATTCCACTGCTCTTCTCCATGTTTTCCTGAATCCAGTCATTGTCTTCCTGTTTCTTATGCCCTTCTGTTTCAGATTTTCCACTACAGTATTTCTCCATCGCTTTTTTAGTCTTCCTCGCTCTCTTTCCCTTTGTAGTCATGTATTCTTTCTCACTACTCTATTTTCTCTCATTCTGTCTATGTGACTCATCGACTGCAGTCTTCAATTCCACTGCTCTTCTCCATGTTTTTCTGAATCCAGTCATTGTCTTCCTGTTTCTTATCCCCTTCTGTTTCAGATTTTCCACTACAGTATTTCTCCATCGCTTTTTTAGTCTTCCTCGCTCTCTTTCCCTTTGTAGTCATGTATTCTTTCTCACTACTCTATTTTCTCTCATTCTGTCTATGTGACTCATCGACTGCAGTCTTCAATTCCACTGCTCTTCTCCATGTTTTCCTGAATCCAGTCATTGTCTTCCTGTTTCATATGTCCTTCTGTTTCAGATTTTCCCCTAGAGTATCTCTCCATCGCTTTTTTGGTCTTCCTCGCTCTTACTACTCTATTTTCTCCCATTCTGTCTATGTGACCCATCCACTGCAGTCTTCTCAATTTCACTATCGTGTTTATCCTTGGATCGTTGAAAATATCATACATTCCCTCATTCGTTCTTCTCACATACAAGCCATCGACTTTCTTTCGATGCTATCCTGCTATCTTCCTTATTATTTTACGTTCCTATCTTCGTTTCTCTTCTTTTTTCTTGTTTAGTACCCATATTTCACATCCGTCCAGTGCAGTTGATCTCAATACCTTCTTAAGTACTCTTAATTTGGTATTTTTGAATACGAGCTTCGATCTTATTAGGTGGTTCAAAGCTCCTGCCCATCTGTTAGCTTAGGTCTTTCCTTGTCACACTTTTTTGCTATCCCTACTCCCAAATAGGCAAATTATTCTCCGTTTTCAAAACTAATGTTTCTTTGTTCTGTATTATTTCTGTAACTTTCTTGGTAGTTTTCCTGTTTAACTTCAACTATCATTAGTTTGCTTTTCTTTTGATTGATTTTTAAACCAAACTTGTATATTGTCTCCACTAGCCTTCTTGTTAATCCTTCAATCATTTCTCACAATATCATCAGAGTAATAATCATTTTCAAAACACTGTTGAATAATAGTGTCAATAGTGGATGTTCGATGTAAAACTCGTAAACTCGAAGAAATTGACCACTAAACACCAAATCAGTTTTTTTAAACTTCTCGACGCACGTTTCGCTAACCATGTGACCATCATCAGAAGATGATTTTACTTATCTGATCATTGAGTTCAGACAGATTGAATCATCTCCTGATAATGTTATCAAGGCTAGCGAAACGCGCGTTGAGAGGTTTATATAAAGTTATCTGGTGTTTAGTGGTAAATCTTTTCGAGTTTAACATTAAACAAAACAAGATACAGCCTTGAAACTTTTATGAAGTAATACCAATAAATGAAAATCCCGTTTTTTCAGATTCATCGATCAAAAGCTATTACGAACCACTCTCTGGTAAGAGCAAATCAAACTATTCGTTACAGAAACAAATTGGTAAAATTTTTTGCTCGTTCTGATATAATTCATGCCACGAAAAAAAAAACGACCAATTTCCTTATGAATTTTGATAGAAAAAGCCGAAATAGCAAAACGAAACTGATTTTTGATAGTCTCTCCCTTCGAGTCCTTCCCCCTTTTGTGCCGAGCATCTTCTCGTCGGTACAATTCGATAGATGTGTATGCGAGACGGGAAAATTAGTTTTTTTTTTGCCGATAGCGGACTTATCAAAAACTGCGATACCCAGAACGTGGGGTAACGGATTAATCGATAATTTAAACCCGCGAGGGACGAGGGTGTTTTCCCTCGACGAGGGATTGATTCTGTGTGTTGCCAAATTTGTTAAATTACTTATTACGGCATTTTCAAGTGTTGTCTGCTTCGACTGAAGAGTCGAGAGAGTGTCTTCACAGAATCAACGGATCGACACCCGGAATGATTTTGAAACATTATCTACCATCCGGGAAAATATTAGATCTAACATATATCTAATAAGAAAACTTATAAGTTATAAGTATCTAATAAGATACTTATAACTTATATCTAATAAGAAAACCTTAATACCAATCTTTACAAAGCTAATAAATAAACTGTTAGACACAAGAATATATCCACAATACCTAAAACAATCCATAATAGTCCCCATATACAAAAAAGGAAAAAAGAATGAAACACAAAATTACAGACCAATTACTTTAGTATCAGCACTGAATAAAATAACAGAAAAAATCTTACACAACTTACTTACTTTATGATTTGATAGAAAATATTAAAAAATGCATAGAAAAGAAACACACGGTCGTAGTAATATCTTTCGACATGAAAAAAGTATTCGACACAATCAATAAAGAAAAATTTCTAGAAAAACTCATTGCATATGGATTTGATAATTACATAAGAATAATTGAAAGCTACTTGATGAACATACCCCAAAAGACTAAAGTAGGAGAGACAGAAAGCAACACTAATACAGCTGCGTACGGCTTGCCGCAAGGAGGTAACCTGCCACCATTGCTAGATATACTCTATACAAACGATTTATTCGAAGAAAACTTCACTGGAAAAATGTATGCTTACGCTGATGACTTGTGCATGTTGTATTCTGACAATGATTACAACAGATTACAACATAATATATATAACGATATGAAAAAGTACGAACTATGGTGTTTTAACAACTCACTTACGATAAACGAAACAAAAACAGAATACATAATATTTAACAAGAAGAAACAAGCAAGAGACCTAAACATAACAATAAGAACCAAAAATTAAAGGAAATTTCCGAAATTAACTACCTAGGAATTAAAATACACACTACCTTAAAATGGGATAAGCATATAAATAAAATAAAAAAAGAAAATGCCAAAACAATTACTTTGCTCTTAAAAATGAAGCACATCATACCAACAAAAATGAAGAAACCACTGTACCATGCACTATTCTCATCTAAAAATGCTTATATGATTAATACATGGAGCAATACTACAGAAAAAAACTTAAACATACTACAAAGACAACAAAATAAGACATTGAAAATATTATATAATCTCAACAGACTAACGCCAACCGAAGAACTATACAAAAAAACAAAAGAACTAAACATCAGACAACTAATACAATATCACAATATACTGCTGCTATACAAAATTCAAAATAAATTAATAAAGACAACTATCACATTCACGACAAACAAACAAATACATACATACGAAACCAGAAGAAAATCAGACATTAGAGTTTATAAAAATACACAAGTAAGACTCACACAAAAACTCACAACTGAAACCGTAGCAAAATTCAACAAGATACCGAAAGACATAATAAAATTAAACCTAAAAAATTTTAAAAAGAAGCTTAAATACTTACTACTAGAACACAAGATCTGAGCGACATCGACTAACAGTTAAAAAAAAAAAGAAAAAAAAACCATGACGCCTTCGATGCCATCTGCCCAGAGAGAGACCTAGAAGACTTCAAACTGTTGCAGATGAAGAAGGATACAACCCATAACTGCATGAATCCACCAACAATAACAAATAGATTTATGTTGTAATATAATATACAGTTGTATATGTTAATATTTTTAATATATAATATATATATATATATATATATATATATATATATATATATATATATATATATATATATATATATATATATATATATATATATATATATATATATATTTACCTATATCTTGATGGGGGAGCATTTGTAAGTACCCTGAATAGTCTAAACATCAAGATACGAAACATATGCCCTCCAGTTGAAGGGATGGTTGGAGCTCGTCTCCAGTCAAGTAACCAACAAAAATGCTCATTAAGGCGGAGACGCAGGTTGTTGTGTGTATGATGACACTCAACGACTGTTGTCTCATTGGACGCAGTTCAAGGAAATCTGACACTGCATATATATATATATATATATATATATATATATATATATATATATATATATATATATATAAATATATATATATATATATATATATATATATATATATATATATATATATATATATATATATATATATATAAATATATATATATATATATATATATATATATATATATATATATATATATATATATATATATATATTATTTAATTATGTCATTGTATATAAAGACTTAAATTATCAGTATCATTTCTGAAATATTATTTGTTTTCTTTTATATAAATCACTTCTTTTATATTTCTTCTTTTGTATTGTTTTTCATAATCTAAAATTTTTATATTATTAAAATTAAAGTTGTGGTCATTATCTACGGTATGTTTTGAAAAGGCAGATACGTTTGTTTCTAGGTTTCTAATGCTTTTTTATGTTCAGTTATTCTGTTTTTTAAATATTGTTTGTTAAAGGTAACAAATTTATAATAATCTATCAAAGTCAAAAATCTATCAATTAAAAATTAAACAAAAAATGTCATATTTTATGTAAAAAAAATTAAAAAATTAATTATCCAACAAGATATAGCTGGTATGTTTTTAAATATAAATTTGTATTGTTTATAAAAATAATATATATTGTAGAATTGTTCTGAGGATGGTTTTATAAAATAAACCGAAACTTTAATAATAGAAAAAAAATAATAATTTATTTATAAAATTGTCCGAAAATTGGCGGCTCGTGGATTTTTAAAGTGGGAGGGCGTAGAAGAAAATAGTGATGCTGAAGATTTTTTGCTTTCCCCTTTCTTCTTTTTATTTTTCGTGCTATTAAAATCCTATACAGGAGGTGAACCAGAAAAATAAGTTAAAGGAAAGAACCTGATCGGAAATAAAATATGGTGTTACGCATTATTATTACCGCAAAAATTATTACTGCAAAGTATGCTTTAAAAAAATTGAAACAGCTCGCTTTTCATGCGAATGAGCGAAATACAAACAGAAAATCTGATTTACGAGATGGAGGCCAGAGGTAAAAGAAGAAAACAAAGACCGATAAAGGAAACAAAAATTAGAATGGCACAAGTATTAAAAAAAAGGGCTTAGCTAAACCCATTTCGATCAAATGCAAATCCATCTGCGATCTAATGTAAAAATACCATGAGAATGACGAATTGTTGAAGTAAATAGTAGTAAACATATGATTCTAATATGAAATACGTCCTTCTCCTCCTCCTCCTCCTCCTCATTCGTGTTTGTCCGCATTATATTTCTGATAACCCTTCTTACATCTTCTGATCAGGTGGGCCTTAAATAGTCGTAGAAATATAGTGGGAACAAACACGAATGAGGAGGAGGAGGCATTTCATATTAGAATGCGGAGGAGGAGGGATTCCCATATATTTACTACTACACACACTGAAATAATTATTCGCCAATTTTTCGCACACTACAAATACCGTTCCATCAGCATCATATTCACCAGATATGGCACCATGCGACGTTTTCCTGTTTCCTCAATTGAAGAGATAAGAGCACAACAACGGGTGGTGTGATCATAAAGCTGTGACTTATTATGAAGTATTACTGCCAAACAAGACGATTGATTCAATCAAATATTGCATGTAGTGTCGAACTAAATCAAGACTAAAAAGTGTGTTAAAAATGCATAGACGACAATTTTGGCAACGCTGCCTACGTTTTTTAAGTTTCTTTGATGACTCATTTTTCAAATCCCCCCGATTAACAGGGAAAGCATTTCTGTACATAAAAAATGCAACCAACCCGCACGGGGGTGCCTTCTCCCCCACTAAAAATTACGTCGACGTTGCTTTTTAAACGATCGGCGAACGAATTAATTTATTCCGGAGGGGATAGCAGGGTGAGGGGGTTAATATAAGGGCTGAGACATCTACGCAATATTATTCCAGAGATATCACTAACGTCGCCAGACCAGCACGCGCCTGGTCATTATCACTGAAACCATCCCCCATCCGCGACACCCTCAAGGGATTGAGGAATTTTCGCGCCCTCCTGAAACAACCAAACAACCCTTTAATTTGTCAAACAGTCGGTGGAAATCTGTTAATCGTTGTCGGGTTTAAACTCAAACAATGCCGCCGCAAATCGTTAATTAAAGCCGAGCAGCGTCAACAAGTGGCTGGGAAAGGGTTACAGTTGGAAAATTAATGAGTGAAAGGGTTGAAAAGCGACGATTTAAATGAACAGACTGCTAATTAAAAACCGTTTAAGGGGAAAAGTTTGAGGAATGTAGGCGCGTGCCACTTTAGGAATCGTTTTTACTGCCTCATTTTAAAAATACGCATACAGTGGGCCAAAGAAGTATTGACACACCTAATATTTCTTAGGTAAATTGTAACAAATATTTTTACTTTTTTTAGGTTCTTCGCCACGATCTAAAACTCAAAAAATATCAAGAATATCTCTTTTAATCATAGGAGTTTTAGATTATGGCGAATAGCCCAAAAAAAAATATATATGAACACTCCACAACCATTTGGACAATACTTAAATTGTAACAAACTCGCGATAATCTTCTGAAATAAAATAAAAATCTTTTTTTTATGTCATAGCAGCATTGGCCCCCCATCCGTTGTTTAGACTAGTATTTTGTCATCATTCCATTGTCATTCATTATTGATTATAATTTTCTTTGCATCCGTCCTTCAAGGACTGATGTCGAGGAAATGAAGGCCATAACACGGGCGTAGCCAAGGACTGGGTTTTGGGGGCTCTTTACATTATAAAATTAATTAATTTAACCATTTCATTTAAAGTTAAGAACTTTATAAATATGTCGTAATTTTTCCGTATATATTAAATTTCATATAAGTATATTTTTGTTGTTTTATTTACCTCATACTTACCCCCCCCCCCCCCCAACTAAATCCTTGCTACGCCCGTGGGCCATAATAGCCGAAGATCTACATACCACGGTCCGACATATAACAGATAGTTTTGATTGATTGCGCGGTTGGCTCTTGGTGAAACATAGTAACAATGATAATAATTAAAACACTTGGTATTTGTTTCACAATATATTCAAGATATTCTCTAACATGTTTCGGCCTCGCGACCATTCTCAAAGAGAGTTATGTATAAACTAAACTAAAGTTTCAAAGTGCTGTCTAATGGAAGTCGGTTTTTTCATCTCGTTAAATTTATTACACTATCAATAATTGGAGTATTTCCGAAGTCTAGCTGGGTGTTTGTTAGGTTTTTGCAGTCGTATATGGCTTTTTTAATTTCGAAAATTTCCAGGTAATTTAACAGCCTGCTTTTATTGCAGCTATTTATTAATTTGGTATTATTAATGTTAAAAAAATGGTTCTGGTCTATACAATGTTCGGCAAAGCCCGTCTTTCTCTGATTGTGTAAAATTGAATATTTATGTTTCGGCCTCGCGACCATTCTCAAAGAGAGTTATGTATAAACTCATTTTTTATACATAATACATAACTCTCTTTGAGAATTTATACATAACTCTCTTTGAGAATGGTCGCGAGGCCGAAACATGTTAGAGAATATCTTGAATATATTGTGAAACAAATACCAAGTGTTTTAATTATTATCATATAACAGATAAGTGAAATATTGGCAAATCGACTATTTTTACTTTTTGAAACAAAATGGATACGTCTACCTTAACGAACTTTAGTGATCTGAATGTGATGGATTGAATTTCTTCGTGTGATCTTTTGCCGAAAAATAAATATGACGAATTCTATCCCTGAAGCGAATGGCAACTGATGATGAAAAGGGCATTATGTACATCAACATGCAACGAAAAAACTAATGGAGTTGCCAAGGTCAACGGTTAAAATATTGCCAAACACGGCCTTCGTCCGTGCATGCATTTAGTGAGATTGGAAGTGTATTGACCCATACACTTTGAACTTGTTTCACGCAACTAAACCATCAACACGGTCCTCTATTATTAAAAAGTTAGATTGGCTGAAGGCAGCAATTAAAGAAAAGCGGCCTGAATTAGCAAACAGGAAATGCATCGTATTTCAATACGACAATAAACGACCACCAAACATTTTAATTAAGAACCCGGCAAAAATTGTTCAGCTTCAATTGGGATGTTTTGCCCATCCATTTTACTCATCGGACATGACATCCTCAGACTACCATATATTCCGCTCTCCCAAATATTGTTTAAATGGAAAATATTTTAAAGTGGAAAAAAGTGAAAAACAATCTGTTGTCATTTTTTATCAATCTAGACGGAACTTTTTAGTAGAAAAGCATTGTGGACCTTCCACTACATTGGCAAAAAGTTGTACATACTAATGGTAATTACTACAGACCGAACACACACAACCGAACAGCCACAAATTCCGGATTACAAGATTTGTGTAACCCTTTTATGATGTTACTTTTACCAGTTCAAACCTATGCCCTACAGTGCACGTAAAATGACCAGCCCTCGCATGTGTGCTTAGGCAGGTTCGTACAGGCTATGCGTTTTGGTAATAAAAACAAAGGAACAAAACAAAGATTTTCATTGTTAGTTACATTTGCTACAAAACAGCGAACTTTTTCGAGCTTGGTATTATTTGGAATATACGCCTTGAACAAGAAGTATTGAAGTACTAAGATAAGCAGCAATAAAATTCGCTGATCAGTTAATATTAGCATATTATATTATTTATAGTGGTGAATAAATTAGAAAAAAAAATTTTTTTTTTTAGTTTTTTTCCTACCATTCTTATTTTATTGGCTGTATATCTTCAGAATCTTACAGAAAAAAATATCGAATTAATTCCTACACCTAAAATTACTTTAAAAAAAGCTCCTTTAAGGGTCAAAATTGTAGGAAAATCAGTCTGTTCAGGCTCTGGTAACACAACACCGCCCTCGCCTAATTATTTTAACTGCCGTATCCCTATTAAAACATTAATTACAATTCGTTAAGCGCGGTTCACACTGCAATTAAAGACTACTCGCGTCACATCCTTTTCCTACTTAGTGGACAGATTTTCTGTAATTGCCTTAAACGAATTAACCACGACGATTTCGGATGTGTCCGTGCGTTTGATTACGCACCAACAGCAATTTATCGCTCGACGGCATACGAGGAGATTACACGAATTATTAATTCAAAGAAAAAATTGGAATGTTTCAACATAATCTCCTCAAATATTATTATTATTATAAAGTAAAGTGTTTGGGTTAGAGGCGCATCAGCAACTAGGCTATTTAGCGACTGGACCTACAGCTTAACGTGGGTTCCGAACCACGGTCATCAGCTTCCGACAAACCCAGGCCAGCACCCCTCTCGGGCTATAATCCCTTGGTTATGTGCCTACCCATAAGTCTATCAGGAAACCTACCGACTGGCGAGTGACCAACGTAGAACACTTCTCAGAAGGCATCCGGCCTTACCCAGCCTTTAACTGGCGTGACTGAGGGGTAATTCGTAGTCGGATTTTACACTCTTGCCTAGAAACAATCACAAACATTTAGGAAAGATAAACGGACAAAGAAAGAAAAATAACCATCCGAGCGCTGGAATCGAACCAGCTATCGCTCCAGCGCGGATTCGGCAAAGCAGGCGCTCTTACCGCCGCACCAACGCGACCGACTATATATATATATATATATATATATATATATATATATATATATATATATATATATATATATATATATATACCACCTGCTCTATTTAATTTAGGTTAAGTTATTACATCATTAAATTCTTCTTCTGTTGGTATATCCAGATCTTCTTCTTCCATATTGCCTTTCAGGTTGCAATCCCCCCTTCCGCCATCGTTCTGTTGTCTGTTAATATTTTCTTAAAATGATTCGCCCATTTGGTGTTACTTATGTTAGTTGTATGTTTTTTCGCATTTTGTTTTTTGATATATCTGTATAATTTTATGTTATTCTTATTATTTTTTTCTATATCTATATCCTTCTAGTTTCCTTAGTTTTTACTTGTTTAATGCTGTTTTTTCTAACTTCCTGATATGCCCTGTGGCCTACATCACTCCCTGTTCTTATCCACTTCAATCTAGCGACCCTCTTCCTCTGCATTCTTCGTCTTCTGCCTTCCTTCCTTCTATGGATTTTTCCCATTATCTTATCTGCGACGTAATCAATACATATTTTTATATTACTCAATTCTACTTCTAAGTTTTCGTCTTCTGGACTGTCTGCCAGTCGTTTTCTTAGTTCTTCTTCGTATAGTGACTTATTACCTAATATTATCTCAATGTTTTATCTCCTTGTGTTTAAAAAAAATACCCAATTTTACATAATCAAAGAAAGAAGGGCTTTGCTGAACATTGTCTACACCGGAACCATTTTTTAATACTAATAATGCCAAATTAATATATAGTTGCAATACAAACAAAATAATATAAAAGCCATATATGACGTTAAAAACCTAATAAACACCCAGCTAGATTTCGGAAATACCCTAATTATTGAAAGAGTCATAAATTTAAGGATACAGTCTAAGAAAAAAACCGACCTCCATTAGACAGAACTTTGAAACTTTTTTATATGACTCTTTAAGAAAATGTTAGAGAGTCTTGAATATATTGTGAAACAATTACCAAGTGTTTTAATCATTATCATTGTTAGTATGTTTCACCAAGAGCCAACCGCGCATCAATCGAAACAATTATAAATTTTTAGGAACGATAATTGAAAGTAATGACAAAAAAAAAAGGTAAAGTGTTTGGGTTAGAGGCGCATCAGCAACTAGGCTATTTAGCGACTGGACCTAAAGCTTAACGTGGGTTCCGAACCACGGTGATCAGCTTCCGACAAACTCAGGCCAGCACCCCCCTCGGGCTATAATCCCTTGGTTATGTGCCTGCCCATAAGTCTATCAGGAAAGCTACCGACTGGCGAGTGCCTTACCCAGCCTTTAACTGGCGTGACTGAGGGGTAATTCGTAGTCGGATTTTACACTTTTCCCTAGAAACAATCACAGACATGGTGTGGATATGTGTGGGCGTGTGTGTGTGTGTGTATGTGAGTGTATAAATGTGTGTGTATGGGGTAGGAAGTAAGACGGATAGAAGAATTAAAGAAAAACACCCATCCGAGCGCTGGAATCGAACCAGCTACCTTTGGATTGTCAGGCAGGCGACTAACCCACCAGACCACCGCGGCCGGCCTCAGTCCAGAACAGATTCAAAAACTGATTTCACGAGTCTTGTATAAGAGGAAATACCCAATGGACGATAAGGATGCACTTCAGTCGCAGGTAGGTGTCGATTAATTGTTATTCTCGAAAAAGTCTTCTTAGTATCATAACGCACCAGATTACGCAATTTGCAACTGAACTCAAAGAGATTTACCACACTAAATAGCTTAATTTGAGGATTATCGTTTCCCTAACCACGTTAGCATCATAAAGAGACGGTCGAATCTAGTGAATTTAAATAATCTCCTGATGATACTAACATAGTTAACGAAACGATAAATTAAAACGAAGTTATTTGGTGTTCAGTAGTAAATCTTTTTGAGTTTACTTTTTCACACCAAATATTTCAACTAAACATTGAAATGAAAAGACTGGTACAGCAGGAAGTAAACGTTCTTTTAATTTCCTTAAGAAAATAAACATGAATTTACAGAAACGGTTAAGCGCATAATGTTAATACTACTACAACTTGATCTAAAAATGTAAGCTAGAACAGGCTTCACGGAGAGTAAACATCGATCGTTATAAGCATTACTGAAACGTACAGAAAGCGGTAAGCGGGTGTGTATGAACTGAACTAATATTAATAAGATACGTGCTTAAAAATTGTGTTACTGACCTTTCCCATTGAGGTCAGTATGGGTCCAAACTCATATTGCGGTGAATCATAGGCTGAAATTTGAAAAAAAAGCTACGATCAAAATTTTTGTATTTATTTTTTACTGCTTGATTTGTACTTGGCTCACTATTTTTAAGCACGCTAGAAAAAATAACAGTTAAAATCGTAATATATAGTATCCGGCGAAGACATCGAAAATTGAAATTAACATTTAAAAATCCCGCGACGAAGGCATCGCAAACATATCACTCAAGATGTAGGCGTGATCTGTCAATAAGCTTAGATCAGATGTTAAAATTAATGGCGTTTGAGAGTATTTTTTGATACTCTGACACATTATTTATAAAGAAAAATATGTGGACGTTATGAGGCATTTACGTGAAAACCCCTATTAATTCTTTTACGTGCATTTTTTCCAAAACCCCTACAAAAATCATCGCTGGTGCACCGTACTGTCCAGATATGACCCGTCGTGACTTATTCCTATCCCTTAAACCCAGGCTATCATTTCGGGTGAAGTTTTCTGAATCGATTGAAACTATAATGAAACATTAACAGGATCTCAAAGCCATGCCAAATTCAACATTTGAACAGTGTTTTGAGGATCGTTCGAAAAATTATCGGCCTGACAAAAAAATATTAATTTCAGTACTTCTCATAAGTATCACAAGCAATCAAGTAATTGTTAGAAGTAAGTTTCATCTATTGTTATTAAACTCTTGAAGACAATCTGCTATTGACCGAATGCGTCTTTTGTCAAGAAAACACGTTCAAAATGAAGCACATACACAGTCTAGTGATATGTTTACAATGTCAGCAAGATCATATATATTCAGTTGGCGATTTGTAACCAGGTGGTTAAAAATTCTTTTTTTTTCTTAAAAATACACATTTAATTTGCGAGAAAGGTAAAAAAATGGTTTATTCAACATATGCGCCATCGCTAGTTGCTCTTTTTCCCATCTCTCAGTCTCTCTGGCAGTTTGTGGATGGCCTTCCATCAAAACCGTACATCTTTTGAGGTGGTCCAGTCACCAAGTTATTTTTCGATATCTCCGTAATTGAGTGCGTACGACATCGATGAAAACAAGTGGTAGTCGGAAGGTTCCAAGTTTGGTGAGTGCGGCGGGTGGGGCAAGGGTAACCAGCTGCAGAAATGTTGTCTGTGACCACTTTCGCTGTGTAGTGATGGGGCGCTGTCGCGCTGCAAAATCACTTTTCCGTATCTTGTAGCTTATTCCGGTCGTTTTTCGATCAATGCACGGTTCAAATTGATCATTGTTTATGGCAGCTAACGATACTAACTGTTTCACCTGATTTCAGAAGCTCATGTTACGCGGCACCCTTCTGATCTCACCTAATTCACAGCATTGTCTTGTTTCCAAAGCGATTTCTTTTCATCCTCCTGGATCAATCCATGATTTCCTGCGTGTTGGGTTCTCGAAATATATTCATTTTCGTTTCCAGCCAAGATCCGATACAAAAAAGTATTCCTTTCATTGTGTTAAAGCAATAATTTGCACACCGTTTTTAGCTTTTCTATCTGTTTGTCGTTCAGTTGATGTGGTACCCATTTTCCTGCCTTCTGAATATTTCCTATGGCATGCAGATGATCAGAAATGGTTCGGCGACCAACATTTTACATCTCTGCTATCTATTGTTGGCTTTGGCTATTGTCTTCTTCCAACAATGTTTGAAATTCGGCATCTTTTCAATTTTTTTCGGTTGACCTGGGCGTTCGTTGTCTTTCAAGCCGAAATCACCACTTTTGAATCATCTAAGCAAACGCCCTCAAGGGTCTTGCGTTGGGACATGGTCACTGTAAGTTTCGTACACAAGTAAACGACTGCTTTCACTGGCGGTTTTCTTTTGATCGAACAAGAAAAGCAGTACGTGCTACAAATGTTCTCTATTAAACTGGAAACTCGACATGTTTACCACACGAACAAAATACGACGCTAACTCGAAATCTTTTAAACATCAATGGTGTTTTAAAAGCCGTAGCAACAAAATGACATAAGAGATTAGATTGTGAACCGACCTTTATTTCCAGCGCCATCTCTGAAAAAAATAAGAATTATTAACTGTCAAACCTTGGCATATGTCATTGTGGATTTTTGTGACTATTTTGTTAGTCATTGCGGTTTTTATGTCATCGAAACCGAAGGGGAACAATCATTTAAAGTGGAAACTGACACTTTTTGTAACGTACTTCATGACACCTCGACCTTTCAGAAAATGTCAAAATTGGTTTGAATTACTCGATCGCTATAAGCAACTAAATGTGCGCATTTGGAACTTCACTGCACGCCATCTAACGAATTAAACTGGATAAATCTCACGGTAATTTCTATTTCAGACCGAGAACTTTTCAGTTCAGGTCAGGATGCTGTTTATAATAATGATGCAATAATTAACAATTACATATAATATTAAAGATAATTGGGTGACATCTCAGAGCCCTTCGAAATTAAAACTGGGGTCAGGCAAGGGGATGGACTCTCGCCACTCTTATTTAACTGTGTTCTAGAAAAATTAATACAGGAGTGGCGTGAAGAAAAGTCGGCACTGAATATTGACCAGCCCATTAAACTGGGGAGAACCAACATCAAAATTGATTGTCTGGCATTTGCTGATGATCTAGCAATTTTAGCTCAATATGTATTAACAACACAGAAACAGATTGAAATTCTAAAAGAAACAGCAGAAAAGGTAGGACTCCAAATTTCCTTTGAAAAGACACAATACATGACCTGCAACAGACTAAGAACACTATTTCTAAAAACAAAATATGGTAACATCAGACGAGTCTCTCAATTCAAATATTTGGGTGAAATAATGATGGAAAATGGGTTGGAAAAAGCGGCCAATAAGGGTAGATGTCAAAAAATGGAAACGGCATTGAGACTTACACAAAATATTTACAACAAAAAATGCCTATCTAAAAACACAAAACTGAGACATTACAACACAGTTATTAAGACAGAATGTCTATAAGATCGAGGACATTGAAAAGAAGGAAAGAAAAATCATAAGAAAAATCCTAGGCCCCAAACAAATAAATAGCACAACATACCGACTTCGAGAAAACCAAGAAATCAAACAATACACAGATATACATAGCGATATGAGAAAAAGAAGACTTAAGTTTTACGGACACATCAAACGGATGAATCCGAGTAGGCTACCTAGACAAATAGTCGAATTTTATGAAAATAGGAGTAGAGCTAAAGTAGAAATAATTAAATGGATTGCTGCAATTAAAGAGGACCTAAGATCAGCAAATATTACACAAAGTGAAATTCAGGATAGAGGCTGTTTCAGACACAAGGTTAACGTTTGGAAGGTTGGCCAGAGAGAAAAATGTAGGAAGACTGGAACAACTTGGTCTGACGAAAGGAAAAAAGCTCACAGCGAAAGAATGAAATTAGTATGGGCGCACAGGAAGGCTAACAACAACAAACGCCTCTAATTGTACTTCGCGTGGTCCATCAGGGCCCATACGTGAATAATAATAATTAAAGATAATTAATTAAATCTAATGAAATAATATATTTTTGAGACAGTGTACGACAATATTCTTTATACACAATACGAAAAAAAGGACCCATCTGGACGATTCCTCAGCCTAAAAATAAATTATGGGACTTGTTACCGTCCCAACCCATCAATCACCTCAGGTAAGAGCGATCATTCAGAGAAAACGAAAACTTTGAATGAACATTCCTACGTCTCGGGCACATTGGTACCTCTGTCGCTTTCTATGGGTCACACAATAAATATGATATATGGTTAATAGGGTCTCACTGAGTGACCCACTGTTTCGAAAATACTCAATAATGATGGAACGGTTTTTTTTCTGTGCCTTTACCGAGATTTTTTGTTACAAAACATTGCTTGTTATATGAGGTTTGTTCATAATGATTATTTGCGATCATAAATACCTTCATGACTGGAAATAAGGTATATCGATATCGATAGTATGTGGTTTAAACTTGATGGCGCCATATTGTACCTAGCTGTTGAAACGATTGGTTTTACTTTATGAAATAATGGATTTTAAAGGGTGGTTTAAGTTAAATATCTGATTTAAATTGGAAATGAAACCAAAACCATTTTTTCATTGACTTTATGATTAAATATTGAAGTATAGGGTGATTTTTTTTAGTGCGTCCAAACTTTAATATACAGGGTTAGTTCAATAAATATCGAAACTGATTTATTTCTGTCAAGGGGAAGGGATGGATGGTGGCTTTTATAAGTGATATCGGAGGCTGATGTCAGGTAACCTAGGAAACTTGGCCCTGCCGTCTGCAAGAAGTGAACGTATGTTTTAAGTTCGCCTTGAGAGTCAAAATGAAAGGTTTTGCGTAAAATTGAACACACCCGCTACGGAGACTTTTCACATGATCTGTGAGGCTTACAGGGTCGATGCCATGTCCAGAATACGTGTTTTTGAGTGACATGAAAGATCGAAAGGAAGCCGAGAAAATCTTGAAAACGAGCGCTGGATGTCCGATCTCGGCCCGAACCGATGAAAATATGACCTAAGTTAAAAGTAAAAATAAATTTCCAAGGTGGAACTGTCAGGCCCACGAATAAGAAAATTACTTATACAGGTCTACAAAAAAAAGAAAAAGGCTGGTGCTGCCGAGACTTAAACGTAATTAAGTATAGTCTCTAGAAACATTCTTGGTTATATTAAATTATCAAAATTACGTACAGTTTTTAATCTATTCACATTCATAATATTTTCTTCTCAGTTGCCATTTGACTTGCATTTTAATCATCAAAACGATTGTGTTTAAACGACCGAACACTTTTTGTTACGTTTGAGGTGAGTATACAGTAAAAAGTTTCGAAAATCTATATCTGAATATGTGCAAAATTCGTATTTCCTTTATTTCAACTTGAATATCAAAGACGTTGATAAACCATGGATTCCAAACAATTTCGCGCACTTATTGAATGATATACAATCATTAGCCTGGTTTTCTTTCGCCAATGTTGTAAAACATGTCCTAAGGAATTATAAGTCTTAACATTACCGTGATTATTGGTACAAAACATGCAGGAAAATTGCAGATATAACATGAGCATCAAAGTTCACTACCTCCACAATCATTTGGACACATTTCTGGACAACCTTGGCTCTAACAGTGAGGAACAAGGGGAGCGATTTCATCAAGACTTAAAAAATATGAAAGAAATATACCAGGCTCGAAAAAATATGAAATAATCGGGCATTTATTCAAAAACAGTTTGTCTTTCCGGCACTAAATCCACTGTAGACAGGTGTTATAGTAGATAAATTTCACCAGCATCCTAAGAAGGGGTAGCACACAACAGCAGAACCTCGATAATGTGGTACAGCCAATAAGAGGGCTCTGAAAATTTGAAAGATATCGGTAGATACTCTCTCACAGTCAGTCCATTAGAGTTAACTCCAAGTCCCTGAGGAGATATATTTTTCATAGTACTGGAAATTTGTTTGTTCTACAGTTTATTTAATGCCGTTTTTATATCACCGTTCAAATCATAAGTAAGAGGCCTGGCAGAATTCCTTTTCTATCTCAAAATATTTAAATACAAATCTCCCAAAGATTTTAAGCTTGATTTCGTAATTCTCGCGTCCATCTAAACATTATCGGTTTTTGTATTCATCACACTGAAGATGATAATGATACTGCTAGACACCCCACGACGATCCTCCAATGGCCGATGATTAATCAATAGGATTTAATAAATTCAGATGTCTCGCATCGGTTTAAGAGTCTTAACGTGGCCTTATTCGGTACAAAGCAACCAGCATATCTCGATAGTGAGATTATACTTCGGGAATCGAATATTTTTGGTGGTATTTATGCTTGGGGAGATTATCTTTTCACGAAGAAAAATAAGGCAAAATTGTTTATTAATAAGAACTGAACTAGCTATTTTGTGAATATGTATACAGTGTAATTTTTTTAAAACCTGATATAGGTTAACTTTTTTATTTGAAGTGATAGGCTAGTACTTCCGAATGCAAAGTTGTAGAAAATAACTTGACTATAAAAAATTTACAAACAATGCTTTGCCAGATTTCTTCAGTAGCTTTTAGATTTAGATTTTAGATTTTTAGAAGTAGATTTTTTTAACATAATTTGACAAATTTTAAAATTCGAAATAACAAATTTTATGTCACATTTCTTTATTGGAGTAGCCTGTTAAAACAATTAGCAAAAACAACTAAAATAATCAGCAGTCGGCAGGAACTAAAAGGAGTTAACGTGGCAATAGTAGGCATTGGAAATTAAACAAAAATTGTGTTGTTTGAAAGGAGCCATCATTATTGTACTGTCATTGTGATATTTGAAAGCTGTTGTATTTCAATGTGTATAAAAATAACGTTTTAATTCAGTTGCTTAGATGAATCAGTTATTTAATCAAAAAGAGAAAGTTGAATTAATTTATCTTTATATATATATATATATATATATATATATATATATATATATATATATATATATATATATATATATATATATATATATATATATATATATATATACCTGAAGAACAAATGCCGGATATCCTGGTGGAGGAAGTGACATAGGCTATCGATTCGATGAAAAATGGCAAGGCTCCAGGAGAGGATAGTATAACGGTGGAGATGTTAAAAGCTGGTGGTTGGACCTTACATAAAACACTGGCAAGATTATACACCAAATGCCTCAAACAACAAGAAGTACCCAGCTTATGGAAAATGCAGAAGTAATTCTTTCACATAAGAAAGGAGCACGGGAAGATTTAAAGAACTACCGTCCAATAAGCCTCCTGTCAGTGGTGTACAAAGTTTTCACCAAGATAATATCCAAAAGAATACTAACAAAACCTAATGAGGCACAACCAAGGGAGCAAGCAGGATTGAGAAGTGGATTCAGTACATTGGATCATATCCAGGTTCTACAGCAGGTCATAGAAAAACACAACGAATAAACTATGCCACTGTACTTGGCATTTATCGATTATGAAAAAGCATTTGATTCAATCTCAAAGCCGGCCATAATGGATGCATTGCTTAATCAAGGTGTAGAGAAAGCCTAAGTAAACCTACTAGGATCGACATATGATGATGCTACAGTGACAGTCCACGTTGACGAACATGTGGTGGGAATAAATGTAGAGCGGGGCGTGCGGCAGGGGGACGCAATATCGCCTCTTCTTTTCTCAGCCTGCCTGGAAGGAGTGTTCCGTAAGCTGGATTGGGAACAAGATGAAATAAGGATTAATGATGCGTATTTAAATCATCTTAGATTCGCAGATGATATCGTTCTTTTTTCACAAGAACCGGATGAGCTGCAAAGACACGTACAAGAATTGCAAAGGACTGGGGAAACATTTGGCTTGAAAATAAACTAGAAGAAGAGTCAGGTCAAGTCCAATAAATTTACTCAGCACAAAATGGTTTCTATTTTAGGAACGGATTTGGAAGTTATGGATCACTATATATATATATATATATATATATATATATATATATATATATATATATATATATATATATATATATATATATATATATATAGTGGGCAAAGGGTTGCAATGGAAGGGGTGGAGCGACGCGTTAAATGTGGCTGGCGGATATTTGGCAGGCTCAACATAGTGTTTAAGAGCAAACTACCACTTTGTCTGAAAAGAAAAGTCTTTGATCAGTGTGTCCTGCCCGCTATGACATACGGAAGTGAGACAGACACTCACATCACAGTCAGTTCAAAAACTTCGTGTAACACAGAGGGGAATGGAAAGATGTATGCTTGGCATTACTAGATGGGATAAAAAGACCTGCACATGGATCAGAGAACAAATGAAAGTGAATGACATCATTGGAAGAATAAAGCAATTGAAATGGAAGTGGACAGGCCATGTAGCGAGGCGATGGGACGAAAGATGGACCAGGGCGGTCATGGACTAGATACCGCTTGATCGCAAACGTCCACGGAGAAGGCCAAAAACACGATGGACTGTCTAGCCCTAAACCCTATGTCTACATTACTGAACAACAGTAATATAGGATATAAACTAAACATGAGGAATCCACGAAAGCTCTCGCACCTACTATATATGGATGACCTTAAACTAGATGGAGAAACTAGAGAAAAACTAAACTCCTTAATAAAAATAGTCGAAGAATTTAGTAGGGATATCAAGATGTCATTCGGACTTGATAAATGCTCTACCATTAGCATTCAGAAAGGAATAGTCAACAATCAACATTCAACACACTCTAACATACAACAACTGGCACCAGAAGAATCCTGTAAATATTTAGGTATACCTCAAAACGAGAAATTTAACCATAGCCAGTTAAAGAATGACTTTTCTACTATGTACGAAAAGAGGCTTACAAAACTTTTAAATACCAAACTGAACAGTGGAAACCTGATTAGAGCGATCAATGGATGGGCAGTGCCAACTCTGACCTATTCCTTTGGTATTGTTAAATGGTCAGAAACAGACCTTCATGGACTGGATAGATTAACACGTCGAACATTGACAAAATTCCGATGTCTGCATCCAAATTCATCTATAAAGCGATAATAATGCTTATTTAGGAAGACATAATCAGCTGGCGAAAATTATACATCAGCAAATTGCATTAAAGTATTCGCTATTAGATAACGCACCTGCTCCATATTATAAGTACTCACCTTCTCCCATATTGGAATCATCTGATTCAATCCTATACTGGGACAGACCAATCACAACAGATCGAACGGCCGATTATAATAGACCAGACATTGTTCTAATTAGTAAAAAGGAGAAAAGGGCTTTTATAATTGACATCGCAGTGCCACTCTCTCATAATATCAGGAAAACCGAGTTGGAGAAAACCACTAAGTATGAAAACCTTGCGTACGATTTGAAAAACCAGTGGAAACTGCATAAGGTAGAGATAGTGCCTTTCGTTATATCCGCCGAAGGCCTAATAAGTAAGAACTTTTCAAAAAATTTGAAGAACCTTGGTATCTCAAAATCGATTGCCATAGTGGAACAACGTGCAGTACTCTTGCAGACATGCCACATTGTTCGTAAAATTTTATGCTAAGTGAGAGGAGTTGAATTGCTTTCTCATTTTGGCATTGTAATATCGACCAGCTTAGGCTGAGATGCTGAGTTCAGTACGAGGATAATAATAATAATAATAATAATAATAATAATAATAATAATAATGATAATGATAATGATAATAATAATAATAATAATAATAATAATAATAATAACATTAGAAAACAACATTATTGCACAACAACATTAGAAAAACTGAGATAGAAAAATCCACAAAGTATGAAAATCTGGCATACGACTTGAAGAACCAGTGGAAACTGAGTAAGGTAGATGTAGTGCCCTTCGTTATATCCGCCGAAGGCCTGATAAGTAAGAGATTTTCAAAGAACCTCGAGAGCCTCGGGATCTCGAGATCGATTGCCATAGTGGGACAGCGTGCCGTGCTCTTGCAGACGTGTCACATTGTTCGTAAGATATTATGCTAGGGTGAGAGGAGCTGAATTGCTTTTTCATCTTGGCATTGGAATACCGGCCAGCATGAGCTGAGATTCTACAGTAAGGATGAGCAGAATAATAATAATGCTAAGTGAGAGGAGTTGAATTGCTTTCTCATTTTGGCATTGTAATATAGACCGGCTTAGGCTGAGATGCTGAGTTCAGTACGAGGATAATAATAATAAACTAAACCACCAAACCAAAACCTGAACTGAACCACCAAACTGAACGGTGTAAACCTCATTAAAGCGATCAATGGCTGGGCGGTGCCAACCCTGACATATTATTTTGGCATTGTTAAATGGTCTGAAGCAGATCTTGATGAACTGGATAGATTGACACGAAGAACATTGACAAAGTTCCGATGTTTACATCCAATTCGTCCACAAAAAGGCTATATATTCCAAGAAATTTGGTAGGCAGAGGGCTCGTGAATGTCAACAATCTTTGTCTCAATCAGGAGAATAGGATGAGAGAGCGCTTCATTAGTTCACATAGCACACTAATGAAACTGATTGTTAAGAAGGACCAGGGTTTCACCCCACTAAATCTAAATAAACAAAATCGTGTTGATAGTAGAACAGCACTGAAGGATATCGTTCAAGAATGGAAACAACATACATTACATGGGAGATTTCCTAAATCACTTCAGGATGACTCCATTGACAAATATTTGTCTCTAAACTGGCTTACCGATGGACTATTATATCCAGAAACAGAAGGCTTCGCGACAGCTATTCAAGATAAGGTAGTAAGGACAAAAAATTATGAAAGACATATTCTACACATGGATGTTGTCGACAAGTGCAGGAAGTGCGGTGGTGTAGGAGAAACAATTGAACACGTTGTTGGAGGGTGTCCAGTCCTTGCCCCTAATGCTTACCTAGGCAGGCATAATCAGCTGGCGAAAATTATACACCAGCAAATCGCTTTAAAGCACTCGCTATTTGATAAGATGCCTCCAACATCTTATAAGTACACGCCTTCCCACGTACTTGAGTCACCCGATACAATTCTTTACTGGGATAGACCAATTACAACAGATCGGACCGTTGACTATAATAGGCCGGATATTGTTCTAATTAACAAAAAGCAGAGGAGAGCTTTCATAATTGACATTGCGATACCACTCTCTCATAACATCAGAAAAACTGAAATGGAAAAGGTCACGAAGTACGAAAATCTTGCAATTGATCTGAAAAATCAATGGAAACTCCAGAAAGTGGAGGCGTTACCTTTTGTTATATCCGCCGAAGGCCTAGTAATCAAAACCTTTTCCAAAAATCTGGAAATTCTTGGTGTTTCAAAATCGATTACCACAGTAGGACAACGAGCAGTTCTCTTACAAACTTGCCGCATTGTTCGTAAGGTACTAAGCTGAATGGGAGGAGCTGAACTGCTTTCTCATTCTGGCATTGTAAACCCGACCAGCCTAGGCTGAGAAGATCGGTGAATCATGTTTGTGATAATATATATATATATATATATATATATATATATATATATATATATATATATATATATATATATATATATATATATATATATGCAGTATATTTCCCAAATTAATGAATGAACGAGCTTTAAAACTTATTAGTACTACCTAGATAACAAAGTAATTCAGTTATATCAACTACACAATCGATTGCTTTAAACCAGCACCATTTAAAATAAAATGAAATGCTTTGTCAAAGACGTCTTAACGAACAATCAAGAGAAGACGATCTTATCTTGGATCGGGCCTCGGCGAAAGAGAAAATAAAAATAGAGATCCTTCATTAATTATTAATGTGACAAAATAACAAAGATTTCGTTCGTTTATGGATGCTGATGTCCGATTTGCATATTTGATTGGGACCAGTGGGACAGCAAGGCTTTTGTTTGGGAATAACTATGTAAATTTTGGTCGGCGGGGCGACCTCTATGGGCATTGTGGTGCAGCTGGTTCCGCGAACTACGAAAAAAAGATTCAGAACGCAAACAAATGACTTTAAATATTCCTAAATGGGTAAAAGTTTCACCAAAAACAGTTATTGTTCTTAGCAGTTATTGTGTTATAAAGGGTTGTTCAATAAGACTGTCCGAACTTTAAAATGAGATCTAATGAAAACAACATGTGATAATCCGATAAATTTTATTTTATCTTGAAGAACAAATAATGGTAAAAGGTAAAGTGTTAGGGTTAGAGGCGCATCAGCAACTAGGCTATTTAGCGACTGGACCTACAGCTTGACGTGGGTTCCGAACCACGGTCAATCAGCTTCCGACAAACCCAGGCCAGCACCCCCTTTGGGCTATAAACCCTAAGTTATAGTATGTGCCTACCCATAAGTCTATCAGGAAACCTACCGACTGGCGAGTGACCAACGTAGACCATTTCTCAGAAGGCATCCGGCCTTACCCAGCCTTTAACTGGCGTGACTGAGGGGTAATTCGTTGTCGGATTTTACACTCTTGCCTAGAAACAATCACAAACATTTTAGGAAGTAAACAGACAGAAGAAAGAAAGAAAAACAACCATCCGAGTGCTGGAATCGAACCAACTACAGCTCCAGTACGGTTTTCGGCTCTTACCGTCCGCACCAACGCGACCGGCGAACAAATAATGGCATTATATTTTGAAAATAATGTGATTCATGTCCTCCTGGGCTTTGTCTGGTAGAATACATTCTAGAGACTCAGTTTCCTATTACTCTTTCGCACTTATCGCGTGGTATTTTTTTAATGATAGCCTGAATGTTTCGTTTAAGGTCAAGAATTGTTCGGGGTTTATTTATATAAACCACAAATTTAACATAAGTCCACAAAAAATAAAAATCCAAGGGGATGACATTACTTTACAGTAGATTCGCGTAATAACGTACATTCGTATAAACGTACTTTTGCGAAATAACGCGTCCAGGAATCTTATTTTTATATATTCAAGGAAATTAACCCTGTTTTAATAATTTCACTTTTCGTTTTGTTTAAAACCGATTATTCAGAATCAGTTTGCACCGTATTGTGCCATATTATTATGTTTCTAAAATTAGATTGGTTGTTTCACATAAAACTATTTAATTTAATTGTTAATAATTTTAATTGTTTAATTAACAATCTGCTTACGATTCAAAACTATTGAATTCACGTTACTAATAAAAATATTTTTTTTTTCAAAATAATTATATGTAGTGGTCTTAAACTTTTTTTTTAAACTTGTAAAAAAGTCTGTAATATGACTTTGCTTTTGGCGATATACAAGAATATTTTGTTATAAATACATTTCTATTTCAAGCGCTACGCTCAAAATGCCATCTTCTGTAGTGCTTTTAAAACACAATTCGTTTATAACTCCGCTTAGACACAATCACAAACAGCACAACTTTATTATCCAACTCCAACAGGAAAGCTAAAGATTGCTAAATAAAATTTTCGGGAATAGGCCATTTAATACAAATACATAACTCTAAGTAAATAATGCTGGACCTAATCGCAAAACAAAACTGTAGTAGCGTTTGTCGGTCGGTAAAGGCAACTGCCTGTCTTTTGCTTTGATTGAAATTTTCTTTCCGTTCTACCGCACAATACATGTTACCGAAATAAAAATAAAATTAATTCAAAATAAAGTATCTTATATACGCCGACCAGAAATTTGGTAATTTCCTACAGAAGTATTTAATAACGGAATACGTTATAAAAATTAATTATCTATTGGATGCTTCATATTATTATCTGCCGGGACTTGCTAATTCGGTACGTTATATTCGTAGATAAGTAATAAGCGTGTACGTTATAAGTGAGCTTTACTACATATATATACATATATACATATATATATATACATATATATATATATATATATATATATATATATATATATATATATATATATATATATACATATATACATATATATATATATATATATATATATATATATATATATATATATATATATATATATATATATATATATATATATATATATAATATACAGGGTGTTAGGTAAACATGCGGCAAAAATTAAATGGGTTATTCCTTGACTTATTCTAAGAATATTTTGATGTATGTTGATTTTTGAAAAACCCCTTTGTTTCGAAAATACAGGGTGAACAAAATTTACGACATTAACAACATTTTATTATCAAAAAGTACATGTAAAGTTGCTGAATCTACAATAAATGTTCGAAATGATTTCCTCCAGCCTTGATACAAGCATTCAATTTTCTAGTCATTGACTGCCGAACTCTTTCAAACACACCAGGGTCGTTTCTAATAGAGTTACACCCAGCAATTATCCGATTTCGCAAATCATCCAAATTCTTCAATGGAGTAGTGTAAACTAATGACTTCAGATATCACCCTGTATATATATATATATATATATATACATATATATATATATATATATATATATATATATATATATATATATATATATATATATATATATATATATATATATAAATAAATGCACACACACACACACAGGATATGTATGTACATAAATAAAAAGAATCTTGAATATAAATCTAGCAAAACTAATTCGGCGATTATTCAATAAAATCCAGAATTATCGAGTAAAAAAACGTCTTGGCAATCTAAAGCGCTCCATTGAACAAACTTAAAAGCCGCGTCCTTTAATGGAAACGTTATTTCCATCAATTTTTCACCAGATTACCGAACCGTAACCCCCCGCCGCCCTTCCCCTGACCCCGCCGTCGTTTTCTCGGTCGAAAAACAACGCCAAAACAAAACACGATCCATTTTTTCGGATATCTATCCGCCTCCGGCTAATGGCCGTCATTTATCACAGAGCTGGTCCTTATTGAAATTCGGTACGCGTTCTAGAGGGACGTAGGGGGATATTTGTTTGAGAGGGATACGCGAAACTGGTCGATCAATTCGCACCAGGTCCAGAACATCACGTACCTGATGTTAACGACTGTTGTGTTCGTCAGGGGTTGAAATTGAAGTATTTCTATGAAATTCTGTATTTCTAGAAAGTATAAGTAATCTGAATAATTAAAAAAGAGAAGGAAAGACAATTTAAAGTTTATATAAAACATGTAGAAAACTAATTTTACCCAATGTAATACTAGGCTAATTAAAAGTAAAGTGTTTGGGTTAGAGGCGCATCAGCAACTAGGCTATTTAGCGACTGGACCTACAGCTTAACGTGGGTTCCGAACCACGGTCATCAGCTTCCGACAAACCCAGGCCAGCACCCCCCTCGGGCTATAAACCCTTGGTTATGTGCCTACCCATACCCACCAAACCAACGTAGAGCACTTCTCAGAAGGCATCCGGCCTTACCCAGCCTTTAACTGGCGTGACTGAGGGGTAATTCGTAGTCGGATTTTACACTTTTGCCTAGAAACAATCACAAACATTTAGGAAAGATAAACGGACAGAAGAAAGAAAAATAACCATCCGAGCGCTGGAATCGAACCAGCTACCGCTCCAGCGCGGATTCGGCAAAGCAGACGCTCTTACCGCCGCACCAACGCGACCGGCTAGGCTAATTAAAAAGTTCGCGGAGCAACACCTATAGAGCAGTAAAAGAACTATATAATCTACAGTATTTTGAAGTTTCATCCTTCATAAGCACATATGCGAAGTTTCAAGTCGATCTGTCAATTCATTCGTACAAAAACGGCAGTTTAAAGTAAACGTCTGAGGGTAATATTAAATAAAATTTTTTAAATATTTTAATGATAAATGGTGCAATGTTCGAATTATTTGTACAAAAAAGGTTTAAAAGCGATTGAAATTTATAGTGAAATAGTAAATATATTACGGGGGTTTACTCCTTCAAAAACAGTGAGTTTTAACGTGGTTATACAAGCCTGGATAATAATCCTCGTTCTGGACGTCCAATAGGAGCAACTACTGAACAAATAATTAATTCTATACATGATATAGTTATGGATGCCAGACAACTGATTTTGTATATCTCAACTGAACGAGTGTATCATATTTTGAAAAAGGAATTGGGCTTGAGAAAGCTATAAAGCTATAAAGATGGGTGCCGCATTTGTTAAATTCTGATCAAAAACGACTTCGAGTAAAGTTTTCTACCAACATTTGGATCTTTTTTGAAAGAATAAAATATATTTGATCCAGATCTTCGATAACAAACCGTAAAGTGAACTGAGCCTGGTTGTTCAGCTCCGAAGCAGCTGAAACAAAGTGGTCAAAATCGACCAAAAAGGTTATGGCATCATTTTTTTAGGATACAAACGGCATTTTGCTAATTGATGAACCATTGGTGAGAAAATATCTGGTTTAGCGAAGAAATAAAAAAAAAATTCTCGAGACAATGCACCGACTCACAGACGTGTTCTTGCAGTGGCCAAATTGAAGGAGTTACACTACTAATTGTTGGAGCATCCACTATATTCACCAGATCTGGTCACAGATGATTTTTATATGTTCCCAAACCTCAAAAAATTCCTACGTGGCAAGCGTTATCATCAAATGAAAAAGTTATAGCAGCCGAAAATGAATATTTTGAAAATCACTTCAGGGATGAAGTAAAAGAATTGGAGAACTGCTGGAAAAAATGTGTTGAGATTAAGGGAGAATATATGGAAAAATTAAGTAGTTTTTTCTATTATAAACTAGTTTTATCATTTCTGATCCGTGAACTTTTCAATTAGCTTACTATATGAGAGTTAACACAATATATTCGAGAAGATAACCGAAAATGCCAAAAATTATAAGGCAGGTTTGCTACACGATAAAAAAAACTATGCCTCATGTACATCGCGACATCGCTATAGTAACAAAACATACAACGAAGTGAGAGAAACTTTATAGAGACTGAAGGGATTGGTTCAAAAAGTGAGACTGGAAAGAAATTAACAAAATTATATATGAATTGTCATCACGTTCTTCCAATATTAAATCATTGTCTTCAATGAAAAAGTCCCCAGTGCTGCCATCTATTCCGATGCCGACATCATCATTAGCTTTCCACATTTGTGCCAAAAGTGACAATGGGAGGTCGTCTTCAGCATCTGAATCTTCTGCGTTTTGCGTTAGAGTTACTATGTGTAATTCCAAATTTGAATCAGCAATTTTGAATTGTATTCTTTGATACCCGGGTCCCATGCATTTTAAATAGGAGAAATTGCATCCAAAACGTTCATTTTCTTTGAGAGTTTTTGAGCTGACTCGGCAGTGTTAGTGACTAATAAAAGTTTTTTAACTATATTTAAATAAATGTTCTATAAAAAGATTTTAAACTCTTAATAATGCCCTGGTCTAGAGGTTAGTACACAGACATGCAATTGGGAGGTAAAAATATCAATTCTTCATCATCATCATGATCTATACTCGTTTACCGGCCATTACCAGTGTCGAGTTAAGGTTTCTTAATCGCCTGTCATTCTCTTCCTCCACTCCTCTCTAACCCTTGTAAGTTTCTCGGCCCCTCTCCAGTCCAGTCCCACTTCTCTAAGATACTTGCCAATCTCATCGTTCTATTTCTTTCGTAGTCTACCCCTCGTACCCCTTTCAGTTTTTCCCATTTTTCTACACTAAGAGAGTGTTCTCTTAATCAGTCTCGTGTATTTTCCTTTCTCCTTTCTTCTACAGATTTTACTCCCAATCTCCTCCTAATTTCATTGTTTGATACGCGATCCCTCAGAGTTAGTCCTATAATTCTTCTTAATAAGCTAATCTATCAGGCCTGTATTCTTCTCTCTGATGTTCATTTAGCTTCCACATTTCGGAGCCATATATCAAGGTTGGGATGCATATTATGCCTCTAATCTTGGCTCTATTTTCATTTCTCTCTTGTAAAATACTTTTTTAATTAGCGAATCAAATAATCAGGTGTTGACTTTATTATTTCTATTTTTATCTGTCGATTTTCCGCTATAGCAATTCCTAAGTATTTAAATTGTTCCAGCTATGTATTTTCTAATCTAGTTCCTATGTTCTTGTGTTTTCTCGATACCACCGTTATTTTTAATTTGCTTCGGTTTATTGTCAGTTGATTTTTACCCAGCTCCTTGTACCATATATGCAGGTCTTTTTCTCTTTTCACAAGCAGTACTATATCATCCGCAAAAGCCAAATGATTAATTTCTACACTTTCTAGATTGATATCCCCATGTTGTTTTCTTTTTTCTTTTGCTCTTTCTCTATTCTGACAAAATTGCCTTTTTTTCCCCACCAACCCCCCAAAGCCCCCGTAACAAAAAAACTGTACGTGTTACAATAATTAGTATTTCAAAATACTCCATATACATCTATTTTCATCAATGTTACCTCAAAATAACAATAACAACAAAAAAACAATGGGGGTGAGACAATAAGAATCAAAAAATCAAATCTATTAATTGTAAATCAGCTTTCTGTAACAAACATCTAAGGAAATCGTAGCGAAAAAACGAACTCGTGAACAAAAATAATGATCTTAATCGGGTGGTTTTTGCTCCGCATGTTAAAAACTAAATGACAATTTCCAACACCCGGCTGTCGTGTGAAATTCAGAACCCGGTCGAGATCGCATTCCACCGGCTACCTGCACACACCCACGAACAATGGTACGCTGCGCAAGAACCCGACCGTCTAAAATTCCGCTTTTGTCCACGTAGGACGGTTCGCGCCGTACAGCACCCAAAAAATGACGGCGTAAATTAGCCATAATCATGGTTGTGTTGATTGAAAAACGTCCTTGGTTTGGTAATTAATTCGTGTGTAAATATATTTCATAACGGTTTTATTCTTTATAATTAGTTGTACTTTGAAACTCAAACATTTTTGTCGCTTATATCGTATTATAGTATAGGGGGTGTAAGGGAGAGTATTTTTGTAAATTTAACCCACCATTTTTTTATAGAAAAAAGGGTCAAAAACTGTTTTTAATTCTTCCAAAAATTAACCAAATAAGACTAAATTCCAAGAGATTTACCACTAGACACAGCATCACTAGAACCATGTTAGCAGCAACACCAGGAGATTACTTAATTAAAAAAAAAATGATATTAATTTTTGAATAAACTTTTTTAGAAAATTACAAAAAAATATTTCAATTCACCCTCTATAAAATATTTAAGTTTTTCGTAAAAAAAAAGATTAATTTTTCAAAGTTAGCCATTTTCAATTTTTTTCTTTTTTCCAATAAAACTTACACTCATTGTACGTTTGAGCCTTGTCTTGAGCCAACTTTCCTGTTTATTTTTTTATATAATTTTATTATAAACGCAAAGTTAAATTACCAAAAAAAAAACAGGAAAAAATCAATAAAAAAAAGTAGAAAGAAAAGTTGGCCCCCCCCCATGGAACTTGCGGCATTAAACGTAGATGAACGAAATTTTTCTGGGGAAAAAAAGAGAGAACATTAAAAATGACGAACTTTGAAAATAAATGATTTTTTTCCGAAAAGCTCTACAGAAGAAGAAAAACCTGAAAATGAATTCAAATATTTTTTTGAAAAGTTCATTTAAAAATGAATAATTTGAAAAAAGGCGTCTTACTTTTTCAATTTTTGGGAGAGTTATGGCTAAAAAAAACGAGGATTTTTTGAAAAATGTTGATAACTTTGTTTGAATTTGTAACTCCGGTTGAGTAAACATAATTGAAAAAAATAACACAAAAAAGTATTTAGTGGGGTACTATAACACAAAAATTTCAGCCAAATCAAAAGGAGGGGTCGGGCTCAAATATATATATATATATATATATATATATATATATATATATATATATATATATATATATATATATATATATATTACCTTTAAGTTTTTGGAGCCACATTAGCTGTGGTGTACAAGGCGTTAGCCTTACGTTACGGCAGTTAATGTGGAGCGGGTTCGAATCCCGTACTAGGCAAAAAAGTTTTTCTAAGATTCTTGTGAATGTATCTAGGTAAGAGTGTAAAATCTGACAAGGATCACTCCTCAGTCACGCCAGTTCGAGGCTGGGTAAGGCCGGCTGCCTTCTGAGAGGTTTTCTACGTTGGTCACCCAACAGTCGGTAGGCTTCTCGAGATACTTTCGGTTAAGCACAAAACCAAGGGTTGATAGCCTGAGGGGGGTGCTGACCGGGGTTTTCGGTAGCTGATGACTGTGGTTCGGAACCGACGTTAAGCTGGTAGGTCCAGTCGCTAAATAGCCTTCTCAGTTGCTAATGCGCCTCTAACCCCAAAACTTTACTTTACCTTTAGATTTATATTTTTAAGCTAATACTAATAAATTTCAGAACTGATACTGATAATTTAACTAGTATATATAATGACATAATTAAATGTTAAATAAATGTTTTTTTTACACTTAATACTATTAAAAATGAAAAACTATTAGCTTAAAATAAATGATAAAATATGTCAAAGTCAAAAAATGTGTCAATTAAAAACTAACGAAAAAATATTTTAAAACAAATCTCAGTTAATAGTTTATAATTATTACTCTAACATAAATATTGTATATGAAGATATTAAAAAAAAGTATGTATTAAAATGTAAATTTATACTATGTATAGGAAACGTTTACAAAATAAAAAATTATTATTATTACATTCATTGAACGAAAACGCAAGAAAAAACAAAAAAATAATGTTAAACGGTCTAACGGAAGAGTTCATAAAAATTAACTCCTAAGGAGGGTTGCGGGGGCGTAAAAGATAAATATACTACGAAAATTTAAATTAGGGATTGTATGGCTGTGAATGCTTCGCAATTCTGAGAAAAACATTGTTAAATTGGTAAAAGCTATGGAATTCTAAAAGTAATTTTAATCATAAAAAATCAATTATTACTAAAGTTTAACAACTTTTTATTCTTCTTTTATTCTCGATTGTAAGTTTAGGTTCAATGATAACACCAAAACATATACGAAGCAAAACAAAAGCGAGTAAATACAAGACACTGTGTAATGAGCTGTATCATACGCCTACCAAATGGGAACATTTTAAAGAATAGATGCAAATATATCTGACAAGAGAGAAAAGAAGATGTTAAGACCAATCTGCAGAGGAAAAAAAGACAAAAGGTGGAAACAATACAGCAGAGAGACAGGGGAACTTTACAGTGAATCAAAAATAAGTACTTAATCAGAATCTACAAAATAGTATATATTGAGTAGGAAAAGAATAACAAATATAACTCTCTGAAAAGAACCAAAACCGTATTAAATTGTATAAAATTTAAGAAGCCCGACGTATACAAATAACATAAAATAAAAATATCACTGCTTCTATGGGTGTATTTACACGAACTGACAAAATTTCATAATCACATATTTATGGTAATCGGAGGACCTGCGGTCTCCTGGCATTTTAATGCGTTTCGAAAACATTTTTATGGTCGTTTCCATGGGGTGGTCATATGGTGATATTAATGTTCGGCTTTTAATTAGTCTTGGTGTTTTTTATGGCAGTCGATTTATTTATTGGCGGTTTGTTCGTCTAGACGTTTAAATAACTGACTCAAAAGAAAAGTGTGGGAGGGTTAATCAATTTATAAAAATATGGAGTAAAAGTGACACGTTTATACAGGCAAAGGAAGATACAAAACAAGAGTCGTTGGGTCCTCTATGAACTCACAGCCGAGAATGATATTGCGTGATTACCAATAATCCAAAAAGTGAAAATTGTGAGTTTCTGGGAAAACCGGAAGAAAATCAAATATTTAAAAAGAGTTATCAATTATCATCAGTAACTAACAGCAAAAACGACTTTGGAAATGAGCACCGAGTAAGGTTGGGAGACCTTATCGCACCTGACCTATTCTCCAGACATGGTCCCTTAGGATTTTCATCTATTTCGATTTCTGCAACATTACCTGGTTGACACCCGCATCAGATCTCCTAAGGAAGTTGAAAAAAGTTTCAGTATTTTTACCACATAAAAACCACCAATTTTTTTCGATCTGAGATTCAACGGGTGCCTGAAAGATGGCGGAATTGTGTAGAAAGTGAAGGAGGTTACTTCTAAGATTAAGTTTATTACTTTTTTCATAAATATATGTTTAAGATAGTCCAGAAACGTACTTGAACTTAATATATCGTAAAGGAAAGAAACCAGATAGAACTAACACTTATTCTTACCAAAGCAGTAGAAATCTGGAGAGGAATACCCAGATAAATAGAAGAAAAGCAAAAAATATGAATGGCAGAGGATTCAGTAACCATCAATGGACCCGTTGCAATAACCATCACTGAACTGCATATATTAAGGTTGTTGCTTTGTTAATGTTCAATGTACAATCCAATGGGAAACTCCCAACTTGTTGGGCAACACTTCCAGTACTTCTGATGGAATCATCTTCAAAAATATAAAACATTTGTTTTCAACTTCAGGACCGATATACCAAGCGTATCGTTAGATCCGCGTAAAATATATTTTTGGTTCTAAATCGAATTTACATTCTGGCAAAAAAGTACCGGGAATTGATCATTTGAAAAGCCCGCTTAAAGAGATTCTCTAAATTCTTTTTATCGCTAAGTTGGCACAACTGTCCTCTATACTGAAGCGTTATCATCGATTAATCGTTATATGTCATTTAGCTTGTTGACAGTGTTCGATTTTATCAGGTTATCTCCAGTGTGTTTTGCAATTTTTACAATGGATAAAAACATCGAACAAAGAATCTGTCTTAAATTTTGCATTGCAATTGGAATTTCGTGTGCCGAGTCGCTGAAAATGTTGCAGAAGGCTTACAGTGAATGGATTTGCCTCGCTCTGTTCGGCCATCATCGTCTTCAACTGAAGTTAACATCGCAAAAGTGAAGGAAATAGTGACTGAAAATCGTCATTTAAGTTTAACAGAGATAGCCGCTGATCTTTCTGATACTCACGAATCAATTCGTACAATTTCAAGCGATTGTTGCTAGACCTGAATTTTCTTCACAAACTCAATCGCGTAAAGGTCGCTGAAGACATGCTAGAACGAGTCAATTCCGACTCCACATTCATAAAACGCATTGTAACTGGTAAGACTGTAAGACACTGTAGTGTAAGTTAGTCAACAATGGAATGGCGCCTTCCAAATGGTCGATCCAAAGTTAAGGTGATGTTTGTTTGTTGACTGTTTTCTTTGATTATCGCGGTGTTGTGCACTCGGAATTCTTGCCAAAATGTCAGACGGTAAATAAAGGATATTATCTGATCGTTATGCGGCATTTGAGAGAGCAAATTCGTTGAAAAAGAGCAGAATTGTGTAAAAAAAACTCTTGGAATAAAAGTCTTTCATCACGACAAGGCACACTCTCACAAGGCTATCATTGTGAACGAATTTCTGACCAAAATTCAACAAACACCATCGAACAACCACCGTATTCACCTGATATGGCTCCGGCCGACTTATTTTTCTTTCTAAAACTCAAATTACCATTTCAAGGCACCCGTTCTCATTAGACAGAAACCATAAAAAATAATTCGCGGCGAGAACTGAAGTCGATTTCGGAAAATGCGTTTAAAAAATGTATTCACAACTGGATAAATTTGGATAAATTTGGATAAATAATAAACATTTGGTGTTTTATTGACCAATTCCAGGTACTTTTTTCACAGAATGTAAATGCAAGCACTGATCTACACTGACATAATCTTTATCGCAATGTTTAAATATTGATAAGATTTTTAATTTCTCAAAAATTGTTTTAACAATGAGCAAGGAAAAAAAGGTCCTTGTTGTTGAATTAATATTTGGCAAATATGCTTTTACAAATATTTGCTTAAACTGATAATTGGGATGCTTTAGTTTTTTACTCATGTTGTAAGAAAAGTTTTTCTTTAAAATACCGTGAATAATCGTTGGTTCAATTTACGTAGGTACTTTCCCTTACGCCCCGTATATGCTTTTACGAATTTGTAAACGGAACTTATATTTTCCGTCCCTGTGCCAATAAAATTTTGATACCCCATAGTCTGTTTTAAAAATCCAAAAACTTTTCGACATATCTCTCTTTCCCCTTATTTTCCCTCGGCAACTTTACATCGTCCCATCCCACTTATTACAAACTTTCTCTCATTATATCGAAGTAAGAGCTTCAGGAGTTGAGTTTAATAAAGCGGTCGCGACATCTGGCGAGGCGACCAATTCAAACTTTGTAATTACTGCTTATCCCCGTGGTCTCATATAACCGAAGAAAACATCCTGGGAGAAGTCGCCGATGCTGTTAGGAAGCAGGGGTGAGGAGGACGAGAGGGAGGAAAAACTCTGCGGCATATTAAATTTTTAATCCGGTGGTTTTAACATCCCGGAGGAGCTTGTTGAAAATATATTAGGTATACTGTTACTGAATTTATAACTTCGAATATATCAGGACGATTCGTGAGTTCGGCTGTCTAATAAGAGTGTCTGAAATTGAACTGTCGTTCAAATGTCCTTCTCGCCTTCGTCTGGTGGAATGTATTCTGGAGAACCAATTTTCGATTACTTTTTCGCATATATCGCGTGGTACATTTTGAATAAAAACAATGATTGAATTTGAAAAAAATTGTTGAAACTGAAACGATTATACTTGTAATAGTTGCGAGTTTATAATGGGTAAGGTGTCGAGTTAATCGTTTCCTAATGAAAATTGTTTGTAGTTTTATGTAGTGTGTTGTGTTTTACGTAATAAATTAACCTACAAAACCAAGACACTGATTATGTCTGGGAAGTACTGAAGTTAATAAAGATTCAGAAAATTGTTGTCCAGGAATCTTCAACTACAAACGATTATATATATATATATATATATATATATATATATATATATATATATATATATATATATATATATATATATATATATATATATATATATATATATATATATATATATATATAGTTCATATTGTTTCGCGGATGGAAGAATACGCTAGACTATTAGTCCGGGAGTACATCCGATCGTTTGTGTCCCGTTTATTGGGAACGTGCAGACGTTTCGCCAAGGTCACACTTGACATTCTCAATGCTTGTCTGAAGACTGAAAGCTGTGGAAACTGTCTCTTAATATTTATATTCTTCTCGTTCAGCTCTACTCCTATTTTCATAAAATTCGACTATTTGTCTAGTTAACCTACTCGGATTCATCCGTTTTATGTGTCCGTAAAACTTAAGTCTTCTTTTTCTCATATCGCTATGTGTGTATATCTGTGTATTGTTTCATTTCTTGGTTTTCTCGAAGTCGGTATGTTGTGCTATTTATTTGTTTGGAACCTAGGATTTTTCTTATGATTTTTCTTTCGTTCTTCCTTTCTTTCGTTCGTACAACGAATTGTACAGTTTTGTCTTAACAGTCCATGGACTAAGACTGTCATTCAAGATTGATTAACTAATAATAATAAAACTGTTTTAATCAAAATGCTTAAAACTGAACTATTAAGAATGGTAGCGAATTATGTACCACAACCAAATGTATTATTTTGATATATTTCCCTAAGTGAATGTTTTTTTAGATATAAACCAGCATGGAAATATTTAGTAGACAACTTAGCAGAACAATATAGGCAGAAAGTTTTAAGTATTCCACCATACAACTGCATTTTCAATCCAATTGAACTCATATGGAGAATTGTCAAAAATTACTATAATAAACACATGGATAGACTGTATAAACAACTGTACAAACACACAGCAAGATTGTATAAACATGTGGCGTGAGACACTTCACACTGTTACTCCTGAGATATGGAAGAATACGATCAAGCATACTAAAAAGGAAATAATGAAATGGTATGACAGAGATCATGTACTGGATCGAAAAGTTCTTCCCTTAATTATAAATACTGCAGATGATAGCAATGATTGCAGCCAGTACTTTTCAGACTCCGATTAATGAAAATAAGTGCAAGCAGATATTTCATTTGTTTTTTTTTTGTTTAGTACTTATATATTATATATTAATAAATGTCATTGATAATTATATAATCTTTTTATTTTAATAACCATTCAAATAATAAAAAATGTTGTCGATGATTTTTGAACGAAGCATTTTACATGTGCTGAATCTATCTAGAGGTATTAAATCAACGACATTTGCAAGACTTTCAACATTTATTATAATTTTATTGCTTACTTTGTAATTTGCATTAATTTTTTTAATTGTTATTAAAGTAAAATTGTAAAAATGATTCGCTAAAATAAGGTTATGATGTTTAATCGCAATCTGGCAACAGCACAGCCGATATTTTGATCACGTGCTTAATGACGTGCAACGGTTTTAATTTTGTATAAACTATACATTTATATCATTTGTAGTTTCTGGGCTAGGGTCGTTTTTTTCGGATAACTTCGTTATTTTCGATTTTATCCGATATTTATTTACATGAATAGAGTAAAAACAAATTTTCTTGAGACTACAATAAACTACAAACAATTTAGCACTAATTTCATTATACTATTGTTTTTCCTGCATAATTACTGACACTACAAAAAGATGAACTATACTACATTTATTAGCATCGTTTGTAGGCAAAAATAAGCAAAAAAAAATCGACTATTCTTTAATGCTGGTTCCAGCGTGATGGAGCTACGAGAAGATTGTTTTTATATATCTATTTATAAGAATAAGGTTTAATTTTTATTTGTTTTTTGTAAATATTATAGTTATTTTTTGTAAATTGTTACTTATTTTTATATTATATTTTTTTCTCGAATAGAAAGTGAAAAATATATTTAAAATAATTTACGCAACATAATTTATTAATCATTATTACAAACACCGAAAATCTCAGAGAAAATTAGTTTATATTTACAGTAAATAAACTGTGTATATCATATACTAATACATCGGTCAATAAGTTCCCGGTCTCACATATAGATGGCGTCACGTACGAAAAATCCTTACCAGTGGTCGATTGTGTTAACCTTCAAACGTCACGTGTCAAAATTTCATGACAATCTGTCTACTAGTTTCTGAGTTGTACTTTAAGTGACGCTACTTTTGTTATTTCTAAAACAATGAATTTCGTGTGTTGATTAAGCATTGCTTTTTGATGAAGAAAAATACCCTTTAAGCAATACAATGGTTTGATGAATATTACACTTTCTGACTGGGCCCCAGGAAAATCAACCATAATTGATTGGTATATTGGTAAGCTGTAAGTAAAGCTGCAGGAGATAGTTGATATCATGAAGATATCGATAGAAAGTGGTTACACCATTTTGCATGCACATTTGGGAATGTATAACTTGTTATCGAAATGCTTACCGCGTTTGCTTAGAGCGGACCAAAAACAACAACGTATTGATGATTCTGAGCAACGTTTGGAGTTGTTTAAGTAAAATAAAAAGGATTTTTTCATGAGGTATGTGACAATGGATGAACAGGGTGTGACAATGGATGAGTGGACAGCAAAGGGTGAAAGCCGTCCAAAGTGACCAAAAACACAACCATCGGGACGCAAGGTTATGGCCCCTGTATTTTGGGATGCGCTTGGGATATTGCTCATCGATTATCGAGAGACCCTGAGGCAGACCGTTCTTCTGTGTCCTTCATCTACTTTGTTTTCTGCATAGCTCAACGCGAAATATTCGGTTGGAAAGAAGCACAGAGATGATCCGAAGCAGACCATAGTCGTTCGTGAGGTTGTAGATCTTTAATAGAAGCAGGCGGTGATTCATGGTGTCATAGGCTGCTGAGAGGTCTACGAAAACGCCACCTATAGCAAGTCGGTGTTCATATCGGTCCTCGATCTGTTTCAGACCAAGGATCTGGGATGTGTATGTTCGGCCTGGACATCATCTATGTAGGGTAAAGCGGGGCTAGTTGATCATAGGGACAAGTTATGCAATCGAAATATTTCGAAAACATACACAAAAAAGTGTAAATGGAAAAGAAGGGATTATGGGAGGGGAATACATAGCGCGACTCAATTGCTGTCCCATGCTCCGATAAAACAAGAGAACGCTTTATTTTTTTTTTTCGGCGCAAAAAAAATATTACAGGTCATCATAATTTTTCTACTATACTTGTATTAAAACACTTAATAAGGATTACGTAACTATTTAAAGATTATTTAATTATTATTCTTTCGATTATAGATGGTTATTTATTTTTAACTCTTATGGTTTTTTTATAATCTCATTTTTATTTTGTTGTCTTAACTGGGGCTAGTTCAGTCTACTGATAATTGTATTAATGATTAAACAAAGATCTTAGGTAAATGATTATAGATCAAAGGTTAAGGATCTAACAACATGATCTAACAAGTTCTTGATCTCATAATTATTACTACAATATAATTATTCTTAAATATTTCATTTCAAATAAAAAAAGTGTAATAATAATCTAAAGATTGGAAAGATTTAATTTTGTTTGATTTTAATTATATTTTTCCAGAGATATAATAACAATATCAGTTATCAGACATATAATAACAATATCAGTTATCAGACATATAATAACAATATCAATAATCATAATAAATACGTATTTGCTAGTTGATTACAATTATTTTGTATTCAGATATTGTATACAGTCAAGTCCAAATTAGCCATTGCTTAACTAGCCCCATACCCATGCTCAACTAGTCCCACTAGTGGGGCACGTTGAGCAACTTGAAGAGCTCTCGCCTTTCCGATAATAACTTTTAAACTTGTACTCGGATCGTTTTTTACACCGTTAGACGTTTTAGAGAAGAGTAAATTACGAATCTAACAGAGTAACAATCAATTAAATCCGAAGCATATTCTTAAAGTTATGGGAGATCAAGCGAACAGTTGCTCAACTAGCCCCGCTCTACCCTAATCGCTGGTTGTGTGTGCACATTTTTTGTTTCTATATCATAATCTGTTACTTCTGCTCTGATTCTTTATTTGCTTACATACTTTGCTGTTATAGTCGGGTGATTCTTTTTTAATTTTGTGTATTCTATTTGTAATATTTGACAGGTTAAACAGGAATAAATAATAATATTAATAATACTAATAATAGAGTTATTGATGCGTTTGAAGGACGAGGTCGCAAAAAAGGCTCCAAATGAACAAAAGACCAATGCTCCGTGTCATAAATAGTTGACAACGATGGCTAAACTGCATGAATTACACTTGTACTTGTATTATTGCACGAATTGTATTCTCATCTACCGTATCCTCCAGATCTGGCCCCCAGCGACTATTTCCTGTTCTCAGACCTCAAAAAAATGCTCGCTGGAAACAAATTTCGCAACGAAGAGGTAATTGTCGAAACTGAAAGAAACTTTGAATGCAAAGAGAAATCGTTTTATAAAAAAGATATAAAAATGTTAGAAAGACGTTGGAATGATGGTATTGCTCTTCAAGGAGAATATATTGATGAATAAAGTCGAAATTTGCAAAAAAACTGTTTTGTCAGACTGGGGACTTATGACCGATGTGTTATAAAATGCAGAATTGTGTTAGATTTTTGAATTTCATTAATTGTCTTGGTCTCACGATCTACGAGACCGGCGCGGCCACTTACATTATAAAATTTCGCGCGAACTACCGGAAAGTTATCAGTAATAAGATTTTCATACGATTCCAATTGGTGCAATGTACCGAACACATTTGAAACAGTGTTGCCCTTATTACATTTAAATGTTCTGGTTACATTTAAAAGTTTGTTATTGATTGTCAGTGCCAGGAGCATTGTAGCACATTTAAAAACAAACTAATACTATTATTGTATAATATGTACAGAACCTTTCCTAATAAGGAACTGTTAGCAATGCTCAAGTCTGATATTCTCCCCTAATTATTCCTTCAAATTATATCCATCATTATTTTTGATGAAATATTTTTGTTAATTTCACATTTAACTCGCAATAAATAGGTCGAAAAAGAATACCTGACTAGACCTATAAAAACTCTTATCTTCACTATCCACCTTCCAATCACCCTTTCCATCAACCCCCTCCTCCATTTCCACGACGAGTTGGAGGGGTGGGGTGCGCCGGGAGTGAACCGAACCGCGTACCATCGCGTACTTGTCGAGATTTATATTTAAATGTTCGCATGATTAGTTCGTATTAAGCGAGACGTAACTGGTCTCTTAAACGATTGGTTATAATTTATTTTTTATCGTTTATTGTCTGGGGAACATCTCACGCCATTATTTGAAACTCAGTTTTGATCAAATGCCATAAATTTTTCTTCTGTATTGACACTCTTGTCTGTTCCCTCGCACTGAACCTCCTCCACCTCCGTCATCAGTTGTGTCACTTCGTTTTTCGTCGTTATAGTACGAAAAATTTGAGTAACATCAACTATAATAATTATGTTTCATTTAATAAATAAGAAAAATAAGAAGAATATTTAAGAAAATAAATTACTTAAATAATCAAAGTATTGGCAATAGTTATGCCGTGCCAAAAGAACTTTTAGTTTTTTTGAGGCCAATCATTTAACAAGGTAAATTTTCATTTCGTAAGAATGTAAGTGTTGTTCCCAAAGTCCGTGTTGCATCGATCGAAATAAATGGTAGTCCGAAGGGGTTAAGTCCGGTGAATACGGCGGATGGGGTAGGGCTCCCATTTACATTGTGATGTTGCAAAAAAACTTTAGTGTCTTTGGACGTATTCTGCTCGCTCTTCCATCAATGCTCCGTTTAATTTTATCAATTATTGTCGGTATCGATGGCCAGTGATCATTTCAGCAGTTAGTAATATAGTGCTCCCATACTATCCCACCAAATACACTAATATAGTGCTCCCATACTATCCCACCAAATACACACCTTCTTTCCATTTAAAGTGCGCATTTATTGTGATGCTGATGACTGACCTGGATCTTTTGAGCTATGGGTTGACAAAATAGATCCACTTCTCATCATCTCTCACAACTCGATACAAAAAACATTTTCTTTCTTGTTTGGCAAGCAAAATTTCACATTGGTTTCTCGTCTTTCAATGTATCTTTCCTTCAATTCAAGTGGAACCTATTTTCCTTCCTTCTGGATCTTTCCCATTGCGTGTAGACGTTTAGAAATTCATTCAATGCCTGTGCCAATTGTTTCAATGAGTTGAGTCTTCATCCAATATTGCCTTCAAATGCTGCTTGTCTTTTATATCAAAATCACCACTTTTAAAGCGTTTAAACCATCGATTATAAGTTTTTTTGGGTTAGAGCATCTTCACTATAAGCTTTAACCAACAATCGATAACTTTCAGTAGACACTTTCTTCAAATGAAAGAAGTTCGTTATTAATTGTCATTGTGCAAAAAACAAAGTTTTTCATAGCTTTGAAAACGTCTATTTCTGGTACATAAATCGACATTTTCAAAGCTATAAAAAACTATGTTTTTTTGTACAATGACAATTGATAACGTACTTACCTTTGATGGTGTATGTTTACTGTACCAAACGCCATAGACGTCATTAGTCTATACTAGGGGTCTTCAAACTTTCCAGCCTTAGGGCCATACTGATTACTCCAGTAAGTTTCAAGGCCCAAAACCGTTTTAATTTTCCTGCCATCATCTATAATTTCTGAACGATCATACCCTTCCTAAATTCGCCCGTTCAATTACTGTTGTGTATTGTTATGACCGTGACATTTGACGAAACCAGGTGGTCAAAAGTGGAAATAGGTAGTGGTAGTACCCTCTAACGCTAACAGATGGCGCTAGTAGTACTTTTGAAAGCGCAGTACCAATTAAACATTCGTGAATAACCTCGTTGGTTCGAGAAAGTTCTTGTTTATTCCACTCACTTCGAGATGGCAGTAATTGGAGTATAAAAAAGCTAGTGGCGTGACCGCGCGTCAGGCTGCCTAGAGAAGGCGAAGGAATCGAAACTGTATGTTGTGGAATAAAGTAGTGCGTAACCTCGACATCTTTGAATCGATCAACGCCCGTTCGTAACAGTATTTTGATTTGACTTGTTTTTGTGTGTGATTTACTAGTATGGAAAAGAAGCGAAAAATAGAGAGTGAATGCAGAACATTCAAAGATCAATGGAACTTTCAATATTTCGGGATTGTGTCCAGTAATAAGGTGCTATGTTTGATTTGCAATGAAACCATAGCCGTTCTCAAATAATATAACATTAAACGTCATTATGAAACGAAACATTTTCAAAATTACTCAAAATATACAAGAAGTGTGCGGACAGAAAAAACTTCGAAGTGCGGACTGAAATTGCAGCAATCTTTGTTTACAAAAGTCAATACTGAACAAGAGGCTGTAACTCGTGTGGCTCTTGAAATCGAAAAACGTGGAAAACCATTCATCGATGGAGAAATGATCAAAGAATGCGTAATTGCAGTAGCAGAAGAAATGTGCCCCGAAAAGGTAAATTTATGTAAACCTGTGAGTTTGTCAGCAAACACCACGGCTCGGAGGATACAAGACATCGCACTCTCAACTGTCTGACAAAAATGGACACCTTGAGTGGTTTTCTCTTGAGTGGGTTCATCTTGAGTGCTTGAGTGGCCTTGAATGAGTCAACGGATGTGCCAGACACTGTTCAGGTGTTAATTTTGATTCGAGAAGTAAATAAAAGCTATGAAGTATATGAAGAACTTGTTGATATTGATATTATTCATGTCCCGACTACTGGGGAAGTTGAAAATGCCATTAATAAGAAGAAAATTTGATGGAAAAACTTGAAATATATTACAACTGCTGCGGGCAAAAACGTGTGTGGTAAAAGTAAACGAGTGGTTGCACTTGTGTCAAGGGTTCGAGAAAATAATGGTGGTTCAAAACCATTAGTCTTACAATGCATCATTCATCAACAGTCCTTGTGCGGAAAATGTTTGAATATGACTGAAGTTCTAAAACCAGTCATATCAGTTGTTAATTTCATCAGATACACTGGGTTGAATCACCGACAGTCCCGCCAGTTTACTGAAGAGATCAGAGAAAATGACTTATCATTTCATACAGCCGTACGCTGGCTTAGTTGCGGAAAGGTCCTTCAGCACTTTTTTGAGCTTCGATCAGAGACCGAATTTTTTTTTAATAAAAAGCATCGCTCTCTTACCGAATTACAAAATAGTGACTGGCTGTGGAAGTTAGCATTCTATGTCGATCTGACCCAACATATGATCGAACTGAATTTGAGATTGCACGATGAAAACCAACCCCCTGATTTATACATAAACATCAAATTGTTCCGGCAGAAAATAATACTGTTTCAATCACAATTACGTAAAAAACGTTTCACACATTTTAAAACATGCGAAATATTCAATCGCACTACTCAGACGGAGTTTTCCGTTGATTTTGCAATTGAAACTTTGAGTGATTTGACTCAGACTCAGACTTTGATGTCATTGCGAATGAAATTAAGATTTTTCAAAATCCTTTTGATACTGATATTGAAACCCTAGCCCCGGGACTTCAAATGGAAATTATTGATTTACAGCGCAGTGATATAATTAAGAACAAATATCAAAACTCATCTTTGTTGGAATATTAATATTAAGTCTTCCAATGGAACAATTTGATAATTTTCATAAATTTGATCGTGGGCTGTTTTCTGTTTTTGGTACTACTTACTTGTGTGAGAAAACATTCTCCAAATTGAAGTACACAAAGAATCAATTCTTCTATTGGAACCTTTGGTGTGAAACACTAAACTTGAAGAGATTTACCACTAAACACCAAAACACTTTTTTGAACTGCTCGACGCACGTTTCGCTAACCATGTTAGCATCATCAAGAGATGATTTAATCTATCTTAGATTTAATTATCTCCTGATGATGCTAACATGGTTAGCGAAACGTGCGTCGAGCAGTTCAAAAAAGTGTTTTGGTGTTTAGTGGTAAATCTCTTCAAGTTTAGTACACAAAGAATGTTTACAGCATTCGACGAGCGAGCATCTTAAATATCTTTTAATAATTGGTACAAGTAAAATTGGTCGACAACTACAAACTATTGTCAGTGGAAAATCAGAATTACATAAATCTCATTAGTATTTTTTAAGTTTTAAGTGTTTAAGTGGACACCCCGCGGTTTCGTTCGCGTTAATGTATCTTTTTCGATCCTGAGTGATTTTCAGCATAAAAATCATATGTGTAATTCAGTATATATACATTCCAAACATCGATATACATACATATACGATATTCTTTACCCCAACATAACTACCAAGAGTGAAACCACGGGCATGTTCACTAGTTTATAATTTAGTGGGATTAATTTCAATAATTTCTTAGTTATAATGCTTAAGTTAAATTTTCTGCGAATTATACAACTTAAGTCATAAAGTTTTACCCAGCAAGTAAATAAAACTGAGTTATTAGCATTGTGTGTTTATTTGTCCAACTTTTCACACCAACAATAACAACACACAGCCATTGGCTGTCGCGGGCTGGATTGATGACACTGTTAGTTAGTTAATTAAATTAGGATGAAGGTCACATCGGTAACAGGGACCATTTAGCGACCACAGTGTGTCCATTAATTGAAGCCTTTTGAATGACTACGGCAGATTTAGGGTTCTGGGTTTGATAAAGAAGGGCGAGTGTTGAAGGGGTATGTTTTCAGATGGTGGTGGGGGGAACGCGTAATGGTGATTAAGGAATGGAGAGGATGGATGATGAGAGATATGGGAGACGGAGAGCGAGAGCAGCGACTAAATGTCATCAATGATGGATATTTTTCTTAGATAGAGGAGGAGAACATCCAGGGAGCCGGTTCGAAAGAGAGTAGGGAGGTCACTGGGGAGGGAAAGTCTGGTCCTGACGTTTGATGTGGCGCGACATTCTATAAGAAAATGGCGGACGGTCTGAGGTTCACCGCAAGACGAGCAGATAGGAGGAGGGTCGTTCCTCAAGAGGTGCTGGTGGGTGAGAGCGCAATGTCCCGATCTTATCCTGAACCAGATGATGGAGATTCTTTTACAGGAGAAGTTCGGAAAATTGTTGAGGAAGTAGGTGGTTTTAACTTTTCTGAGCTTATTGTGTCCTTCTAATAGGCTCCAGTGATTGTTTGTTTTGTTTTATTTTATTTGAGTCACGTCAACGCTCCAGGCGTTATTTAGTGACTGTTCGCTGTTGCATAGCAGAAGCTTGTCGGGGAGAAAATCACATGAGGAGATTGTGGTGACACATAATTGTATACAGGAGGAAGAACTACAAGAGTGACTAGAATAATAATTGTTGGAGGGATCATGAGTCACGTCAAGACGATTAAATTTTATGGAAGTATCCAGATTTTTTTAGGAATTCGAGGAGATTTCCCACTGCGTGATGGGAGAATAATTCCTCAATGGAGCGGGATAATCCTAACCTTAAACGCATGGGGGATAGGACAGGGCAAGAGGATAGTATATAGACAACTGTAAGGGAGGATCCACAGAGAGGGCAGGAAGGAGCCGGGCTCCCATCCATGAGGTATTGATGAGAGAAGAGGCAATGGCCGATTATAAGCCTATTAAGCTTAATTTGTGATTGTCTGGAAAGAGAAAAATTGTATTCAGAGGAGAAGTCTTTTTTAATTTGCCATAATTTGTTGTTATCATCTATGAGATCCCACTCGAGCTGGATGATTTTAGAGATTTTGTCAGATATTATAGGATAATAATCTCTGGGAGAAGGGACTACGGAAATGGGAGATCCAGAAATTGTGGCGGCTTTTGCTAATTGATCTACTCTTTCGTTTCCCTCAATACCCATATGACCAGGAATCCATATTAGAGCAATTTTGTAGGATAAAGAATGTAAGGAGAAAAGGAGATCCCAAATTCTGAGGATTAAGGGGTGAGAAGAATTTGGATTGTTGATTAAATTAAGGGAGTTTAGGGAGTCAGTGCAAATTAGCCATGAAGGGTCTTGTTTAGAGGAGATGCTTTTAAGAGCCTCATGTATAGCAAAACGCTCGGCTGATAGAATGGAGCTTATAGGGGGAAGACTGAATTTGTTGGAGAAATAGAGAGAATGTGTGGCAGCACCGACACAGGAGGAAAATTTTGAGCCATCAGTGAAGATTAGATTATATGATGGAAAATCTGTCAGTATGTTACGAAAATGAGCCCTGAAGAAAGCTGGAGGAAGGGAAGCTTTGTCGAATTTAGATAAAGAAAGAATTATGTTATGGGGAGGCATGAGCCAAGGGGGATGGAGGGTTGGGTTGGATGGAAGAGAGGCAGGAAAGGAAAAGGAGAGGGGGCTCCAGTGATTCTGTAACTGTCCTCTAACCAGGGATTTGACGAAGGACGGTAGGTCGGATGAAATTAGAGTGGGACATGGTGATCCATCTGTGGCGGCTATTTTAGCCTCAGTGTCTGCCATCGCATTTCCAACTATACCGCAGTGGCTAGGGATCCAGAGAAACTGAATAGTGGATCCGATGGCAATGATATCCTCAATGAGGTCCAGACAGCGGGATATGAGAGGATGATTGTCTAATCCCTTTTCCAGAGCTCTGAGGGTATTGGTGGAGTCCGAACATATTGCCCATTTTGATGGGGGTTGGGAGAGTATGAATTGGAGAGATTTTTCAAGGGCTAGGGTCTCAGTCGTGTGAGAGCTGGATTGAGGGCTTAGGTTATAGCGAAAGGTTTGGGGAAGGAGAGGATTCCCTAAGGGAAAGAGTACGAATGCAGATCCTGCACCAATTGCAGATTTGGATCCATCGGTGAAAATTATGTTGGTTTGGGGAATCGAGTCGAGGATGATATGGAAGTGGTGCTGAAAGGAGAGTGCAGAGGTGGATGATTTGTCAAAGCGGAGCACGGAAAAGTTAAAAGGCACAGAATGTAGGGCCCATGGGGGATGATTGGAAGGGGTAATTGGATAGCAGTCCTGATAAGGGAGATTGTATTTAGTCCTGGATTGATGAAAAGTGTGGCCCACGCACTCAAGAGGCATAGTTCTGATAAGATGTGGCGGGATAGGTCGAGGATTGAAGAATGAGAAAGCGTGAGGGAGAAAATGTTCACTAGTTTATAATTTAGTGGGATTAATTTCAATAATTTCTTAGTTATAATGCTTAAGTTAAATTTTCTGCGTATTATTCTTGTCATTGAGCTTTACCTAGCAAGTAAATAAACACGAGTTATTATCATTGTGTGTTTATTTATCCAACTTATCACACCAACAATAACAACAAACAGCCATAGGCTGTCGCGGGCTGTATTGATGACACTGGCGGGCCGTAATTTGGAGACCTTTGGTCGATATCAATAAGTGTATTAGTAACGCCATCTCTTCGACAAACCGACATTATTACCCGAAACATCTATTAAGTGCATTGCAGTGAAAGAGTCGTGGTAAATCTTCTTCAGTTTAAGACGAGAATAAACTACTTCGCGTAGTTTTTTTCGTTGAGTTCCAAAAATGTGGTCTCATTCCAGACAACTTGTATAAAAGTGAATAAACGCGTCTTTCAGGTTCGTGGAAAAAAAACTAAATTACTTTCGAAATGACCCATTATATACGAACGCCACTGGAAGTGATGTCCAGCGGCGGTCCCCCTAATTTGAATATAAAGGAATACGCCGCGTTTCGGGCCTTAAATCTCGCGGACGAAAATAAATAAAAATAAAAAAAATATACTGGCCCGATCGCCGGCTCGCATCGAAACCGACTTAATGTGGAAACTTGAAATTTATCGTCGGAGAACAATGATACCAGTTTTTTATAGAATTAAATTATTGGTTAAGTTTCGGCCATCGTCGTCGCTAACTAAGTTATACGACGACGACGAGTATCCCGAGATCGCATAAAGATGGCGTTTATTCCTGTTAAAATCGCCCACGGATGTGCTGTCGGTACTGCCCACTTCTTCTTGTTTACGTCGAAACGGCGATAAACCATCGCCGTAACGAGACGACGCTGCTTGTTTTGGATTTTACGGCTCTATTACCGCGGCTAGATGACTTACAACCCCCGCCAGACCGCGCTGGAAACACTTTCACTGTCGAAAAACTACATCGTAACCAAACCCAATCCAGTTTAGTTCACGTTCAAACGCACTTATTAATCTTTTTCTACTTCCTTCAAAATCGTTTTCGATGGTCAACAGAAAGTTTTGGTAAGTAAAAACTGTCATGCAATTATCTTAGATGCAATAATCTTTTCATATTATTTATGAAGCGATTTTCACTCGATGAAGTAAGGAAATTGCCACACGGTGTTAGTTCAGGTGAATATGGAGCTAGTAAAGGACTATTTCCTTGATTCAAGCAGACAATATATACGAAGGTGGTTCAAAAAGTTCTTGGTTTCTCAAAACAACACTTTTCTTCCAGTTTGGGAAGTAATGGAAGTAATTGCAGAACTGTGAGCACCACACTACGTAAATCTATCAAAATATCTAAACCAAAATATAGAAATGCATAACTGTCCTTGCATATAAAACTGTTTCGCACTTTAACCCACTTCAATCTACTATTTGACTGCTGTTTCGTCTTCAGAATATAACGGTGAATCCATATTTCATCTTCTGTTATAAAACATCGAAGAAATGCCTCAGAATTGAGTTTAAATAAGTCTAAATACTCTTGAGATGGGTTGAAATTGAAAGTACCAACCAAAAAGTCAAGTCACAAGAAGCTACTGGTCCATCAACCTTATAAATTTTAAGAAAAGATTCGCGAAAAACTTGAATTCATTCGACTATTTAATGATATGACATCTTCGGAGTCTTAGTATAGGAGACAAACCGTTATTACAGAATCCGCCGATGAAACAAACACAAAACAAGGACTTCAGAAACAGCAACACTGGATGACTAGTGTCACTTTGGATTTGATCGAAAAAAGACGCACACTCAGAAAAATGGATATACAGTCAGAGGAACATCGCTTTAAACACTCCTCGCTAAACTTAGAAATCCAGAGAGCCTGTAGAAAAGACAAAAATGATCACATAAAAATAATTGTCGAGAACTCTAGTCACATATTAATTTAAACAACACCAAAGACCTAAGATAAAACTGTGAAGAAAATATCTTAAGGATATTCACAACGTACATAGATAATATACAAGGCGAAAAAATAATAGATATCGATGACGTTTTAACCGAACATACACTATCAAGTAAACTTTTCGAAGATATAATTTTTAAAAATAAAGTCTCCTTAACATTCCAAAATGTCTAAATAATTTTTAAAAAGTCCTGGCATCTTTGTAATCTGATCGGCAAATGCAAAAATACATTCTTCTCAACTCGAGCTCTTCGTAAATAAGAAGAATATCGTGATATTCGCGTTAGAATGCATTTCCGCTTTTAAATGGAACTTAAATACAGTATTAAAAGCAGTTTTAAGCCGCAGTAAAGCATTTAAAGAGTGGAACAGTCAAAAAACAGCAATAAACTGTAACATCTTTTTGGAAGTAAGAAAAGAAACATCGAAGCTAATTAGACAAACCAAAAGAAAATATGAAAACAATCAACTTAATGAAATAGAAAAAGATTTTCAAAAAAATAATAAGCTATCAACACCAAAGTCTTTGCTTTCAAGGTACAATCAAGGAAATTACCAAAATTCTGCAAGAAGTTTGGCGTACTGAGCGGATTCCGGAAGATTGGAAAGATGCTCTAATCCATCCACATAAGAAAGGAGATAGAACGAATGTAAACAACTACAGAAGGATATCTCTTCTCCCAGTTTATTACAAGATTATATCTCAATGTCTACTAGATAGAGCACAAGGACAGTTAGGTGAATATCAAACAGGTTTTCAACCGAGCAGAACCTGCCCTGAACAGATCCTGAATCTAAAGTTGATCCTAAGATATCAAAACCTATACAATAAACATCTCGTCTATACATTTGTGGATTTTAAAAAGCATATGATTCTATTGACCGCGAATCTTTATTCCAAATCTTGAAAGAACAAGAACTAGATCTGAAAACGCTGGCAATTATTAAAGCCACACTAACTAACACACAAGTCAAAAGTTAAATTCATGGGTGATATCTCAGAGCCCTTCGAAATTAAAACTGGAGTAAAACAAGGGGATGGACTCTCGCCACTATTATTTAACTGTGTTCTAGAAAAAGTAATACAGGAGTGGCGCGAAAAAAAGCCGGCCCTGGATATTGACTAGCCCGTTAAACTGGGGAGAACCAACATCAAAATTGATTGTCTGGCGTTTGCTGATGATCTAGCAATTTTGGCTCAAGTTATATTAACGGCACAAAAACAGATTGAAATCCTAAAAGAAACAGCAGAAAAGGTAGGACTCCAAATTTCCTTTGAAAAGACACAATACATGACCTGCAACAGACTAAGAACACAATCATGAAAAACAGGTTGGAAAAAGCGACCAATAAGAGTAGATGTCAACAAATCAAAACTGCATTCAGACTTACACAAAATATTTACAACCAAAAATGCATATCTAAAAACACAAAACTGAGACACTACAACACAGTTATTAAGCTAGAATGTCTATATGGGGCAGAAACGCTCATTTTGAATAGAAAGAGAGACATCGAGGAGATTGAAAAGAAGGAAAGAAAAATCTTAGGCCTCAAACAAATAAATAGCACAACATACCGACTTCGAGAAAACAAATAAATCAAACAATGCACAGATGTACATAGCGATATGAGAAAAGAAGACTTAAGTTTTACGGACACATAAAACGGATGAATCCGAGTAGGCTCACTAGACAAATAGTCGAATTTTATGAAAATAGGAGTAGAGCTAAAGTAGAAATAATTAAATGGATTGCTGCAATTATAGAGGACCTAAGATCAGCAAATATTACAGAAAGTGAAGTTCAGGATAGAGCCTGTTTCAGACACAAGGTTAACGTTTGGGAAGTTGGCCAGAGAGAAAAATGTAGGAAGACTGGAACAACTTGGTCTGACGAAAGAAAAAAAGCTCATAGAGAAAGAATGAAATCAGTATGGGCGCAAAGAAAGGCTAACAACAACAAACGCCTCTAATTGTACTTCGCGTGGCCCACCATGGCCTATACGTGAATAATAATAATAATAAATATTGTCGTACTTTCTACAGCATGTACGAAACTAAAACCGTTGCAAGTCATCGATGACGCTATTGAACATCAAAAATACCTTTACATAAATTTCAAATTTTGAGAGTATTCGGTTGGCAGCATATGCGACGTTGTCAAGTATACAATTTTTCGTGCTGATATTTATTGACACGTTTGGAGGTTATCCCATTGATATATGACGTTTTAACTTTCGTTTTTTACCTTACGATCGAAAACAATTCTTTTAAGAACTACCACAGAGTTATAATTGTCAAAGTCGCACCTGTGAAATGCCAAATCATTTAAATGGTCGTTGTCAAGAGTTTCTTCATATCTGATACACTATTTTGAACAAGAACGAGTTAATAATGGTCCATTGTTACCCTTTGCGGCTGTTACAGAGGTATGTTAAGTTAACTGGAAACTAGAATATATTTTTTAGCGTGTTGCAGCAGTCTTAAAGTTGAGTATATCCTCTGTTAGTACTATTTCACAAAAAGTGAAAAACAATGAAGTTTTAAAATAATCTAGAAAGCGTAATTTTACTAAAAGGGTTACCAATATTGCAACTTTTGATACAAGTTCTATTCGAGACACCATTTATATTATGTATGGACACAGTAAGTATTCCTAACCTAAGAATTGCAGAAAAAATTCCTAAGAATTGCAGTAACTGAGGTAGCTGAGGAAATTCATTTTAAATAAATCAGCAATACCATTTTCAATATAATGGACATTTTTGGATCTTTGCTTATTTAATTGCAGAAAACACTGTTTTTAAAGCTATACGTAGTTTATACGTAGGAACTCAGTTAAATTTTCATTTTCAGAACAGCATGTAACTTTCAATTCATTATTATGAGCAAGTAAATGAGGAACAACTATTTGATCTGATGGATGGATGGAACAAATTGAAAGAAGTAGGTTTTAAATGGAAAAAAAAAGAAAGAAAAGATGATCGAAGACGAGGACTTATAGAGCTTCCCAAAGTTGCCTTAAAACTTATAGATTTTTCAGAGGTTAATATGAAGGAAAAAAATAGCTTTGATCAAAAAAAAAAGAATCAAGCTTACAAAAAATGAAATAATGAAATGGTATGGCAGAGAGGATATACTTGATTAAAAATTAATGATTAAATTAATGAAAATATAAGTGCAAGCAGATATTTCATTGTTTTTTTCTATTTTATACTTACATATTATAATGTCAATAAAGGTTAATGGTGATTCTATAATCTTTATATATAATCACCAAATATTAAAAAATGCCCATGGTTTTTGAACGAAACATTTTATATAAGCTGAATTTATCTAAAGTTACTAAGTGGCCGACACATACAACATGTATTATAATTTTGTTAGTTACTTGGCAATGTGCATTTAATTTAGAGTTGATTTTTTAATTGTTATTAAAGTTAAATTGTAGAAATGATTTGGTAAAGTAAGGTTATGATGTTTAATAGCAATTGGGCCACAGGGCAGCCAAAATGTTGATCACGTGCTTAATATATATATATATATATATATATATATATATATATATATTATATATATATATATATATATATATATCATCATCATCATCAGCCCGCATCGATCCACTGCAGGATGAAGGCCTCTTCAACATGCTTCCAACCTTCACGGTCCTGGGCTTTCCTCTGCCACTCGGGTCCAATATACTTAACGATGTCATCAATCCATCGTGCTTTCGGTCTTCTTCGCGGACGTTTGCGATCAAGCGGTATCCACTCCAGGATTGCCCTGGTCCATCTGTCGTCCCATCTCCTCGCTATATGGCCTGCCCATCTCCATTTCAACTGTTTTACTCTTCCAATGATGTCACAGACTTTTGTTTGTTCCCTGATCCATGCGCAGGACTTTCTGTCTCGTCTTGTAATGCCAAGCATACATCTTTCCATTCCCCTCTGTGCCACCCGAAGTTTTTGAATTGATTGCGATGTGAGTGTCCAGGTTTCACTTCCGTATGTCATAACGGGTAGAACGCACTGATCGAATACTTTTCTTTTCAGGCAAAGTGGGAGTCTGCTCTTAAACACTATGTTGAGCCTACCAAATGCCTGCCAGCCACATTTAACACGCCGTTCCACCTCCCGGGCGGTATTCCCCTCCATGGAAACCCTCTGCCCAAGATATACAAAGCTGTCCACAATCTCTAAATCCCTTCCTAAAACTGAGATTCTTCTGTCCTGAGCGAAGTTATTGAACATAACCTGACTCTTTTTCAGGTTTATTTTCAATCCAAATGGTTCGCCAGCCCTTTGCAGTTCTTGTATGCGTCTTTGCAGCTCCTCTGGGTCTTGTGAAATGAGAATAATATCATCTGCAAATCTAAGATGGTTTAAGTTTGCACCAT